>CM022181.2:17801416-18259361 GCA_011420285.2 Erysimum cheiranthoides
ATGTTTCTTTGGTGAAATCATCATCTTGTAAGCCGGCTTTTATGGTGTATGTATTGTAAGGGCTGTTACTTAGGTATATACTATAGTTATATTCTGCTTTCTAGTTTCTTAGAAATGTGAAGGGTGTCTGACTTGTTTGTTCCCTTTTTCAGCATCGGAAAGAGATTGTTGATGCTATCCATCATGGTCAAATGATTCTCAAATCTGACAAAACAGCTTCAAACACCCAATCTCGGATGCCTTCCTATGGCACACAGGTATTGCTATCTGCGTGAGGCCTTCCCTTGTGATATTGGGCACAATTCTTCCCTTATGATTGTACTCAGCCACCTTTCAGGTTACTGTTCAAACAGAGTCTGCAAAGCAAATTGAAAAACTTCGGCGTAAGGAGGAAAAGAAAAACAAACGGAATGCTGAGCTTGGTTTAGAGAGTGAAATATCAGAGGCCAATTTTTCTTCTTTACTTGAGGCAAGTGAAAAGAAGACTGCATTTGAGGATTTGATCGGGTCTGGAGAAGCGAATTCTCTTGCACTTGCCCTTCCCCAAGGTACTGTAAGGAAGCACTTAAAGGGATATGAGGAAGTGTATATCCCGCCAACCCCTACTGCACAGATGAAACCTGGCGAGAAGCTGGTACGCCTCATCTATATCCACATGCAGATGACAATTTCTTATAGTGACATTTTTTGCATGCCGAGAAGTTATTGTCAAGTGTTTCTCCAAACATTTTAATGAGTTTTCTGATATAGATAGTATTGTTGCTTTTTCTTCCAGATTTCATGCACTTTAACTCTATATTCTTGCGTGTTTCTAGATTGAGATAAAAGAGTTAGATGATTTCGCTCAAGCTGCTTTTCATGGTTACAAGTCTTTAAACCGTATTCAGAGTCGCATATTTCAGACAGTTTACCACACCAATGAGAATATATTGGTGAGTAATATGTATAACTGTTGTCCATACCGAGCAACTATGGCAGTTACTTAGTCAAGCATAACTATATTCTGCACTTTGCAGGTCTGTGCTCCAACAGGAGCTGGTAAAACAAATATAGCTATGATTTCTGTTCTACATGAGGTAAGCTTTTAATTTACCTGATTGATATTTTTTTGGTGCGAATCTGTTTTTAATTACAGACTGTGCGGAAAAGAGTTGATATATTCTTTACCAAGAGCATGAGTATTTTTTTTAATGTGGTTTACGTTGTAAAAAAGGTGATTTATTGTTTTAATCACACTGACTTATTTCATATTTTACTCATAGATATTTTTGAAACATCTTGCAGATTAAACAACACTTCAGGGATGGCTACTTGCACAAAAACGAGTTTAAGATTGTTTATGTAGCTCCTATGAAGGTAAAAACAGGTTAATAAAATCTTGTGGGTAATTTTTCTGTTCAACTTTTATTTTACTATTTTTTATTTTTTTGTAGGCGTTAGCGGCAGAGGTCACATCAGCATTTAGCCGTCGTCTCGCTCCATTAAATATGGTTGTGAAGGAGCTTACAGGGGATATGCAACTCACCAAGAATGAACTTGAAGAAACTCAGGTTTCAATTTAGCTTTATGCTTAGTTTCTTATGGAGATATGCAGGAACTGATATTTACCTGTTATTTGAATTGTGAATCAGATGATAGTGACAACACCAGAGAAATGGGATGTCATTACTCGCAAAAGCAGTGACATGTCATTGTCAATGCTAGTAAAACTCTTGATCATTGATGAAGTGCATCTTCTGAATGATGATAGAGGTGCAGTGATAGAGGCACTAGTTGCTCGGACCCTCCGTCAGGTTACGTCTTGTTTGATAATTTATTTTTCATTGCTGGGTTAAATGTTAAAAACAATATGGCCGTGAATATTGGTTTTCTTAAAGTAATTCTTGAAGTTGTAATTGCACTTCTAATGTTGCGGCAGGTTAACATCTGGCTGACCTTTGTTTTGTTATCAGGTGGAGTCAACACAGACAATGATAAGAATTGTAGGCCTGTCAGCCACTTTACCTAGCTACCTACAGGTCTTTTCCAGCATGATATATGTCCCTGTCATGATGTTGTTATGCCACTACAGTGTTTTACTTCACATATCCTATTTGGTCTCAGGAAATTAGGGTTGCTCAAAATTTCTTCTTTTTAACCTTTTCGTGGTGTCAATTTCAGGTTGCTCAGTTTTTACGAGTTAATCCAGACACTGGACTTTTCTATTTTGATTCAAGTTATCGCCCAGTTCCCTTAGCTCAGCAGTATATAGGCATCACTGAGCATAACTTTGCTGCTAGAAACGAATTGTTAAATGAGATATGCTACAAAAAGGTCTCTATCTCGAGCAAAGCCTCTTCTTTATCTATGTGAATATGGACAGTCACTTATCTATCTGGTAACGCTTTCATGTTAGGTTGTTGATTCAATTAAACAAGGTCATCAAGCAATGATTTTTGTTCATTCCCGAAAAGACACTTCAAAAACAGCTGAGAAACTGGTACATGATATTTTTACCTTTTTATATTCAGCTTCTTTTTTTTACCAGATGTTTTCCAAAGCACATACATTTGTGGGTTTCCTGAAATTTTAAATATTGCATGCATCTGAAATCACGTGAGGATGATTTAGAAGTACATGACTTTAATATCTTCACATTGGCAGGTTGATCTTGCCCGGAATTATGAAACTTTGGATTTGTTCACGAATGAGACTCATCCTCAATTTCATCTGATGAAGGTAAACAAGGGGAGTATACATCATCTTTTTTAACGTCATTATTGTTATTAATTTCTCAAGATTGTTTTTGCTGTATCTCAGAAAGAAGTCATGAAGTCCAGAAATAAGGATCTTGTCAAATTCTTTGAAGCTGGCTTCGGTATTCATCATGCTGGGATGTTGCGATCTGATAGAACACTTACGGAGAGGCTGTTTTCTGAGGGACTCTTGAAGGTGCGAAATGCTTTTGTCTGCTTGCTATTTATTGTTTAAATACTAATTTTCCCCCAACTTGTTTGGTCATACAGGTGCTTGTTTGCACTGCAACTCTTGCATGGGGTGTAAATCTGCCTGCACATACAGTTGTAATTAAGGTATGCTTATGTGGGGATAATGGATGGTTTTTGTATACCCAGACTTCATTCTGAATCTGTAGCAAGAGAGGTTTCCCTTCTGGGAGATCAACAAGCGGTCTTCGTCTACGCAATTATATCACATCTGCTTATAGCTCAATATGTTCGGTCGATTTGCAGGGAACACAACTGTATGATGCCAAGGCTGGTGGTTGGAAAGACTTGGGAATGCTTGATGTCATGCAGGTAAAGGAAAAAAAAATTCTTTGGAAAAATGCATGCCGTTGCAATATCTTGGTATTAATGTATCATGCTATATTGTGCATTAGATCTTTGGAAGGGCTGGGAGACCACAGTTTGACAAGAGTGGTGAGGGAATTATCATCACATCCCATGAAAAGCTGGCATACTATCTCCGGCTGCTGACGAGTCAGCTTCCCATAGAGAGTCAGGTATTGGGCAGAAATCTAAAAGGACTTTTGTCTGTTATCTTAATGCATAAATCTGCATTTATATTCGATCTATCAATATTTTGGCCATACAACAAAGTTCCATTGTAATTCTTTTTGCAGTTCATAAGCTCCTTGAAAGACAATTTAAACGCAGAAGTGGTTTTGGGAACTGTGACTAATGTTAAGGAAGCCTGTGCTTGGCTTGGATATACATATTTGTCAATTCGGATGAAGTTAAATCCTTTGGCTTATGGCGTTGGATGGGACGAGGTGCGTTATTCTTTGCATTTTGGTATTTAATATTTGAAACTTTATGTTTTCCTATATCCTTTGGGAACACTTGTTTACATGGGTAGTCTCCATAGCTGTCTGCACTCTGGCTAATGAAGATCTTTATCATTTCTCCATCTGTGTTGTAAAATTTTTTCCTGGTTTTGTAAGCTCTACATGGAGATCTTTTTTTTTTCCAAGATTTACATGGAGATCTTTGTTTGTGTTCATATTTTTTTTTTCATCATTTCATAGTTAGTCACTTTCGATGACTTATTGCTACAATTGTATAGTTATTCTGACCGTGCTACCTGTCACAGATAATCGCCGATCCTTCTTTATCGTTGAAGCAACGAGCCCTTGTGGCTGATGCTGCACGTTCACTGGACAAAGCTAAGATGATGAGGTTCGATGAAAAAAGTGGAAACTTTTACTGTACCGAGCTTGGACGGGTCGCAAGTCACTTCTATATCCAATATTCTAGCGTCGAAACATACAACGAAATGTTGAAGCGACACATGAATGAAAGCGAGGTTTTCTATAATCATTCTTTTTTTTTAATTACATTTTCATTTAATTACTGTCTTCATATTGTCTCTATCTTAGCTTCTTCTTAGTTTTTGAGATTAAGTGGGTTTCACCGTGATCTTTGCTTGGTACCCTGCTAAAGTTTTTTCAGTACATACTGATTTCAAATTTTTCTGGTGTAGATAATTGATATGGTTGCCCATTCTTCTGAATTTGAAAATATTGTGGTAAGAGAGGAGGAGCAACATGAACTTGAGACTCTTGCACGCTCTTGCTGTCCCTTAGAAGTTAAGGGAGGCCCTTCTAACAAACATGGAAAAATTTCGATTCTTATTCAGGTCATTGACTTTCACAATCACTGCAGTATAATACCTAGGAGATGAAACGGATGTTTGATGTTCTGATTTACTGAATGAACTGCAGTTGTACATATCCCGTGGGTCAATTGATTCATTCTCTCTGGTCTCTGATGCTTCATACATCAGCGCTAGTTTAGCACGTATAATGCGTGCTCTGTTTGAGATATGCTTGCGAAAAGGCTGGTGTGAGATGTCTTTATTTATGTTGGAATACTGCAAGGCAGTTGATCGTCAACTATGGCCACATCAGCATCCTCTTCGGCAATTCGATAGGGAACTACCTTTTGATGTAAGCTTCTGAATGCTATAATTAAATCGTTATTATGTTTGACTTGTTATTTGCAATACTTTTCTCTGATTCATCTCAATTGATCAGACATTGAGAAAACTTGAAGAGCGAGGGGCGGACTTAGACCGTTTATATGAGATGGAGGAAAAAGACATAGGAGCGCTGATTCGTTACAATCCCGGGGGAAGGGTATATATATCATAAGTTCACTATTTTAATGCTTCTATGTATGGAAAAAAGTGCTAACATTTTTTTGGCTTTTTGCTTTCATGTGGAATTCTAGTTGGTCAAGCAACATCTAGGATATTTTCCTTCAATTCAGTTGGCAGCTACCGTTAGTCCAATCACTCGTACTGTATTGAAGGTAGCTTATAAAAGGCCTCTTCAATATTTTATATTCTTTCAGATGACACTATATCTAACATCATTTTTTTTATCACCATTTTTAGGTGGATTTGCTTATAACTCCAGATTTCATATGGAAGGATCGTTTTCATGGTGCTGCTCTTCGTTGGTGGATTCTCATTGAGGTTCTTCTATATAACTCTCATTAAGACACCTGTTGCAGTGACAAAGAATGAGCTGTTTTTTACAATTTAGTATCTCATCCTGTGACGCTACTAACCACAGGGAAGAGTCTTGAGACAATACTGTGTGCTAGATACAATTTGTAAACAAATTTGCTAGTTAACTAATGTGTTTCTTTCTTTAATATTGTTTACTCTTTTGGCAGTGATGATGTATTTCAATAGTAAACGCTTGTCTTGTGGATTTCTTCAACAGGACACAGAGAATGATTATATCTACCACTCAGATCTTTTCACACTAACGAAGCGGATGGCTAGAGGGGAACCGCAGAAGCTTTCTTTTACCGTGCCGATATTTGAACCACATCCACCTCAATACTATGTTCATGCAGTTTCTGATTCTTGGTTGCATGCAGAGTCTTTCTTCACAATCTCTTTTCACAATCTTGCACTACCAGAGGTATATTGCTTCTAGAGGTTGCTATTTCCTCAATGGTTACAAGATAACTTGTACGCTTAAGTTATCTGTAAAGTAAGTCCTAACATTCTTCATCATTCAGGCACGAACGTCTCACACAGAGCTTTTAGACTTAAAACCTCTTCCTGTGACTTCTCTTGGGAATAAGTTGTATGAATCGCTTTACAAATTTTCGCATTTTAATCCTATACAAACTCAGGTTTGAGCATATTCTGTCCTGTGGCTTTCCTTACTTTTTGTTCATAAATGTGTCTCTTCATCACTCCATTTTGTAGTTAATTGAAGATCGTTTGGTTTGGTGTTGCAGATTTTTCATGTGCTATATCACACAGACAACAATGTTCTTGTTGGAGCTCCAACTGGAAGTGGGAAAACTATATCTGCTGAACTTGCAATGTTGCGTCTCTTCAGTACCCAGCCTGATATGAAGGTATGAGTTCTCAGTCTCCTAACGTTGGCTAATTATTTTGTTCCAGACATCCAGTACATGTTTCGGTTTATTTTACATGATTATGTTTCAGCTACTAAAATGATATCAAATCACGGGTTAGTTCAGTTTATAGTGTTTTATCATCTTACTCAAGAGGCCTAAATTTTTGCGACGTGCAGGTTGTTTACATAGCACCACTTAAGGCTATCGTACGAGAAAGAATGAATGATTGGAAAAAACATCTTGTTGCTCCACTTGGAAAAGAAATGGTATGCGGATATTGTATTGCATAATGAATACTGCCTTGAAGCGTCTACACATGTTGGAGACTCATAATCCATGATTACTGTTTTTTTGGCTACCAGATGTTATTCCTAACTCTCGCATTTCTACAGGTTGAAATGACTGGAGATTACACTCCAGACTTAGTCGCTCTCTTGTCCGCTGATATCATCATTTCTACCCCTGAAAAATGGGATGGCATTAGTCGTAATTGGCATACTCGAAGTTATGTCAAAAAGGTATATTTCTCGTCAATAGATAGCTGTGTCAGCTTTCCTTTTTGGTGAACAGAAACTTATGAGGTTCTGGGGATATAGGTCGGCCTTGTTATTTTGGATGAGATTCACTTGCTAGGAGCGGACAGAGGACCCATACTTGAGGTAGAAGCTTAAAAACTATTATATCACATTTCTATCTACTTATACTAAGCTCCACCAAATCAGAGAAGTTTCCAGTTATATTATGATACCTGTAATATCTCTATGGTCTTGGTGAAGAGCTCATATTCTTTGGGCAACAGGTTGTTTCAAAGTTATGTGTTTACTGTTTATTTTCAATCTACATTTGGTTATCAGGTTATTGTGTCTAGGATGAGATACATATCATCACAGACAGAGCGCTCGGTCCGGTTTGTAGGTCTTTCTACAGCTCTGGCAAATGCAGGGTCCGTATTTGAACTTCTATGTCTCTTTGAATTTTGTAGGCCCCTTCTGTGTGTATTTTTTTGCTTTTATCTTCTTAAATTAATCATGAAACATGCAAGCTGGTAGACTGGTATCCATGTCCTTACTGTGTTAATGATACCATGCCTATAGTGGGATATGTGACTGAAGAACTTTCAATTTTGGTCTTATGTACTAAAAATGAAGATATGAAACTGTTAACTCAACTTTAGCTCTCAAATTCTGTATGTTGAAAACTTCTGGTTGTAACATTAGTTTTCTTGGGCCAGTGTTAGTTTAGATTTTGACTTGATGGTCTATTTTCATTCAGTGATTTGGCTGACTGGTTGGGTGTTGGGGAGATCGGACTTTTCAATTTTAAACCAAGTGTCAGGCCTGTACCAATTGAAGTTCATATTCAGGTAAGTCAATATTTTTAAAACAGTAATACGTTACTTAAACCAAACTTTATTTATGTCTCCTACACTGTATTTGACTATCGGTGGGTATTGGAACTATGCGAGTAAACCATACAAGCATGGGATTTCTAGACTTAACCTTGTTTTTGCTTTCAGGGTTATCCTGGAAAGTATTACTGCCCGAGAATGAATAGCATGAACAAGCCAGCATATGCAGCCATATGTACCCATTCACCTACAAAACCTGTTCTTATCTTCGTTTCATCTCGTAGACAGACAAGGCTTACCGCATTGGATCTTATTCAGGCATGATTTATCATCAAACTCAGATACTGAATCATCTTCCAACTATATAACTCTAATTTATAGTATCCTCTGTATCTTCTTTTCCAATGAAATGAAGTTTGCTGCCTCCGACGAACATCCGCGGCAATTTCTGAGTGTGTCAGAGGAAGACTTGCAGATGGTTCTCTCACAGATAACTGACCAGAACCTCCGACATACGTTGCAATTCGGCATCGGATTGCATCATGCAGGTTTAAACGACCACGATAGATCTGCAGTAGAAGAGCTTTTCACGAACAACAAAATTCAGGCAATTTCCTCTACTTATGCTCTGTCCTGCCTTTACCTTACCCATGGTTTCACTTTTGCATTATAATTTATGATGGATTCCATGCTTCCATTACAGGTTTTGGTCTCAACAAGTACTTTGGCATGGGGAGTGAACCTACCAGCTCACTTGGTTATTATAAAGGTAAATGCAGATCCTCTACTATAAATTGATTGTAATATTACTGGATATTATGCTATTTCCTCAATTGTATCTTTTGCAAATGTTTGGGCTCACTTTCTTAAATTTTCTCCTCTAACGCATTATGTTCTCTCTTTAATACTGTTGTTTTTGGCAATATTTCCTATCAGGGAACAGAATATTTCGACGGGAAAACCAAAAGATATGTTGACTTTCCTCTTACAGAGATCTTGCAAATGATGGGCCGTGCAGGGCGTCCGCAGTTTGACCAACATGGGAAAGCTGTCATTCTTGTACATGAACCTAAAAAAAGCTTTTACAAAAAGGTCGAGCTCGAATGGAATTCTCTGGAAATTTTTAATATCGTTTTCCTAAATTTACCTCAAAAGTTCATATTTCCTTTGAATGCAGTTCTTGTACGAACCATTCCCCGTAGAAAGTAGCTTGAAAGAGAAGTTGCACGATCACTTCAACGCAGAAATAGTCTCTGGGACAATAGGCAACAAAGAAGATGCAGTGCATTATCTTACATGGACATATTTGTTTCGAAGACTGGTAAATATGCTTCACATTATATCAAAAAGCAAGATACAAACTTGATAAAATTGATTCTGGCTCCTATGAAAAATTGGTGCTAAATGCATGATCTGTTTCAAAGCATGGACTTGGAAACTCTCCGCCAAGTTTGACACCACCAGCCAGGATATCTTTTCCTTTCAAGGTTTTCCTTTAATACTGATTAACCTGTTCATGAATCAATCTGGGTGTCGATGTAACAGATGGCTAATCCTGCTTACTATGGGCTAGAAGGTACTCAAGATGAAACAGTCTGTTCCTACTTATCAAGGTAAGTGTCAAAGTTATAACATAAAGAAGATTTCTCAAATAGGAACCATTGTAACATTAATGTACACGGGTGGCTTTTCTTGTAGATTGGTGCAAAACACATTTGATGATCTTGAAGATAGTGGATGCCTCAGAGTTACTGAAGATAGTGTGGAGCCTATGATGCTGGGTACAATAGCATCACAGTATTACCTTTGCTACATGACCGTGTCTATGTTTGGCTCTAACATAGGTCCTGACACATCGCTTGAAGTAAGAAGCTGATCCAATTAACTCTACTGTGTATCAACACACGAGATCTTGATGATTTTTTTTTTCTTTTTCTTTTTGTGGCTTGTAACTACTGCCCTTTAGGCATTTTTGCATATCTTGGCCGGTGCGTCTGAGTATGATGAACTTCCTGTGCGGCACAATGAGGTCTGTTTCTTTGTCTATATTGTTTTATTTGACAAATATATGGTTTATCGTTAAAAGTCTTTTCAGTGATAAGCTTGTCTACATTTTTAGCTTTTGATGTTCTTTATGCCCTCTTCTTCCTTAGGAAAATTACAACAAAACACTGTCGGATAAAGTGCGGTATCCAGTGGATAATAATCATCTAGATGATCCTCATGTCAAGGCGAATCTGCTCTTCCAGGTATGTACTTATCACATTATCATGCTTTGAAGGATAAAGCAAAAAACTAAACTGTATGAGTTCCCGAATCATATAGTTCATGATTGTGACCGTCTTTTTAATGCATGACTTCTGGTGCTCCAGGCACATTTTTCTCAGTTGGCTCTTCCAATCAGTGATTATAACACGGATTTAAAGTCAGTACTGGACCAAAGCATCCGGATCCTCCAGGCCATGATTGATATCTGTGCAAACAGTGGATGGCTCTCAAGCTCACTGATGTGCATGCGCCTTTTGCAAATGGTCATGCAGGTACTCTCCTGAAGATTACTACTCTTAGCTTGTTCCATTTCTTCGGAAGTAGAACCCATACAAATTATTTCACTTAATCCAATTCTCTCTTTAATTCTAGGGCATGTGGTCCGATCAAGATTCCTCACTATGGATGATCCCATGCATGAATGATGATCTTCTTGGATCTCTGACGGCGAGAGGAATTCACACGCTGCATCAACTAATAGATCTTCCAAGGGAAACTCTACAAAGTGTAACCGGAAACTTCCCTGCATCGAGATTATCTCAGGTACTCTCAAATTGGTCACAAATGTTTCTTTTTGCATCTATTACTTTCAACTCATGGACTTGTCTAACTATTCTATACACTCCTGTCTTAATTAGGATCTCCAACGATTTCCTCGGATCCAAATGAATGTAAGACTCCAAAAGAAGGATTCCGATGGCAAGAAAAAGCCTTCGACGTTGGAAATCAGATTGGAGAAGACATCAAAGAGGAATAGCTCAAGGGCATTGGCCCCTCGATTCCCAAAGGTTTCACTAAAGGCTTAACCACTGATTAGTTTTAGCTGAAAACAAAAATGTATTGGAATTCATCACATTTATTTTGGGTTATAGGTGAAAGACGAAGCGTGGTGGTTGGTTCTTGGTGATACCTCAACTTCTGAGCTCTTTGCTGTGAAGAGAGTATCATTCACTGGTCGTCTGATCACACGCATGGAGTTACCTCCCAACATAAACTCTCTTAAGGTCCATTTTTTCTTCTGCTTTTCTCTAACGAAATCATTCTCTTTTATACCTTTGCGTACATTATTGTTGAAGTTTATCGTCTTTACTTGTGGTCAGGGTACGAAACTCATCTTAGTTTCGGATTGCTATTTGGGGTTTGAGCAAGAACACTCCATTGATGAACAATTTGCACGACGCTGATGAGCCATCAGATGATAGATACGTAGTAACCCCATATACTTTTGATATTGTCGAAATTTTCTTTTAAGTTAAAATCTCTCTCTTTTTTCTCGTTAATGTAAGACCAAATTTTACAAACCGTCCAATTTATGTAATACAGTGTTACAAATTTTTGGGCTACATAATAAATCCAGAGCTTACTAAATTATGTTTATTCTGTGTGGGGCAAAGTTGTAATTTGGTTGAATCTTTTACTGACATTTGTACATCTGTTTTCGCTTTCGCATGTGAAATGTCTGCATATCAATTATGAATTCGAACCCATGATTTGATGTCTTTCTATTTGATTAAAACGAGTTTATTCCAGACTACATTACAACAAATTGACGAAACGAGCAAGGGAAAGATTTGGTGAAAATGATTAATCTTCATCACTGTCAAAAACCATGGCCATACGACGATGGGTTGGAGCTTTTCTCGGCGGGGACTCCTCCTCATCGGACTCAATCCCTTTCCTTTTCCGGCCACTTCCACGGTGGTCCTTCTCTGCCCTGCCTCCCTGCATTAAACGCGGTTCACCCACACATTAACATAACAATAAAATCTCAATGTACCTTCCTCACTAATCACAATAAAATAAAAAGAATTCTCTAATTTTTGTACCTCTGCCTCTTCTTCATCTTCTTCGTCTTCCTCTGAATATCTGTTAGTTTTTCCTTCTTCTTCTTCCTCCTCATCTTCTTCTGCATCTTCCTCATACTTATCTTCTGGTTCCTTTCCCCTTCTACGGGGAGGTGACTTTTCTTCCTCTTCTTCTTCCGTTTCATATTCTGATTCCTCTCTCTCACTCTCAGAATACTCCACTTGGCGTCTTGACTGTCTGGCCGAAGTCATTGAAGACCTCCCCGGAATGCCTTTGTGGCTCTGGTTTAACGGTAGGGAGATGCGGTTAAATAATTGTTTTAGTTTCTACTGTTTTTTTGCATTCCAAGAGATATGAGTTTCTGTTTTGTTTACCTTCTTGGCGTTCATAATTCGTCGTTCCCGTTGTGCTTCAGCTTCGAGATCCTCCTCGTAGCCACGGTTTGAGCGGTGAGAACCATAGTGGTCTGTCTCTTCATCCTGGTTCCAAGAAACAATCATTTGTTACTTACTGGTGGAATCTTTGCTTTAGAAAATGGGAAGAACACAAAGTACACAAACTAATAAATCAGACCTCATCAAGAGCATCTTCCAAATACCCGGTGGAAAGTTGTCTCCTTTCAATAGGAAGTGGATACTTGCGCTTGACTTTCTCCCTCGCCTGACTCAGCTTTGTACTAGCCTTGAGGTTTTGGCTTTCCGCCTTCAGAGTTTGAGATATCAAATGAGAAAAGTCTACAAACCCTACAACGAATTTACAGTTGAATTGTCAAAGCTCAGAGGTTACCTTTTCTCTTTTCTCCTTCTCCCTCTCAGGGTCAATGTCAGTGACACAGTTCTTAACTTTGTAAACCTTCTTGTGCCTCGAGTCAACAAGAGCAGTCAAAAGCCTATGGGAATTTGACGTTAGAGATGATGGAATAAATCTCATTTTCTTTAAAATTCTTCCTTGTGATTGAAGGATTCCCTACAATAACATCCAGATAAGGCAAGACTTGAGATATCGCAGAGTTAGTTTCATTCTCAGAACTTAGACCACTTCAGAATGTAGAAGAGATTTGGTTCCTCATGAGAAGTTTTGCCATATAGTATAGAGAATCGTATGTGTCCTCTAAAATTAATCAGTTGTTCTTTGATTCACAGGATGCTTTCAAATCCTAGGAGGCTCAAGCAACTACAAATCAATCACTAACTAAGGCAGAAGGAATGACGAAGTAACACCTTTTCATGTTTGATCAAGAGGTGATTCTGGTCTTGTTTTGCATCTTGTTCAGTTATATCAAGAACTTCGTTTCCTATCAATAGCTGCAAGCTTCCATCTGACCACCTTACAAACCGAGCATTACTTTCACTCTGCATATGAATATAGCAACTTTAATAGACTGCAGCAAAAGTAAAGGAAAACGTAAAAGAAAATAAATACGATAAGCAATCAACCCAACAAAACCAAGAAAGACCAACAGCCTCTTGTTTATGGGCAGATTTCCAATAAAGCCTAAAGGACTAGAAGAACTGTTGAACAGAGACATCATAAGATCTCATTCCAACCATATGAACACATATCCGTTATGAAGAGCACAAAGTAACCTAATATGGAATATATAAATTGCATCAAAAGTATGTACCTGTATCAACATCACTAACCATTAAACATATCATCTTTATCAGCAAATTACTTAACCAATAAATGCCAGTTCACGAAATTGGTAGATTAGAAGTTTTAGCAATAGGAAAATTTAATGGAAGTTGGTACATAGCTTCATCACAGCTTCAATGGAAATTTTAAAAGCGAAAATATTTGAAAACTTACATATGTTTTCCCATCTCGACCCTTCACGAACCTATGGCGAACAATGTTATTTTCCAAACGAATACGCATCTTTCCTCCAGATTCTGTCACAAATTTTTCTTCTTCAACAAATGTTTTGGCATCAAATGGCTTTGGATCAATGCCCATGATATTGGAAACTCTTATCAAGTTCATCTGCAAAGGATCAAAGAGAAAATGGTAATGGGAGGAAGCGCAATTTGGCTACAGAACATCTTGACCACAGATAGACAAGTAGAATACGGGGTTTTAAATATAAGATTGAATAGCACTCTCCTGGACAACAAATGCTAAGTAAATGCAGAAGTATGTTTCAGTGGTTCTCCATAGAAAAAAAGACATCAGATACTCACTCTTCGGAACCACAATGATATGAAATATTTTGATAAGTTGGAAGTACCCAAAGGAAAAATCCAATAGATAACAAACTATTGATTCAAAGCCATGTCAGCGGATAATCTTTTAGCAACTTCAAGCACATATACCTTTACGGGATCACCTGGAGGAGGGCGGAAAGGAACCTCCACGTCCAGAGGGGGACCAACTGGCTTCTCCCTGTACCTAGCTTCAACATGCTCAGCTTCTGACTCGTATTGAGGATCCTCTTCAGGGATCATATCATCAAGCACCATATCGTTGGGTCTCAGATCCTTCTCAGAGCCCTCTTCATCTTCGATTGGCGATCTCTGTAAAATTAGACATCTCATCATACATACACGCAAATTCATATGGTTTCTGAAAGCAAGCAAACACTAGAAAGGAAAGAGATATTCTGCAAACTGAAATGTAATATGAGATGCAAGACTCACATGTTCATCCTGTTCAACGTCATTCCGAACATATTCTTCTGCATCTTCATCATCCGAAGATCCAAATACATTACGAATATTTACGTCTGACTGTGCAACTGGAGCCTCTTCCTTCTCTTCACTAGGTGATCTACCCATCATGTCAATTTCCATGTACAATAGACAAAGTGAACCATAAGAAAATTGAAAATCCAAGGAATCTCAGATACCCTCAGATGACAAGCAAGCAAATCCAAAGAAAATCACCAAATTCAGAAGAAGCTAGCAACAGATAGAAAAGAAAAGAAAAAAAAAAAAGAAGGAAAAAGGGGTACCTTGGACTCCTAATCTGGTCAACCTCTTCATCTTCAGACTCATAATGCTTTTCACCAGACCTCTCGGATCCACTCTCAACAACATCCTGTCTCTTGTTTGTGGCTACTCTCTCACTATCACTATCTCTTGGTTCACTATCCTCCTGAGGATCAGCAACATCATCCTCCTGTGAACTTTGCTCCCTCTCACCCTCACTTTCTCCAGGATCAAGCTCTACATCGCCCTGTTCCCCATCAGACTCAGCTTCAGCCTCTTCGTGAACTTCAACCTCAGCTTCACCTTCTCCCTCAGGCTCCACCCCGCCGTCGGCCTCATCCTATTGGTGTTTGAAGAAAAAGCAAGAAATCAAACAACATCATAGATCACACATCCATTGCCCATAGCCATAGAATCAGACAATAAATCATGCTGATTTTAATAAGAAGTAATCTGAATTAGGCCTAATAACTTGCATTTAGTCTAGCAATTCACCTAAAACCCTAAAATTCAGCGAAGAAGAATTACAGAACCCCATCTGCATTCGTTTTATTAAAATTCCAAGGTGAAAGATTCAAGAAAACAGTGGCCGTGAGAAATACAAAAACTGAAACAATCTTAACGAATTGAATGAGATAGAAGGGGGAGAGAGTTACAGAAGCGTCGGTAGGCTGAGGATTGGATTCATGTTCGGAATCGATCTCCTCTTCCTCGATCTCCTCTTCCTCGGATTGATCTCCGAAGAGATTATGCATCATCTCCGACCTCTTTTCTACTCCAACCATCTTCGCCTTTCTTTCTCAAAGTCACTTCCTCTTAGCTGGTGACGGTGGCTCGTGATCTGAGCTCCGACGGAAGCTCAACTGTTTTCACCTCCTTCTCTCCACAATACTTTCCGCTGCTACATTAACCAGAAAATTACAAAATAACGGGCCCAAAATATGTTTTTAGGCCCATGAGTCAGAACAGTAAGGGTCCAATTCTGAATTAAAGGGATCATAATAATGTCGAGAATATTAAAAAATAACGGGCCGAAAAATATGTAATAGGCCCAGTGGAAGGGTAGTTATGTAAAGTCGTAGACTCTCCCTAACAGGAACTCCTCAAAAACCCTAATTTAGCTTATCATAATTCCGCTCAATCCCCTCTCGGATATTTCCATAGCACCCTAAGCAGCGCCGCCGCCGCAGCAGAAGAACAATGGCGACAGGAAGAACGGTCAAAGATGTCTCTCCACACGAGTTCGTCAAGGCTTACGCTGCCCATCTCAAGCGCTCCGGCAAGGTAAATCTAACTAATTGTGAATCTAAGCTTTTTTTTTGTCTCGCATCGTTTCCCCCTCAATATAGTCTTTTAGATTGGTGTTTGGAATGATCGCTTCTAGATTGAAACTTGAATTGTCCTTAAAAAGTAGAGTATTTGAATCATAACCGTAAATCTCAATGAGCTCCAACATTGAATGTGTAGTGTCATTTCAGTGAAAACACTAGATTGGTATGGTTATTGGATGCACTATGGCATTATATGTTTCTGATTTTGATTTCAATGTTGTTCGTTTCATGTAGATTGAGCTGCCTCTGTGGACAGACATCGTCAAGACTGGTAAACTTAAGGAGCTTGCTCCATATGACCCTGACTGGTACTACATCAGAGCCGGTATAAATAACATCTTGTCAAAGTCTTCTACTTATTGGATTTGGACGTTGCCTTAATGTTTGCATCTGTGAAAGTTTCTTTAGATGTTTGTATCTGAGACATTTTTCTACTCTTTAGCTTCCATGGCAAGGAAAGTCTACCTGAGGGGTGGGCTTGGAGTTGGTGCCTTCCGTAGGATCTATGGAGGAAGCAAGAGGAACGGAAGCCGTCCACCACATTTCTGCAAGAGCAGTGGTGGTATTGCTCGTCACATTCTTCAGCAACTTCAGACCATGAACATTGTCGACCTTGACACCAAGGGGTGAGTTTATTGTCTCTAGTTTAGATTTCTCCCTGGCCTCCCTTGAATAGATACTGGTACAAAGGAATGGTAGGGATACAGAAATTATATGACACAAGTAAAGCACAAGTCAATACAAAACTTGTATACGCCATTTTAGACACTTAGATTCCATATCTGCTTAACAAAAGATTCCATATCTGCTTAACAGAGCTGTTTAAAACTGCAACTGTGACTTACAATTGTACTCACTAGTATTGTATGTACGGTTTTATAATGTGCTATCTACTAATACATCTATATATGCAATGGTTACATTTTCGCTAGCTAATGAATACATTAATTTGATGTCACCAGGGGGAGGAAGATCACATCAAGTGGTCAGAGAGATCTTGACCAAGTTGCGGGAAGGATCGCAGCTGCCATCTAAATCAAATCAGAAGGACAACTCCAAGTTTAAGGTTTATGTTTGAGATTTAGTATGGAATGAGTTGCATTTGAAAACCAGTAGTAGAATTCTCTCTCATTTTTGTTTTGATGAGTTTTTTTTCCCCTTGCCTCTCTTTTATTCTAAACGACTTATGGCTACATATTTGATATTATCTTTGACCTCGTTTTTTTATTTTATCATGAAATTAGTTATAAATTTTATAATTGTGGCTTCTTGTTTAGGTTTGTTGTTTTGTTATCAATTTTTTTTTTGCAAAATGGTTTTGCTTGCTTTAATCGGTTGAGAAAGAACACTTTCAATTTGGAGTTGAAAGCGAGGACGTTGATCTCAGACTTGCCTTTCTTTAACGACATCCAATACCGGTTCGGTTCCCAATGAATACTGTGGACTTTGCATGAATTAAGAAAGGTAGCATCCTGTAAATGCGTATACACATATACAAAACAAACCATTAATAGCACATACAAAATAATTTAAAAACAAAAACAAAATACCCAAATTCCCTTTTTTATAATGGAAAAAACAAAACGACATTTCAAATTCAATTTCAAGTCCTTTATCAAAAATAAAAAAAATTCTAAATTGGTTTTAGGATATTTCCGAAACTAATCGATACAAAGCATTGTGATATTTTTAACAAATATTTACCATATTTTTAGAATATAAATGTGATCATTCTAGATCCTTCTGTGATTAGAAAGTTAGAAACTCTTGGATTACTTTGTCCCAAGTTGAAATGGTGGCAGCAGCGGAGTCGGATTTTGCTGCGGCGAAAACGTCAGTGTGGTGGGACATTGGGAACTGCGAGGTCCCTAAAGGTTGTGACCCCCATGGGGTTGCTCAGAACATTAGCTCGGCTTTGTCAAAGATGAACTACTGTGGTCCGCTCACCATTTCTGCCTATGGCGACACAAATCAAATCCCTTCCTCTGTACAACAAGCTCTTTCTTCCACCGGCGTTACGCTCAATCACGTCCCTGCTGGTTTATCTCTTAATTTCTCTCTCTGTTTCTCTCTCCATTCAGCTGATTCTTAGTTTCATTAGACATAGACTAGGGTTTAACAGCTAAACTATGGAGTTTCTTTACTCTTAGATTTCGTTGGAATCTCAAGTCTTTAGTTTGTAGTCTGTAATGGTAAGGTGTCTTAGTGTCTTTATGTTTGGTGTTGGTGTGATTTGACAGGAGTGAAAGATGCGAGCGATAAGAAGATATTGGTTGATATGTTGTTGTGGGCAGTGGACAATCCAGCTCCTGCTAATGTCATGCTCATCTCTGGTGATAGAGACTTCTCCAATGCTCTTCACCAATTGCGAATGAGAAGGTACAACATTCTTTTGGCCCGACCTGAGAAAGCATCAACGCCTCTAATCTCTGCTGCAAAGACTGTATGGTTATGGACACACATAGTTGCTGGGGATTCTCCTCGTGTCAGACCAAGTGAATCCTCACGACCCATTATCAGTGGACGTCATCATCATCATCGCTCTCGCTCTGAGGTATTAAGCCATCCGGTTCCCAAACAAAGTCAGCACATCAAGCAGCTTGACTCACAATTGGTCTCTGGAAACAGGAGGTGCCAGAGCTTCTGTCAATTATGCAATGTTGCTTGCTCAGGCTCTGACTTAGCCTCTCACATCTCTGGTAAAAGGCACAGATCTAAGGTAAAGCTTTTATTTTAACCTCTCACATCTTACGTAAATGGCACAGAAATAAGGTTAATTATACTTTTTTTTTTAATGTCTGTGCTTGTCCTCCTCTCTTCGGGTCCAATATAGTTCATTTTAGGAGATAAACTTTGATCCCAAGTTTTTCATTTTAAGAGACTTTACGGAGAACAAATAAAGGATTAGATGTGTGGCACAATGTTCTTTGATGTTGATGATAGCTTTCACTGTTGTTGTTGTACTCTTTAGCTGAAACCTTATTCTCTCAGTTGACATTTTGTTGTGTAGCTCGAGCAAGTAGCCGGTCAACGCCCTCATGTCACTGGTTTAAGCGAACCAAAGCATGTGTGGTGCGGAGTTTGCCATATGAGTTACAACAGTGAAGCTAGGTATGAAAATCACATCTTAGGGAAAAGACACCAAAACGAACTTGAAGATCAAGCCAGGAATTCACGAAAGCGCGTCTGCAGAATTCGCTAATGGTCCTCCGTATTAGATTTAAAGCGAAAGCAAATGCAGTTAGAGTTTCTAAATGGCCAAACTTTGCTTTTGAGTCTCATCTTTGTTTTGGATGAATGCTAAAAATAGGAGGAAGCTGAGCCAAGTTGATAACTTTTGGTTTTTGGGGGAAGTTACATTATAATTTTGGGAAACTTATTACTTATATAACTTTTGGTTTTGAGTCTCATCTTGTTTTTTTGGATGAATGGTGTATAAGCAGGAAACTGAGGCAAGTTGGTAAATTTTGGATTTTAGGAAGTTGCATAATTATTATATTTTCTTGTTGAAAGATTATTGAGTTGTTGCTGGAAACTTTAGAACCTGATGTAAATCGGCCGCAGGTTTGAATAGAATCAAATATGATTTTAAAATATTAAAAATCCACAAGTTTAAAAATTTGGAATTTTGTGTATGACTATCGAGTATTTATCTTTCCATAAAAAAACCTTGATCGTTTACTTATAGAGAGCCTTGGGTGGTAAGCAACTAGGCATGCGTACAATTATTTAGTAGAGGTTATCCAAATTAATTTCAGATTTTTTTTGCTAATTACTGATTGACTCTAGAAAATATATAATTTTTTCCGTAGGGTAACAATTTTACATTCCGCCTGGAATTGATTCTACAATATTTTTGACATAAACCTAATTTATATTTTAATTTGAAACCCCTGTATATAACAATTAAGGCCTTTTGTTACTTTTCGAAAAAACTTATCATTAAGGCATGCGTGTATGCTATTTGTAGGATTAATTATCACTTTTATTCGAGAGGTTTACTTATCAATTCTGATTCAATGATTTTGCTAATTACTGATGGAGATACAACCTCGAGATTCGCTATTATATACATCCCCTTCTTCATTTTCTAGAAGCTATAAAAGTTACCGCCATTTTTGAGGTCTATATGTAATTTTCATGCAAATCAAATATATAAAAATGAAATCAAGGGTGACATTAGCTTCATTTTCGCGAGCACTAGCATTTTCAAGGGCTAAAACGCAAAGGGATATGAACGGTGTCGCACAGAATGATTCCGTTCAGCAGCCACTGTCTTTCAACGGCGTTGGTCGCAAGTATCTAACTACGGCGGCTGCAAAAGAGATGGAACCGCGATTTTTGTTGTGCGGAGAAAGCGGTATTACAGTGCGGTACGGTTCAACTGCGGTACGTGCGGGAGAAATATATTTGCGGGACAAGTGCGGTTTGTATAAAATAAGCGGTGCACAATAATGTTTGATTGGTGAAAAACAAAAAGCGGTGCGGAATACATATTGTAATTAAAAAATTTAAAATAATATTAATATATTTATAAATTAAACATTTATATGTACATATATATATATATATATTCATTGTAACTAAAAACTATTATTTCTTTTTAGAATTTTAAAATCTAATTTAAATATTTTTTTTGTCAATGTAATTTAAATATTTATTATAATATTTATATGAAATAATTTAATCATATTTTAAATAAAAAATGACTATAGTTTCTTTATATTTCCATAAATCTGTTTTTTTTTCTTACTATAACTAATTATTTAATAGTTTAAGAAAAAATAATAAAGTAAATTTAAAAAATTTTCAAAAGAAAAAAACATATTTAAAAAGTTAAGCATTTGTGAGAATTATCAAGAAATTATTTGTTAGAATATGTGGTAGTTATTTACTCTTTTTTTGTATCAAGTATTATGCTTGCCACCCTCTTGGTCGACTCGTTATTTGTATCTCCCTTATACTGCTTAATTAATCAAGTTGAGGTGTTAAAAAAAAAAAAAAGTAATATTTTTTTTATCCAGAGCGGAATTGCTGGAACCGCTGGGTTTTTGGCAGTTTGAGAAAACTACTGCGGTCCATGAGTTAAAGTAGTGTTTCGAAAAGGAAAAATGATTGTCACCTACACGAACTATACGCCAACACATCACCACACATGCAGACTATTTTAATGTCTCGCTAACTACACGAACTATTGGTATTACATACGGACATCCCCGAACTATCATCGGTTATGTGTGCAACACCATAACCATCATTTCCAGATAATATAAATGTCTTGTTAACTACACGAAGTATTTACTTTTTTTGTCAACTACACGAAGTATTTTCATCAATTTTTTTTTTCTTCAAAAATTTAATTAAAAAATGAAAAAATAACTAAAAAGTAAATATTACACTATTATAAATTATATATATACATTATATTTTTTAATGCATTATATTTTTAAGTTAAATTAATATAACTAATTTAATATTTATTATATTAAATTATTAAAAATTTAAAATAGTCACTTAGTTAAATTATACATCATTATAAGTTAAATAAAACTAAATAATATATCAATGTAAATTATATATGTACATTATAACTACTCTAACTTTAAAATTTTAATGTAATAAAGGCTAAACTAGTTCCATAACAAATATATGTGCTCAATAAAAATTTGTTAATTAACTTAAAGCTATAATGAACATGTATAATTTAATTAAGTGACACTTTTAAAAATTTAGTTAAATTTAATTAACTTAAAATCATAAGGGATACTGCATATGCATATGTAGAATTTAAAACTTTAAAAGTTATAATGCATATATATAATTAACAATAGTGTATTATTTACTTTTAGTTATTTTTTCATTTTGTAATTTAGTTTTAAAAAAATGATGGAAATATTTCGTGTAATTAACAAGACATTTATATTATCTGGAAATGATGGTTATGGTATATATAATTTACATTGATATATTATTTAGTTTTATTTAACTTATAGTGATGTATAATTTAACTAAGTGACTATTTTAAATTTTTAATAATTTAATATAATTAATATTAAATTAGTTAAATTAATTTAACTTAAAAGTATAATGCATTAAAAAATATAATGTATATATATAATTTATAATAGTGTAATATTTACTTTTTAGTTATTTTTTCATTTTTAATTAAATTTAAAAAAAAAATGATGAAAATACTTCGTGTAGTTGACAAAAAAAAGTAAATACTTCGTGTAGTTAACAAGACATTTATATTATCTGGAAATGATGGTTATGGTGTTGCACACATAACCGATGATAGTTCGGAGATGTCCGTATGTAATACCAATAGTTCGTGTAGTTAACGAGACATTAAAATAGTCTGCATGTGTGGTGATGTGTAGCGTATAGTTCGTGTAGCTGGCAATCATTTTTCCTTTCGAAAAACCCAAACAGATTTTTACTTTTTTTTAAGAAAACGCAAATTAAAAAGAAAGAAAGATGAATGGTGACATAAAGCGTTTTTCAGAAATAATTCTTGAAATCCGCACTATTACATGTCTCCATTCAGTACCTCAGTACCTTAATGGAAACTTCTTACTCAATTCAGATTTCAGATTAGCTTAACTTACCTTAATTCTCTCCGATCTTCCTCTGTTAAGAGAGGAGAAAGAGAGAGATCAAGACTAAAGAGTACTTTTTGGTTCACCCTTTTTGGTTCACTCTTGCTTCAGAAACAACTGTGTCTTTTCTCTCTCTCTCTAGAATCTCCGGCGATGACTATGTGAGTACGGCTTTGGTGAAGATGAATTACTGTGGACCTGTCTCGATCTCTGCTTATGGTGACACCAATCTCATCCCTCACGCTGTTCAGCAAGCGCTTTCTTCTACTGGTGTTGGCCTTAATCACGTTCCCGCAGGTTTATTTCTCATAAAGTTGACTCCTTTCTTGTTTTTCCATGGAATTTGGGATTTTTTTTTTTTTTTTTTTTATTTTGTGTGAATTTTGGTAACTATTATTGGGTAGATGATGATCATAGGTCTGTACTTTTACGGTATTGACTTTCGGATCTAATTGCTATGCATGAAATTGAATTGGGTTTCTCAATATTGACTTTATTAGTTGCTCTACTTTGGGAGACTCTGATTAAATCTCAGTCATAGGTTTATATGAGTGGTTTGTGTGTTTTTGAGTTGTTGTTGTTGTTAGATGATGATCTAGGTCGTTTGGTTTAGGTTTTTATATCTGCATACTCTAATATGTAAGCAATTGATTTGGGAATGGCCATATTGACTTGGAAACTGTGTGTTCAATCTTTTCAGTATTTAGGTAGTTTTGTTAAGAGTCATATACTATAAGATTGAGTTTGTGCTGTTTTGGTGGTTTGAACAGGAGTGAAAGATGCGAGTGATAAGAAGATTCTAGTGGACATGTTGTTGTGGGCAGTAGACAACTCTGCACCAGCCAATATCATGCTTATCTCTGGTGATAGAGATTTCTCTAACGCTCTTCACCAGCTACGTTTGAGGAGGTATAACATTCTTTTGGCTCAGCCTCCACGGGCCTCAGCACCACTTGTTGCTGCTGCCAAAGATATATGGCTCTGGACTAGCCTAGCCTCGGGAGGTCCTCCTCTTACAAGTGATGAATCCTCTGGACTCGTCAACAATGGACGTTGTCATGTCTCTACTAAAGAAGTGTCAAAACACCCAGTTTCTGAACAAGCTCAGTCTAGCAAACCAACTGATTCAAGTCTGGATGCTGGAGATATTAAGGACCACAAAACCAGAGAAAACCATGTCCTGAGAGGATTACCTCAGGAGAAGATAAAAAATATGCCTCAGAACGACAGAGGAGCCACCGGTGAATCCTCTCATCTCGTCAACAATGGACGTTGTCATGTCTCTAATTACGAAGTGTCGAAATATCCAGTTTCTGAACAAGCTCAGTTCAGCAAACCAACTGATTCAACTTCTGACGCTGGAGATACTATGGATAAAAAAACCAGAGAAAACCAGAAGCTAAGAAGAAGGCGAAGAAGAAGAAGTCGTACGTGAAGAAGGGTCAACGACAAAGAGAGCAAGTCAACAAGGAAGAAGAAGTTGGCTTGTGGTTTTGTAATAATAAGTGTTTTGGGCTAATTGTTTAGTTAGGCCCAAAAGATTGTGTGTTTATTGTTTGTGTCTAGATTAGTAGCTAAAGTGAAAGAGTGATTTAAGGGAGTTAAAGTTCCCATGTGATGTTAAGGGTTCTTGTAGTAGAGTGGCTTGTGTAAGAGAGTCTAGTGAGTAGGAGTGTGGTCTAGTGTAAGAGTTATGATTAGGTCTAAGAGACTTAGACTCTAAGTGTGCAAGTAGTGAAACTACTATATGTATGTGTGTGTTGTGTTGTGCTGTGTAAGAGATCCATCCAAGTTTAGTAAAAATGTAGACAATTAAAGATTTCTCTCTTCTCTCTAAAGATAAAATCGTTTATGTTTGTGAAGAGAAACAAAACAAGAACAAGAGAACTAAAGAGAGATTGAGAGAGAGATCTAACCTTAATGGTTAGAGATGAGTGGATGTGAGAATGTCAACAATCAGGCACTCATTAATTCAAGGAGCTTGAAGAGAAAGATGTCCAAGAAAAGTCTCAACCAATTGAAACAATTGCTGAGCCTCAGTCCCAGTCTCAAAACACTAAAGTGCATACCAAGTTATCTGAGACACAAAACAAAGAATTGAGAGAGATATGTGGAATTTTTTTTTTTTTTTTTTTTTTTTTTTTTTTTTTTGATATGTGGAACTTCCGAAAGCAGTGTAAATTCACCTTTTCCAAGTACTAAAGACCGGGCAGAGACTAACAACAAACAGCTTCCGAATGGAGATTTTTTCTTCGGTTCTCTAATGCCTGCTTTTGAAGTACCCAGAGAAGCAAGGTAAAATTTTGTTAACTTGGATTTGCTTAGTATATGTCAAAATGGACCATCCTTATCTTTAATATTCTCCAACTTGTCTCACAGAGAATGTTTTGATGGCATTGTCAAGCCGCTAAACCTGTCCGAAAGAGCAACTGAGCATTCAGGGGAGGTGAAGAAGAAGGAAAAAGAGGTGATGGCACGCCAAGCAAGATCAGCTGCATCTAAGCTTTGTCATCTTTGCGTAGTGATTTGTGATAGCCAGGGTTTGTCAACAGTGCATTGTGATAACATAGCTCATCGGCCGAATCAAAAGCATACTACGGTAGTGACAGCTTACTTTTTGTTCTACCCCTTTATTTTTGAGTAAAATCAAACCCTTCTGACTTTATATTTTTGATGCAGGTCGCCTTTGTAGCCAGCGATGATGCTCAGTCCAGTGTTTCAACCAAACCTATGAAGGAAACAGAGGGTTTGCAGCCCGTGTGGTGCGAAGTCTGCCAGATGAGCTGCGACAGCAAGGTTGCATACACCTATGGGAAAAAAACACCGACAGAAGTTGGAATTACAATCAGTGAAGAACGAAAATATGTCTAAGGGACCAGCCAAGCTTTCTAAAGATTATGGAGAGAAAACGAAGAATGGACCACGCTTGCTTCACCTCTCCTTTAACCAGGACCACACTTGCTTCGCTGTCGGCACCGATCGTGGCTTCCGGATCCTTAATTGCGATCCCTTTCGGGAGATTTTCCGGCGTGATTTCGATTGTGGCGGTGGGGTTGCTGTGGTGGAGATGCTTTTCAGATGCAATATATTAGCACTTGTAGGTGGTGGACCTGATCCTCAGTATCCTCCTAATAAGGTCATGATTTGGGATGATCATCAGGGCCGATGTATCGGCGAGTTCTCTTTCAGGTCCGATGTTCGATCCGTCCGACTTAGGAGGGATCGGATTATTGTCGTTCTGGAGCAGAAGATTTTTGTTTACAATTTCTCGGACCTCGAGCTGATGCATCAGATTGAGACCATTGCAAATCCTAAGGGTTTGTGTGCCGTTTCTCAGGGTGTTGATTCCATGGTATTGGTATGTCCAGGTTTGCAGAAAGGGCAAGTTCGGATCGAGCACAATGCTTCTAAACGAACCAAGTTCATCATGGCTCATGATTCCAGAATAGCTTGCTTCGCTCTCACGCAGGATGGACATTTGTTGGCCACAGCCAGCTCCAAGGGTACTCTGGTTCGGGTGTTCAATACTGTTGATGGCACCTTGCAGCAAGAGGTACCATATAGCTCTTTGTTTTTTTTTTAATTTCTCTATTTTGGAATTCATTCTATTGCTCCATGTAAGAATCCTGGCAAATTTGGTGGTTCCTGATTCTGAGAACGAACTATGTAAAGTTAAGTAGGATTGGATTTTGATGATCTCATTTCATATATTTCTATTATTAGCTACAAGAGTGATTGTTTCAGGTTGATTTACTTACTATTGTTGGATGTGTGTTTGTAATGATAGAGGCTGATACTTTTTAGCTTGTGTACAGTCGCTTTAGTGTTTTCTTCTCTGTGGATTTCTTTCGGTTTTCACCTCAAATTCCAATTTTTTAGATGGTACACTAGTAATTCCAAAGTCTTGATAGATTGCTGAGGGTAAGACATGTTGAAAAAGGATGCATATTTTGCTTATTGAGGTAAACCACCAGGTTCTTGATGAATCCATTAGCAAGAGCAATAGTTATTAGTTCTTATCATCTTTCTTTATCAAGGTTTAGGAATCACCCATGATGTACAAGCTACAAAACTCTGTGATTCTAATATTTTGGAATCTCCAATGTATCTTTGATCTTTATAATAATGCCGTATGAGTTTGGAATCCATGGTACAATAATGCCAACATGATGTGACTGTACAGGTTAGGAGGGGTGCAGATAGAGCGGAAATCTACAGTTTGGCCTTCTCTTCAAATGCTCAGTGGTTAGCTGTCTCAAGTGACAAAGAAACGGTCCATGTCTTTGGTCTCAAAGTCAACTCCGGATCTCAAGTGAAAGACACATCCCGAGTTATACCTGATGCTACTCGTTCTACCTCATCCCCATCGTCGTCTCTGTCATTATTCAAAGGTAAGTACTCTCTAGACCCAAAATCAGTTACTTTCGCAACTTAGCAGCATATTGGTCCAGAAACTTCTCTCATGCTCCCGTTGACATCATTAAGCATAACTCTTTTGCTCTACGCAGGAGTGTTGCTAAAGTATTTCTGCTCAGAGTGGTCTGTGGCTCAGTTCCGGTTGGTGGAAGGAACTCAGTACATAGCAGCCTTTGGCCATCTAAAGAACACGGTTGTTATTCTTGGCATGGACGGGAGGTAAGCAAAAAAAAGAAAAGAAGCTTTTAATCCCTTTGATAAACTCTAATTACGAATTTACAATTGAGAAGCCTGCTAAAGCACTTGAATTTTTTATGATTTGTTCTGTGTATGGCATATTTGATCTGACCGGAGTTGGGTCATGTTCTTTGATGTTCTTAAACAGTTTCTACAGATGCCAGTTTGATCCGGTGAACGGCGGAGAAATGTCTCAGCTTGAGTATCACAACTGTCTGAAACCGCCTTCTGTTTTCCAAAAGCTTTTATTCTCTTTTGTTCCTTCTCTCTTTCTCCCTCTCTGCTACTCAAGTGGTGAGATTTGGTGCAGCCGTGGTGTATTGTATAGTTGTGTATATAATAATGAATGGATCGTATAATTTGTAAAAACTTTGATCGCTAACCAGAACTGATTCAAGGCTCATCAATTTGCGTCTTCCCAAACATTTCACTAAACCACTAGTGTAAGAACGAACGGTCTCAGTGTTTGGTTATCTGTCAACTTTTTTCCGGTCAAAGTACGAATGGCCACGTGTACTGAATGCTTCGTGTACGCTCACGATTACGCAAATTAATTAGATGATATCGGTGGCAGATGAATTTCGTAAACCAGTTTCGAGGCACGAGCAGAAGGAAACCTATTTCAAACCATCAATTTCAGCGACCACAAAATAAGAACTTCTGTAATAAAAAGTGTATAAAATTGGAAAGATTCGACTATTCGAGTATGTACGTTACCTAATGTTAGATTCTTCGACGAACCGGGTGATGACGTGGAGCTTGATCCGTTATCATCCCCAGCAGAATTTGACTCCGACGGCGAACCACCAACAACACATTTCCCCGCCGCCGCGATCACCGAGTTACGTCGCCGTATCTCCGATAACAGATCCTCTCCGCCTCTCCGGAAATAGTCGTTTGCAAATTCCCTCTTCTTTGTGCAGGCTGCCTTTGTAGACCGTCGCAGAGGTCAGGCCAGCGTTTTAGGCAAACCAATACAGGAAGCAATGCTTGTGGAACCTGTGCAGTGCCAAGTTTGCCAGATCAACTGCACCAACAATGATGCATATACAAAGCACACTTGTAGTAGAGGTTATAGAGCCGTGGGCGTTAAGCAACTAGGCATGGATACAATTAGTAATTAGTAGAGGTTATCCAAACTAAATTCAGATTTTTTTGCTAATTACCGATTGACTCCAGAAAATATATACATTTTTTTGTAGGGTAACAATTTTACATCCACCTGGAATTGATTCTACAATATTTTTGACCAAACCCTAATTTATGTTTTAATTTGAAACCCTTGTATATAAAAAAAAATGAAGGCCTTTTGTTACTTTTCGAAAAAACTAGTATCATTAAGGCATGCGTGTATTCTATTTGTAGGATTAACTATCACTTTTATTCAACTGGATTACACTTATCAATCCTGATTCAATGATTTTGCTGATTTTGCTAATTACCAATGGAGATACAACCTCGAGATTTGCTATTATATTCATCCCCTTCTTCATTATTTTGTAGAATATATAAACGTTACCGCCATTTTGTGGTCTATATGTAATTTTCCTGCAAATCAAATACAAAAAAATGAAATTAAGGGTGACATTAACTTCATTTTCGCGAGCAGTAGCATTTTCAAGGGCTAAAACGCAAAGGGATATGAACGGTGTCGCACAGAATGATTCCGTTCAGCAGCCACTGTCTTCCAACGGCGTTGGTCTCAAGTATCTAACTACGGCGGCTGCAAAAGAGGTGGAATTCGCAACTGCGAAAACATCAGTGTGGTGGGACTTTGATAATTGCATGGTACCTAAAGGTTGTGACGCCAATGCAATTGCTCACTGCTCAGAACATTAAATCCGTTTTGTTGAAAAGTAACTACTGTGGTCCGATCACCATTTATGCCTATGGTGACACCAACCGAATCCCTTCCTCTGTACAGCAAGATCTCTCCCCCACTGCCTTATCGCTCATTCACGTCCCTCCCGGTGAAAATCACTAATCTCTCTCTCTCGAATCAGATGTGTACTTGTTTGGTTTTGATTGTTTAGTTTATAACCTATAGTCTCTCTTAATGAATTTTATTGGGGTCTCTTAATGAATTTTATTGGGTTTGGATAAGTGAACTATTAAGGATAAACACTTATCGAATCTCAAGTCTATAGTTTTGTAATCTTTAGTGGTAGTTAAGGTGTCTGATGGTGTTATATAACAGGAGTTAAAGATGGGAGCGACAAGAAGATCCTTGTAGACAGTAGTGGGCAATGGAAAATAAAGCTCCTGCTAATATAATGCTCATATCTGGTGATAGAGACTTTGCTTACGTTCTTCACCAACTAGGGATGAAGAAGTACAACATTCTTCTGGCAGGACCTGAGCACGCATCTCCCTCTCTTATTGCAGCTGCAAAGACGGCATGGTTATGGACAAGCATTGTTGCATCTGGCTCTGACTCTGCCTCTAAGATTCCTAAACAAGCTCAGCCTAGCGAAACGAGCCAGTGGGTCTGTGAAAAATGCAACGTTACTTGCACAAGCTTGGTTGATTTTAACTTGCACCTCTCTGGCAAAAAGCACAAGAAAAAGGTAAACCTATGATGATAACTTCAACGAGATTAGATGTGTGGCAAATATGTTTTACTATAATGCTGATGATAGTTTTGACAGTTGTTGTACTCTTAATTAAAGCTAAAACCTTTTTCTCAATTGGTTTTTGTTGACAGTGCGCTAATGTCATTGGTGTAACCAAACCCAAAGCAAAACCGAAAAGCTTGTACTGTAAGCTTTGCAAGTTCCATAGCCCCAACGAAGCTATGTATAAAAGTCATATCTCAGGGCGGAAACACAAAAATAAACTTAAAAGTCAAGCCGCGGATACCAGTTAATCTGTTTCTTTAATTAGAGTTTAAAGTGAAAGTGATCATTGCAGTTAGGATTTGTGAGTCTCCAAACTGGGGTTTGAGGTGTATGGATTTTGATAATGAAAACTTTGAGCCAAATTGATAACTTTTGATTTTGGCAAAAGTTGTTTTCTTGTTGCTCGGGAGCTTCTAGATTTTAATGTAAAAATTAATCCGACAAGTTTATAAATCTTTTTTCTAGTTATAACGTATAATTTTTGGCATTGAAATTCTAAACGTTATTATTCTTTTCCAGGAAAAAAAGATTTGATCATTTACATAAGATTAGAGCATAACGGCTTTACGAATGCATCCATTTTCTTTCTTTCTTTTGACGTGCATGCATCAATTTATTCAGTAGGCTTAATTATTAACTCTCCCTATCGTCTTTTAAAAAAAGGCTTACTACAAAGCACTCTTATTTTCGCTAATTACCGATGAAGAGATACATCCTCCAAAGTTACAACGGCTATTAAAGCATTATCTTAATGTCTGATTGGCGCCTTTTCAATCTGCTGACGTGGCTTAAATAATAAATGTCGAAAAAGTAGAATACAGTATTTAATTTATTAAGTGGCTCCGTACTTATAGAGAGAAAAACAAAAAAATAAAAAAGCAGACTTTGCGAAAAGCGAAACGTTTCTTCGTCAACATGGAAAGAACTTAATGGAAACTTCTTACTCAATTCAGATGTCAGATTTAGCTTAACTTACCTTAGTTCGCTCCGATCTTCCACTGTAAAGAGAGGAGAGAGAGAGATAAATAGTAGTACTTTTGGTTGACTCTTGCTTCAGAAACAACTGTGTCTTCTCTCTCTCTAGAATCTCCGGCGATGACTACGGCGGAGGCGGATTACGTGAAGGCCAAAACGTCAGTGTGGTGGGACATAGAGAATTGTGAGGTCCCTAAAGGTTGGGATGCACATCTGATTGCGAAAAATGTGAGTACGGCTTTGGTGAAGATGAATTACTGTGGACCTGTCTCGATCTCTGCTTATGGCGACACCAATCTCATCCCTCACGCTGTTCAGCAAGCGCTTTCTTCTACTGGTGTTGGCCTTAATCACGTTCCCGCAGGTTTATTTCTCATAAAGTTGAATCCTTTTTTTGTTTTTCATGGAAATTGGGATTTTTTTTTTTTTTTTTTGTTGATTTTGTGTGAATTTTGGTTACTATTATTGGGTAGATGATGATCATAGGTCTGTAATTTTACGGTATTGACTTTTGGATCTATTTGCTATGCATGCAATTGAATTGGGTTTCTCAATATTGACTTTATAGTTGCTCTACTTTGGGAGACTCTGATTAAATCTCAGTCATAGGTTGATATGAGTGGTTTGTGTGTTTTTGAGTTGTGTTGTTGTTGTTGTTGTTGTTGTTAGATGATGATCTAGGTCGTTTGGTTTAGGTTTTAATATCTGCACACTCTACTATGTAAGTAATTGATTTGGGAATGGCAATATTGACTTGGAAACTGTGTGTTCAATTTTTTCAGTATTTAGGTAGTTTTGTTAGAGTCATATACTATAAGATTGAGTTTGTGCTGTTTTGGTGGTTTGAACAGGAGTGAAAGATGCGAGTGATAAGAAGATTCTAGTGGACATGTTGTTGTGGGCAGTAGACAACGCTGCACCAGCCAATATCATGCTTATCTCTGGTGATAGAGATTTCTCTAACGCTCTTCACCAGCTACGTATGAGGAGGTATAACATTCTTTTGGCTCAGCCTCCACGGGCCTCTGCACCACTTGTTGCTGCTGCCAAAGATATATGGCTCTGGACTAGCCTAGCCTCGGGAGGTCCTCCTCTAACAAGTGACGAATCCTCTGGACTCGTCAACAATGGACGTTGTCATGTCTCTACCAAAGAAGTGTCAAAACACCCAGTTTCTGAACAAGCTCAGTCTAGCAAACCAACTGATTCAAGTCTGGATGCTGGAGATACTAAGGATCACAAAACCGGAGAAAACCATGTTCCGAGAGAATTACCTCAAGAGAAGAGAAGTAATATGCCTCAGAACGGAAGAGGAGCCACCGGTGAATCCTCTCATCTCGTCAACGATGGACGTCTTCATGTCTCTAATTACGAAGTGTCGAAATATCCAGTTTCTGAACAAGCTCAGTCCAGCAAACCAACTGATTCAACTTCTGAAGCTAGAGATAGTATGGATCATAAAACCAGAGAAAACCACTTTCCAAGAGGATCACCTCAAGAGACGAGAAGAGTATGGCATGTTGTATACGATAGCTCTGAAAAGTTCACTGCAGAACTTTCAGATAAAAGGCATATATCTCAGGTACAACTAAAGGTTAATCTAGTATTCGATGATTGGTTAATATCTTGCTTGTTGCTGTATTTTTACTCAAAGATGAGTTTGTCTGGAAACTAGAAGGAAAGAAAAAAAGATTATATGACTTCTTTGTGCAGGCTGCCTTTGTAGACCGTCGCAGAGCTCAGGCCAGCGTTTTAGGCAAACCAATACAGGAAGCAGTGCTTGTGGAACCTGTGCGGTGCAAAGTTTGCCAGATCAACTGCACTAACAATGATGCATATACAAAGCACACCTATGGAAAAAGACACCGAAACAACTTGGAACTGCAATCAGGCAAGTCCAAAAACATTTCGGTGGGACCAGTTGAGCCTCCTAAGGAGGTTCTAGAGAAACATAAGAAGAATAAGAAGGTGAATGAAGGCATAGCTAAGGCAAACGCAAACGCTGGTTACGCTTGTCGTATGTGCAATGTGGTGTGCCAGAGTCAAGTTGTGTTTGATTCTCATCTGAGGGGTCAGAAGCACGCTGCTATGCTGAGTCAATCAGAGGCAAGTTTCTAACTTTTGGCTATTCGAGAACTTAGGAATTTAAATTATAGGCATAGAAAATTATAGCCTGGTAAAACATAAGCCTGATATAATAGTGTTGAATCAGGCAATCAATGATTCTAAGAAGCTTCAAGAGAAAGGTGTCGGAGAAAAGGATCATCCAAAACATACAATTGCAGAACCTCAGTTGCAGTCTCAAAAGGCTCAAGAGAATAGCAAGTGCTTTGGGAAGCATGTTGCCATGGTGAATCAATCAGAGGCAGGTTTTCTAACTAATGGCTATTCGACAATTTGCTATTTTAATTAACATTGATAATTTGACAGTTTGGTAAAAACTATGCCTGATATAATAGCTTTGGATCAGGCACTACTTGATTCTAAGAAGATTCAAGAGAAAAGTGTTGAAGTAAAGGATCAAGCAAGAGAAATTGTTGCACAGCCTAAACCAAACCCTAAACACGTTTGTCGTATGTGCAATGTGGTGTGCCAGAGTCAAGTTGTCTTTGATTCTCATCTAAAGGGTCAGAAGCACGCTGCCAAGCTGAATCAATCAAAGGCAAGTTCTTAACTTTTTGGGTATACGAGAATTTAGGAATGTACAAACATAGAAAAGTTTACAGCTTGATAACACATATGCTTGATATATACTGTTGGATCAGGCACTCATTGATTCTAAGAAGCTTCAAGAGAAAGGTGCCGGAGAAAAGGATCAACCAAAAGAGACAATTGCAGATCCTCAGTTGCAGTCTCAAAACGCTCAAGAGAATAGCAAGTGCTTTGAAAAGCATGTTGTCATGGTGAACCAATCAGAGGTAAGTTTCTAACTGTCGATTCTTTGAGAGTTTGGGATATTAATTAAAATTGAAAATTTCCAGTTTAGTAAACCATATGCAGAGTATGTATGAGAGTCTTAACTTTGTGATAAAAAAAAAAAGTAAAATAACTATTATATAATATCATTGGATCAGGCACTCATTAATTCAAGGAAGCTTGAAGAGAAAGATGTCCAAGAAAAGTCTCAACCAATTGAAACAATTGCTGAGCCTCAGTCCCAGTCTCAAAACACTCAAGTGCATACCAAGTTATCTGAGACACAAAACAAAGAATTGAGAGAGATATGTGGAACTTCCGAAAGCAGTGTAAATGCACTTTTTCCAAGTACTAAAGACCGGGCAGAGACTAACAACAAACAGCTTCCGAATGGAGATTTTTTCTTCGGTTCTCTAATGTCTACTTTTGAAGTACCCAGAGAAGCAAGGTAAAATTTTGTTAACTTGGATTTGCTTAGTATGTCAAAATGGACCATCCTTATCTTTAATAGTATTCTCCAACTTGTCTCACAGAGAATGTTTTGATGGCATTGTCAAGCCTCTAAACCTGTCCGAAAGAGCAACTGAGCATTCAGGGGAGGTGAAGAAGAAGGAAAAAGAGGTGATGGCACGCCAAGCAAGATCAGCTGCATCTAAGCTTTGTCATCTTTGCGTAGTGATTTGTGATAGCCAGGGTTTGGCAACAGTGCATTGTGCTAACATAGCTCATTGGCCGAATCAAAAGCATACTAAGGTAGTGACAGCTTACTTCTTGTTCTACCCCGTTATTTTTGAGTAAAATCAAACCCTTCTGACTTTATAATTTTGATGCAGGTCGCCTTTGTAGCCAGTGATGATGCTCAGTCCAGCGTTTCAACCAAACCTACGAAGGAACCAGAGGGTTTGCAGCCCGTGTGGTGCGAAGTCTGCCAGATGAGCTGCAACAGCAAGGTTGCATATGCAAATCACACCTATGGGAAAAAACACCGACAGAAGTTGGAATTACAATCAGTGAAGAACGAAAATATGTCTAAGGGACCAGCCAAGCTTTGTAAAGATTATGGAGAGAAAACGAAGAATGTACCATGGAAAAACCAAACCCCCTTTGATTCTCACTTGAAGAGTCAAAATCATGATGCCATGGTCAAGGAGCCAGCAGAGGCAAGTTTATAATTTTACTATTTGGTTTACTTTCGTGAACTTGGAAATCTGCTTTTAATTGTGAATATTACAAATCTTAGTAAAAAGACACCAATGAATCCATAGGTTTGATTCTTATTGAAAGTGATGGAGTACATATTATATCTTAACTAGAATATCTCTGCAGCAGGCAGTTGTTAGTCCAAGGAGAACTCCACAAGAATTTAGCCAAGAAACACCGAGAGAAGTATTGGAGTCGACACTTATTGTTGACTCGACGAAAAACAGAGAAGAAACTGATAACGAAAAGGAAATAACAGAGGAGCATGCACTTGTAAAGATCGATGATCTTGGGTTTGGAGGGGCACAAGAAGATAAAGAGGAGTTGAAGGAGAGAAACACCATAACTGAGAACTTGGTGCACCGTATCTTCACTGAACAGAATCGAGATTCTAGAATATCCAATGAAACGAGGTAAGAGCCAACATTAATGGGAATGTATAATATGGTCTCTATCTTGAATCATGATCAGTATATGTGTCTAATTGATTACTTTAATCTTGGACTACAGAGGATGTCTGGATGTGATTCCTGCGAGAGTAGAACTGCCACCAAATGTGAATGTGACCAAGAAGTTGGAAGATGAGTCGAAGCATAAACCGGAACCAAAAGCACGGGAACCCGAAAACGAGTCTGCAGGACAAAAGGAGCATCCTAGAGAAGCTGTCAAAAGGGAAGAGATTAAGGGACAAGCTGATAACTTTTGGACTCGCCTTTGGGGAAAGAAGAGTTAAAACAATGGTAAATCTAAGGATGGTGTATTTGAATTGTTGAACATTATAACAACTTGGATGATGATTTTGTAAATAGTATGCTATGTAATGTTGTCAACAATGAATGTTTTATAAATGGCAGTTTTATGTTTTATTTTCTTAATTTTTTTTTTTTATGCTGATTAATATATTTCCAACAGAATTTTCGGCTTGCATTAAGCTCCATTAAGAGAGCACTACAGCTCATATGGGCCACCCTGATTATTTCTTATCCGACCCGACCCATCCTACCCGGATCTTCGCTTGTTCAAATTAAAGCAGAGAGAGAAAAAAAAAAAAAAAAAAAACTCTAATTCATTTGGTTGGTACTGGGAGGGAGTTACTTGCTTCGTTGCTCCGATAAAGTTTGTCGTCGGAATATTACTCTTCACGGCGAAGGTAAAGCTAGCCTACGATTATACTCGTGTTCGTCCACTTTTATTCTCTTGTTCTATTTTCTCGATTCGATTCCCTCAACTTTATCTATTTTTTTCGTGTAATTACTTCGAAATTTGTACAGTGTCCTCCATTGTTGAACTTAGCTTTTCACACGGTATGTAAGTATCATTGATTCCGTGTATATATCATTTTTCTTTGCATTTGGTTAATTTTCTGCGAGATTTTTCTTACCACACGGTATGTGTAGTCTTATGATTTGAATTGGACAATCTAATTAGATGATTTGAGAGTTAACACAATTTTTTGTGTCTTTATCAGTTACTTGTAAAGTCGCAACAGTTTTTTTTTTTGTATAGTCTCTAGTCTCCTGTCGTTAATGACTCGTAATCTTGGTCCATTTGGTAATCTTGGTCCATTTGCAGCTCTTCTGTGTAAATTGAGTCCTTTAAATGTCGAGTAATTGGGGAAGTAGCTCGAGAAGTAATAGCTCGGGAAGTAGTTCCAGAAGCGATCTTGAGAGCTCGTTTTATATTGACGAACTCGTGCAGATTGGAACAAGATGTAGGGAGGTGAATGTCTATTAATTAGCTGAAAAGTTTGACATGGTTTTTTGGTTAATGCCTCTGAGATTGATGAAGTTCATATTTGCTTTGTGATCTCATGTTTTCATTGTAATTTGCAGACTGCAGCTAAGGAAAGAAAAGGAGATGCTGAAAGAATCACAGTCACAGAGTGTTGAACTCGTCAGGGTAGTGAATTCTTCTTGTGATTTTGGACAAGTATTTGTGTTAATTGATTGTTGCAATTTTTCTGAATTTTTTTTTATCTTTTTTTACCATAGAGGTTGGAACTGAACGCGAATACGTTGTCAGAGTCTCATTTAGAAGATAAGAGAAGAATTCAGATGTTGGAAAAAGAATTGTTGAATTGCTACCAGGAGATTGGTAATGGAGATTCTGATGAAACTGAAGTCTAGACATATGTTCTGTGAGCTAAAGACACTTTCATTGTCTTGCAGATTACTTGCGGGATCAAGTAAATTTCAGAGGCAAAGAAGTGAACTACCTGAGTGAACATGTGCTCGGTCTTGAAATCAAAGTAACTGAATCAGGGAAATTGGTAGAAGAAATTAACTTTCTGAGGGAGGAATTGTGTACATCGAAATCTGAGCAACTATTGTTGTTGCAAGAACTGGAGAGCACAGAAACTGAGCTACAGTTGTCTTTGTTTTCTGTTGAGAAGCTGGAGAAGTCTATCTCGTCCTTAACATTGGAGTCCCAGTGTGAAATAGAAAGCATGAAACTGGATATAGTAACGTTGGAGCAGGCGCTCTTTGATGCTAAGAAAGTTCAAGGAGAAAGTGTCCAAGAAAACGATGAGTTAAGAGAAATAGTCAAGGAGTTACGGTTGAAATTTCAAGAGGCACAAGAGAATTCCAAGTGTTTGGAGAAGCAAAACAAGGTGCTAAGGGAGAGATTTGTAGCCTCTGAAAGGAGTATCAAAGAGTTATGTCAAAGCTTTAAAGAGCGGTTGGAAAGTGAAAGTGAAGGGACTGTGAATGAGTGTCTCTTCGTTGAATTAAGCCACATGCTTCCAGTACCTGATGAAGTCCGGTAGGTTTCAGCTTAAAACCTATACAGATACATCCAGTCAAGCTATTCTCAGTTTTTTAGTTCTGCTGATTTCTTGTCCCACAGAGAATGTTTCAATGAGATCATCAAGAAATTAGACGTTTTCCAGGATGCGAAATCGAGAGTCAAAATGGAGGATATGGCAAGACAGATACGTCAATACGAAGATCTCGTAAAAGAGCTCAAGGTATTACCAAACAAATCAGTAGAATTAAATTTTTGTGCCATTTCGCAGCATCACACATGTTCTAAATAGTTTCACCATTATTTTGTTATATGCTAAGGATGTGTTGAAAGAAGAGAAACTAAAGGCCAAGGAAGAAGCAGAGGACTTAACACAAGAAATGGCTGAATTAAGATATAAAATGACATGTTTATTGGAGGAAGAATGCAAGCGGCGTGCATGCATCGAACAAGCTTCATTACAAAGAATAGCCAATTTAGAAACACAGGTACTTGCTTGTTTATATCTTCCATTTTTTTGTTTGTGCCATCAGAGAAATCCTGAAGGAACCTAACACTATCCATTTTCTTGTCAAGATCAAGAGAGAGAAGAACAAGTCCTCTACTTGCATAATTCCTCTTTCTGCCGTATAAAACAGCTAAGGTTCAACATGAACTTGGAATCACTAGAAGCTAATGCTTAAGCTATAAGGTTTGATTTATTAATACATTTGAAGTGTACATAATACAATTTGATTGGAATATAGATCTCATCTTTGCGACTATGTATATATATATATATATAGAAGTTGAGTCTTCTAAGCGTGAAACTGCTTCTTCATTTGGCTTCCCTGTGTGTATTTACGCCTTCAGCAACAGTCAGAGACCTTGAGAAATTGAGATGTATCCTCCTCTAGAGAATGTTGAAACTGTGGAAACAGAAAGCCAATGGTCGCCAACCGAAAAGCTTTTACTGTTTTGTACAGTTGTACTATTTGATGGGCCTATGATTCAGCCGAGCTTGATTGGGCCAATTTTGATGGCCCATTTTATCTTTTTTTTTTTTTTTTTGGGCAAAGCCCATTTTATCTCTTTTAAATATCTTTTTTGTGTGTCTATTTCTTGTCAAAATAAAAAAATCTTAAGTTGTGTCATGCTTGTGCAAAGTCTTGCAACCTTCTTGATGAAACCAAGGGATTAATGAATGGGTCAAAGAAAATAACCTGTTGAGTATTAATCAAGAACAACTAACTTATGGATTTGTTGTCTAACCTAATCCAACTTGACTTTAAGAAAACCTAATTCAACTTGATCTTCAAAAGAAAATAGATAAGCGGAAAAATATTCTGATTTGGTTTATCTCTAAACTCATCTAATGTTCAAATCCTGGATGCAATTTTATCAAAAAAACAATTAAATGCTGTAATATCCAAAAGAGACTGAAAGCTTAAAACGTAAAAATAGCTATTTTTGAGTTGTATTCATATTTAGTTGTATACGTTTTTTGATATGTTGTAATCGGTAATAATTAAATTAATGTAATACATTGGGCATATCATATATTCAAACAAATTTTTTATGTTCAAGTAGTTAAATCCTTTTATCAGAAAAAAATGTTCAAGTAGTGTATTTTGGGCTAGAATATGTACTTTGACGAATTCAACAAAGAACGTTCTATTTGGATGACAAGTTTCCCCAAACGTCAAAATCGAACTTGGGATGGCTCATGCAATTATAAACCATCGGTGCAGAAAGGGACAAGGAAAAAGGAAATGGAAATTATTTCCAACCAAACCAAAAAAAAAAAAAAAAACTGGGAAAGACAATAAAATTGACTATTTCTCAGTAGGTAAAAAGTTTCCAAATTTTCTTATCATATTTATAATATATCGTATAGAAAATTATATATCTTTTTATGTTAAATACTTGTATTATTATTTTTTTTTTTACAATGAAGTTGTTTTAAGAAAAAAAAAAAGAAAAAAAAAAGAGAAGAGAGTGAAATATATGACCGTTCAGATTTGAATTAATTAATTTTGTTTTATTTATTTATTGATCCACGTTCATTGCTGCATCATTCTTTTTTCTTTTTTTTTTCTCCATCATAAATTTTCGTCAACACAACAGACCCAAAGACTTGAACTCAAATTCTAGGGTCGTTCCGAGTCGTTTCCGCGTTAAATCTTTCTCCTTTTTGATCCCTTCTTCTTCTTCTTCTTCATCCCATTGATTTGGTCCTTTTCTACAATTCAATAAGAACCCAATCTTCATCTTCTTCTCTTTCCGCGACTCCACTTCGCTCATCCAGGTAACCGCGATCTGCTATCTATCTTTTGCTGCACAATTCTCAGTTCCTTTGTTCTCAATTTCAGATTTTTTCCTTCTTTTTTCTCGCCGTCTGGGTAGATCCTGGGTTTTCGATTGTTTGTTGTTTATATGCAGAGAGAGAATCTGAGAAAGTACTGAGCGAATTTCGTAGTCTTGGATTCTTGATGAACTTTTTTGCTTACTTTTGTTTCTTTATAGCCACTTCATATGCTCAATTATTCTCAGCAGTCTCTTTTTTCCTCCAATTAGGTTTAAACTTGCTTATCTTAAATTTCTATTTCTCGTGTTAACTGTTCTTAGAAGTGAAATCATTGTATGTTACTGTTTCTAAAATTTGTTGCTTTTCTCCTTTATCTTAACTTATATGTTATGTTTTGGGATTTGATGAACTTTTCGTATCGTAATACCGTTTTAATCTTACTTTATTCTCTTAGCTTAGAAGTTAGAATCAAAGCATCATTCCTGATTACTGTTTTGTTTCTGCAGGAAGGTTTATTAGTTAGCAATCCAAGTTTACCTTTGTCTCAAGCAACAACTTCTGTGATATTATTCAGAGAGAAAATGTTTGGTTTGAGGAAATCACCGGCAAAGCTGCCCAAACATAACTCTGTCGATCTTGGATTTCAAAAGTCTTCCAAGCCAAATCCTTTTGATTCAGATGATGAATCGGACAACAAACATACCCTTAACCCCTCAAAGAGAACTACCTCTGAACCCTCTTTGGCTGATATGACAAACCCTTTTGGTGGTGACGAGGTTGAGAAAGGATATAGTTCATCGAAACAGTCGTTGACTTCGAACTCGAAATACCAGTACAAGAACAATTTCCGCGATTCAGGAGGTATTGAAAACCAGTCAGTTCAGGAGCTTGAGGGTTATGCTGTGTACAAGGCCGAAGAGACCACAAAATCTGTACAAGGTTGTCTTAAGGTAGCAGAAGATATAAGGTCAGATGCTACCAGAACGTTGGTCATGTTGCACGACCAGGGCGAGCAAATCACAAGGACGCACCATAAAGCTGTTGAAATCGATCATGACCTCAGTCGAGTGAGCTTTTCTTCTTTCTTGTTCTTGATTGTAAATGGAAAATTCAATCTTTTTCTGTGCATATCAAGGATACTAGTTGGTTGGTTGTCGGTGTGAGTTAAAGAATACATGAGATGCTAAATTATTTGGATTTTTGGTTTTCAGGGTGAGAAGCTTCTTGGAAGCCTTGGAGGCATGTTTTCAAAGACTTGGAAACCAAAGAAGACTCGTCCTATAAATGGTCCCATGATTACCAGAGGTTTGCTTCTTGGTCATTGATATCTCAATTCTTCTCGCAGCTATTTTACTTTTACCTAATTGCTGATTATCATTCTGTTTTTTGGGCTTAGATCACTCACCAACGAGAAGAGTTAACCACTTAGAGAAAAGGGAAAAACTGGGACTGAACCCAGCACCCAAAGGACAATCAAGACCCCGAGAACCGCTTCCTGAATCAGCTGATGCCTATCAGAGAGTGGAGGTTAGGACCTTTCTTCCCTCTCTTCTATTTTTCCTTTCAGAAGAACTCTCTATGAGTGATGAGTGAAAGAGGGATGTTGAGTGATGCATGAACTTTCTATCTGGGGTCATGTAATGCAAATGTGCAAAGATCCAAACTTGAGAAATTGATGAACTTCGGAAGCTAGCTTCATATTTATGCAACTTGTCTTTTGGACGCCACTAAATTTATACTCGTTTATTACAGATGGAAAAAGCTAAGCAAGACGACGGGCTTTCAGATTTGAGTGATATACTTGGCGAGCTAAAGAACATGGCAGTTGACATGGGAAGTGAAATCGAGAAGCAGAACAAAGGCCTTGATCATCTTCAGGATGATGTTGATGAACTCAACTTCAGAGTGCAACAATCAAACCAACGCGGCCGCCGTTTGCTCGGAAAGTAGATGAACGGAGAGTTACACCCTTTCCTCTCTTGTTCGAGTCTCTATAAACTTGTTCTTTAAAACTCAAAAAGATTCTTATCATGTTATATACATTTCCGTCTTTTGTTTGTATTTGATCTTATTACCAAAAAAAAACCAAAAAACTTATTGTGCAAACGGAAGCAATTTTGCTGTTGTTTTATCTGTATGACTGTATCATAAGATTTCTCCAGAATTCTGACAATAGATAAATACTATGTGTTTGAATCTCAGATTTATAACCTAACCGTATCCGTTGTAAAGGACATAAGAATTCAAAAACTCCAGACAAGTAGGAACATTTGTTATGCAACAACTGCACAATCGTGTGAGATTTATTAAGAAGTATAAAAGAAAAGCAAAGAACTCTTCATTTCCTATAGTCTATCTCTGCTCTATTCCAAGAAATTTCTCTCACAATGTCCTCTTCTTCTCTTGTACAATGTCTGAAACCATAAAGCACAAAGACTAGATGAGAAGTGCACAAAGCAATCTTATATACCTGGGAGAAACTATGATGAATAGATGAATCAATAATCCCATACAAACACCATTCGTTCATCAACCATATTTTCAAGCCAAAACCTCGACAAACCAATCAATAGAAAGTAGTTCCAACATGACCAATAATACAAATAGCTTCGGAGGATATTGAAATGACAAACATACATCTACTGAAGCTTGACTTCCATGATGTTCTTGGTCTTGGGAGGATATGCCAAGTAAACCTTGAGCACCCTCTCAGCAACCTCAAGCTGTGCCTTAGCTTCAGCATAAGCCTCATTCACCTTTGATTGGTCAGTGAGATTCTTGTTCATGCGGAAGTGATCCAAGGTCCTTCGCTTAGTGTACGCCCTAATGTTGTAGTCAGGGTATTGACGTCCCGCTCGAAGCAGGGAACGGCAGAGGCTGAGAACTTGACTTCTCGATACCATTGCAAGATTGGAAACTAATCTTTAATAGCACAAAGCCTGCTTAATAGATGCAATCAGAATAAGAATACATTAAAAGGAATGAAGGAAGCTGATTAGCGATACCAAATAGGAAGAGAAGGAGTCAAGAGAAGAGCTAAAGACACATACTTTAACATATAACAAGAAGATTTATAGCAAGTAAAAAGGATTACGGACACATCATTATAAAGCAAAAGAACCTATTTTTTCTCAAACAATGAGGAGATTCATTATCAGCATTCAATTCCAGTAAATTCATATGCAAAAATTCGATTGAGTAGTGTATACAAGGTATGAGAAGCAGTTCTAACATTAGAAACATAGCTCTAAGTGTTCTGAAAATCTGCAAAAGAACCAATAAAACTAAAGCAAACCCTTTAGACAATCAAGAAAAAACTCAAAGGTCATAAACACACTTGATGATCCTAAACTTCACAAAAATGGATAAAATTGCAGCCACACAACCAAAAGAGACTAATACATCTGAATCACAAGAGGATCCGAAAAAATTCACCAATAGCAATATCAATAAGCATAAAAATTGACGATACGGAGCTCCAAATTCATATACATACCGAATTGAAATTGCCGGAGGATAACTCTGCGTTGAGGTTCTCCGTTCAAAAGTTTTGGTTGCAGGAGGAACCTTTCGGTATATAGATAAACCTAAAACTGAACCGAGAAAACTGATTTAATAACCGGATCAAATTATTTTGAGTTAAGAAAAGAACCGGTTTTAGAATGGGCCAGACACTAAGGCCTGTTATATTGGGCCGATGTGTGAAAAGCCTAAGCTGGATGAGCTGGCATATTCGGCAACAAATAGTAAACAAAACCAATATTTATAATTATCTCTGTCACGCTTTCTCCTTTCCACGAATTCGATTCCTATCTCGACGAAAAAACCCTACTGCAAAAACTCTATATTCTTCGATCTCTTGCGAGCTTGGTTTCAGCATCTCTGTTCCTCTCTCTCCTTGGGTACGTAATGAGCCTCTCATATTTTTCGATTCAGTATGTGTGAAACTCCTTGCGTGTTGAAATTGATTTGTCTCTTTGTCGTTTCGTATTCATTTTTGGTCCTCATTTTTTTCTGGAAATTGTTCTGATTTGTGTTGAATTGGGAGCTTTGGATGGATTGATTGGTGATCTATGATTACATTTGTACTCTTTTAGTTCCCTTTTGATTCAATTGATTTGTGATGTGCCGATATTGTCTCTAATTCTATTGCCTCGTTTCCAGATATTTTTAATAACTAAGATTTTACGACCAATTTTTAAGACTATAATAAGTGTTTTTCCTGTGATTGGATTGAGAACAAACTCTACACTAGCTAAAGTTTTTGCGTGGGTGATATTTTTGGGCTTGTGTTATACTACAGAGAGATTTATAGTCCTGTGAGGATTTTGGTGTTTTTGTTTTGTTTATCTTCTTTAACTAATTTTGTTTTCTTCCCCTTCTTTTGTTGACAGATTTGGTAAAGATCACAGTTCCCATCAACTGTTCTCTAAGGCTGAAATTTGGGGGTTTTCTCAGTCTCGATGTGGTCGTGCTCTGTTAGGATTCTCCACAACCATTAGGCTTCTAATTCTTTCTAAGTGATGCTCATATTCTCTTCCCTGTCTATGGCTCTTACTGTGATCCTTCAAAAGCTTAGTGTCTTCGGCCCTGGTTTGAATCCCTCTTTCCCTTACTGCATCGCCAATCACTCCGTTGCCTCCTGTTAATTTAGTTGCTCTGTTTCAACTGAACTACTTAAGTCTGCCTCCTTTGGTGTCTAGTCTGGATACTGTTGCAAATCCCTAGCCAGAAGTAGTACCTTGTTTAGACATTCGTGGGTGAGAGGGTTTACACCAAAATCATGTAAATCTGCCCCCTCATAGAATAAGTTTATATTGCTGGCTGAGTTCTTGAGGAAGCTTTGTTTGATTAATTCCTACCCGAGTCTCCTAGGCCTACACATATCTGCGTCCTACTTTCTAAGCTAGTTCTTATTTAGCTGAAGCTTAGACCCGAAATGCTCCAAGAACAGCAGGTTGCATTCTCGCTCCGGCGTAACTCATTTAGACGCCGCTCCCCTAGATCAAATGTCGATGACAGAGGGTGGACTCCACTCCACATTAAAGCCCGAAAAGGCGATCTGAAATCCGTCAAAGAGCTCCTCGACCAAGGAATGGATGTGAACGCTCTAGCATGGGGACCCAAATCAAAAGGAGTTAGTCCGCTTCACCTTGCAGCAGAGGGAGGTCACATAGAAGTCATGGATTTGCTCCTCGAACGTGGGGCCAACATCGATGCCAGAACATGGGGCTCGTGCGGGTGGACCCCTCTACACGTCGCAGCTAAAGAACGGAAGAGAGAAGCGGTCAAGTTTCTAGTGGAGAACGGTGCGTTCTTATCAGATGATATAAGTGATACAAGGTTTAATCCGCCGGTGCATTACTGTCACGGACTTGAATGGGCGTACGAGGAAAGAAAGAAGCTTAGCAGCGAGTCTTCTTCATCTGGTGGAGACACATCTTGCAGTTCTGAGGACTGAACATCTTCTTGTTTTTCGGTGTGTTTTGTTTTTCTCTCAAGTTGAGATACTTGATAAAAATAATATGGTTTGTGTTTGATCTTATGGCTATATGAAACAATGAAACTGCGGGTTTGTGTGTTATTTTGCAATTTCAGTTTGAGAACCTAGCTGACTTTGTTTTTAGGCTTGGTTTTGGTTAACTGGTCCTGGATGGTTTTGATCTCAGCCGAATCACTGAGGTTGAAAATTAACAGTTATTCAGGTAAAATACCATACGATGCCAAGTACTGTATCTTAGACTTATTGGTGAAGCAAATTAAATCAAGTATTTATATTAATGTTCAAAAAGTGTTTAACATAATTAACATAGATATATTTACATATAGGTGTATTGATTATCGAATATCTAAATTGGGAGCCTAAAGCAAAGTTTTGTTCTAAACTTCTAATGGCTTTTAATTGACAATAGCACCATTTGTTTCAAATCGTTGTCATTTGTGTCTTAAGACATGTTTAACTAATTTGGGAAACAAATGTTGTAATTTTTAAGTTGCTCTAAGTAAATTGGGGAAACAAAGTGTAAGAAAACATGATTTTTTTTTTTTTTTTTCTGTTCAACAAGAAAACATGATCTTACAATTTACACAAATGGATTTAAAACATCCGGGTCGCAAGCAGACCCGTCGGTGAGAAGCGGGTTTGAATACACGTCTTCGGTTTACGAATCTCAGGAGGGTGTCGAAAAATCAAAAGACTTTTTTTAATTTAATTTCGCTCGCCTCTTAGATCCGTTCGTCTCTTTCACTTTGGCTGTTAAGCAAAAACCATGGCTTCTCGCTGTGAGCTACTTCTGATCTGTGTCTTGTCTCTCTGCTCTGCTCTTGCTCTTGCTCACTCCAAAACGTTGAAGCGAGATGGTAATTCAGCTTAATCACCCTCTGCTTTTATCTTTATGGATCGATCCCCCATTCATTGATTCTTATAGCTCTTTACAGATTTGGAAGATACCCATTATTGAGATTCGTTCTATCTCTTATCAATTTTTATGAAAGTTCCATTTTTTTTTTTTGTATTCATTTCTAATCTGAGCTCAACTGAAATTTAGAGCAAATGTGTGAACGATGAATAGATCTGATCTCAGTGATTTGCTTGTTTTCGTCCGAGTTGTATCTCTGCATCATGGTAGTTAGATACTACTGTTATCTTATAAGCTCAGGTTCAGATGATTAGCTTTCTTCTGTGTTCATCTTGTGCTCAGTGAAAGCTTTGAATGAAATCAAAGCCTCTTTGGGATGGAGAGTGGTGTATTCATGGGTCGGTGATGATCCTTGTGGTGATGGAGACCTTCCACCTTGGTCTGGTGTCACCTGTTCTACCCAAGGAGATTATAGAGTTGTCACAGAATTGTAAATTCTTCTTTCTTATGACTTTGGTGTTCTCTTCTGTTTCAACTTGATTTGCTTGACTAAACTATTTACTTGATCTGTCTGATTTGCAGAGAAGTTTATGCGGTTTCGATTGTTGGACCTTTCCCTATTGCAGTAACAAACCTTTTGGATTTGACTAGACTGTAAGTTGCTTCCTAAAACTTTTTATGTAAGAACTCTTTGATACATCTGTTTACAACCTTGTCAACGAGAGATCATTGTAGGCTTACAATATGGAGATGCCTGAGATTTATTTAGAGCTTTGCTAAAAAGTTTTGGTTTGTTTGATTTTTTCAGGGATCTACATAACAACAAGTTGACTGGTCCAATCCCTCCACAAATTGGGCGACTGAAACGGCTGAAAGTACTGTATGTTCCATATCATTGATTTACTTTCTTTCTCAATTTGTCTCAAATAATTTTTTCTGAGACCGAACTCACGATAGTATCCTTTGAACTGAGAATTCATGTGACAGGAGTGTGTTATTTGTATCATCATATCATGCCAATGCTTCCAAAATATTTTACCTAATCATTTACTCTGTTGTTACCATCAGAAACCTGAGGTGGAATAAACTACAAGATGTGATTCCTCCCGAGATTGGGGAGCTGAAGAGACTAACCCATTTGTGAGTACCTTTGTGTTTCTTGTTTTAGCTTCTGATGATCATCCATTTGTGTCCGAATGAAATCATGACTTTTTTTTGTCTTTTTTATGTTTAAGGTACTTGAGTTTCAATAGCTTCAAGGGAGAAATTCCAAAGGAACTGGCTGCCCTTCCCGAGCTTCGGTATCTGTATCTTCAAGAAAACCGCCTCATTGGTAGAATCCCTGCAGAACTGGGGACACTGCAAAACCTCCGCCACTTGTAAACACCAAATGCCAATCTCTACTTATAGTTTGCTCTTTTATCATTAGTTGATTACTCTCCGTTAACTTTACTGAGATCTGGTTTGGTGTGTGTCCCATTATTTTTCAGAGATGTTGGTAACAACCATTTGGTGGGAACTATACGGGAGCTCATCCGTTTCGATGGAAGTTTCCCATCTCTTCGCAACTTGTAAGCATCCCTACGGAATCTGCCCTTTGCTTCTCTCTTCCATTTCATATATTATATTATATTGCTTCGCTTTCTCTTTTTAAATCTTGATTCTTTAGGTACTTAAATAATAACTATTTGAGTGGAGGGATCCCTGCTCAGCTGTCAAATCTGACAAACTTAGAGATTGTGTAAGCATTCTACAATGCACGTTAAGTCATAGTTTATTCTCCAAGTCATCTGCAATAAACGTTATCGAGAGATCTCTGATCTCGGTTTATTGGTTTTGCAGGTACCTGTCTTACAACAAATTTATCGGAAACATTCCGTTTGCCATTGCTCATATTCCTAAATTGACATACCTGTAAGTCTTTGTGTTTGATTGCTGATCTTTCTCTTTTCACTGATTTGCTTACTATCTAAAAGAAAATATGCATTCTCATTGGATATGATGTTGATGAAACTAGGTACCTTGATCACAACCAATTTACCGGGAGAATCCCAGACGCATTCTACAAGCACCCGTTCCTCAAAGAAATGTGAGTTCTCACCCAAATTTTGAACCGTACAACAAAGCTTTTATACAAAACAGCAAACCCATCGAGTATAATAATTTGAACAGTTGTGTGAGAAAATTTGACAATGTGAACAATCCATCTGGATGAGTTAAGATGACTGGTTTTGCAGAAAAGTTGAAGGTTTTCTTTCTTCAATCTCCACTCTGACAATAACGGATGAGTTTCGATGTTGCAGGTACATTGAAGGCAACATGTTCAAGGCAGGCGTGAACCCAATTGGTACCCACAAAGTACTAGAAGTTTCTGATGCAGATTTTGCCGTGTGACCGGATAGAAGATTCTAGAAGGTTCTAGAGAAAACGTCTCAGAACTACCTAGATATGGCTCCACTTTAGCCCTCTTCACTATGATTATTTTTTGTATGGTCTGTTGTTTTTTGGCAAATGAAAGAAAGCATAAGACTACGTCTTTTTTATCTTCATATATTGTATAGTTAGACACTTTCTTCTTAATCAAATGATAGTACTATTGAAAGTAAAAGAGAAATATTTAGATTGGAATAAAGTCAATAAACCACTTACCAATATACAATCTTAAGTGTTACATGGATAATACATACAATTGCCAATAAATTTACAGTATGTTCTTTTTCAATGTTTGATTTGTACCAATAACCATCCTCTTCAAGAACAAGCAGGAGCATCAAAGGTAGGCAGCACGATGAATGAGATCGACAAAGGATTGACATAAACCGGGGATTTCACGCCGTGCCGGACCGGCTCAAGGTTTGGGATATCTCCGGTGACTGTTGGTTCCAAAGGGTTACCATTTAAAAGCATTATCTTGCTACGCAAGTCACCGTATTTTGGACTCAAGTGATACTCTTCTCTGTTTAAGTATCCATCTGAAGCTTTGTTTCCGGCCCAAGAAACCTTGCTCTTGATTGTTTCCAAGAAAGATTTCCTCTTCATCGTTTCTGCTTCCAAAACAACCTTCACGCCATTGCTGACTGCGACTGTAAACGTAGTTTGCTTACTCAGATTGATTAGCAGAATCGTTATACCCGCCTGAGATGATAGATTCCACAGTTACAAAACTGAAACTGGAGGATGATTTGGAGACACGGAGATAGACAGATATACACTCACTTTTCCTTTGGAGCAATGAACGTAAGCTCGTAGATACTCCGAGGCATTTGTCTGAACGCCGAGAACGCCTTTACCCATCAAACGATGCCAAAGAAGCGCGCTGTTCAGATTATAAAAGGAAGCTAATGTTATCACTAACTTGCCTATAGTAATCATATTGGTCTAGGATTTACGGTTTAAGGTTTATGAGCTTGCCTGTAGTAATCTGGATTGGGAACAAACGTTTCCTTTTCAAGCAGACCGTAGAAACCTCCGACCAAAGCTTGTCTGCAGTATACTTTGGTGTTATGTTTCGAGGACATACCGAGCTGATCTAAATACCTAAGGAAAAGAGTATTTTGGTTAATTATAGAACAGAGCAAAGATAGAATGTCGATTTTGGTTGGGTCTTTACCAGAAGCTGTTAACGAATGTCTCAGAAACCTGACGGCCACCGCTATTATACGCTCCACCAGCTTCTCCAACCCAAGCAGCAGCCCAAGGTCCATTTTCTTGAATCGTTCGGTTCACATTCGCGAATGTTCCCGAAATTTCGCTCAAGTAATTTGGATCTAGTATCCGATTCACTAGCTTAGGATCATTCCCTGCGACACTCAATTCAATTCAACACTTATTATTTTTTATAGGAATGCTACAAAGATTGATTTATTTTGGTTATACAGCACCTGGACCAAGATTGTATATATGATGAGTCATGACATCAAGAACACCAGGTCCAGAGAGCCGAAGAAGCTCCGAATACCATTTTTCTTCATAGAATCCACCTGGAGCTACAACCAAAGGCTTGGTCCGAGAATTCTTGTAAACGTTCTTGATTACATCTTTTAGTACAATCAAGTCTTTCCCGTAAAGCTCTACACTCACGCTTGCGCCAATCCCGCTTCCACTGAGCTCATTACCTAGTCAAGAACAAGAAAGCAGGCAAGCTAATGTTATGATCTGACATCGGAAATGAGAAGTGCCAAATGGTTTTGAGTTGGAAGAAAAGAGAGAGATCTAGTTCCATTTACCGAACTCCCACGAGTCTATAGCATAACCCTTTGAGACTGTGTAGTTCATGAAATCTTGAGTGTTCATATGATCCCAATCCCCTCCCCACGCATTTCCACTGAGCCTATTTCTCCCATACAACGCATTCAAACCGAAAGTCACAATAGCTCTGCGCGCAAATTAGAGTAATTAGATGATGGTGGACTATGCCGCATAGAACCATACTAAGGATTATATTATATACTTACCCGGTTGCGTTAAAGAACTGGTTAAGTTCGTCCCAACGTTTCATATACAAACATCCTTTAGAGAATCCGAACAACCCGTCGTCAGTCTTCTTGAATTGAGTGCAAGGAGTCTTCAGATCTCCTACGTCGTAGATCACTTGATCTTGCAAGGAACCACCTATTCTTATCCTCAACGTCCTAAACGCTAACAACAATCCAAATATTTCAGCAAAAAGTCTGTGAGAATCGAATATCGGTTTGTGATAGCGCTGTAGCAAACCTTGAATAGCTTTAGCAAGAAGAGGAGAAGATATGTTCTGAAATAATTCAAAAGATTAAAAGAAAATGAGAGACATTTTAGCCAGAAGATGAATTAAAGGGTCAAAAAGCTCAAAGTTGTTGTATATACCAAATTGATGAGAGAAGCGTAACCCCAAGGACACTGATCATAGTTGCATTTTTCAGGAGGCCACCAATCAAGCGTTGCGCAGACAAAGTTCTCATCGATCTCAGCGATTCTACCTGCACCGTCTATAACTATTGTGGTCCGTTCCATGTTGCTAGCAAAAGTAACCGGAAGTAGAAGCAGACAAGTCAAGAACACAACGTTGAAGCCCATTTTGGTTTGTTTGAGCCTCACGTTTCGATCAATTATAATCTGTAGGAGAAAAACAAAAGAAAGTGAGAAACCAATTAGTAATCAAATATCAAGAAAATGGAAGATATAATCCAGAAAAATAGAAAAGAGGATTAGAACTCAAACCTGCTTATCAGAGAATAAGCAAATGATTACAGAGGAACCCCAATTTATCAAGAAAAAATCTATAGAGATGTGTACTTAAAAAATATATGCAAAATTTGGAGGCTTATTCAATGGTATAAGTTGGGTATTTTTAAAAAAATATTTCAAATTTTTAGTTGAAAAAGTAAATCTTGTTATTATCAAAAGAAAAGTAAACCTTGTTATTAGTTTTTGAAATTTGTAAATGTGGATATTTTTGGAATATTTCACACAAATTCTCTAACTTCAATCAGATTCAGCTATAGTTTTGTTTTGGTCAAATAGATTTTTAGCAATACAAGTCAAATATTCTTTTAAGAGACGCATGCGTTAAGAGCACTAGTTGACTTTTGGTTGATTTAAATCTGATCATTAATATTTTTTTATATACTATTTTTAGTAATGAAATCGTCTCTGACATTTACGGGTTCGGGTTAGAAAACCCGAATATCTTAATGGATTAGGATGGGACAAAACTCAAATGACAAGTTGGTCTCAATGGCGACGACGGCAGAGTCAATATCAAGTCCACCATTAATTTTCTAATTTTAATCTTCATAATTAAATCGGATTCATGTAGTAAATATAATAATCTGGAGGTCGAAGAGATATGAAAATCTGATCGAGATAAAGCAAAACTCAGCATAGAAACTGACCTTAGAATCCAGCATCCATGGAGAAAAAGCTTAGACTGAAGTAAAAATCGGGACTTTTACTAGTTTAGTTGTGGCTGGATCTCAATCACAGCAGAGGTTTTTGTTCTTGCCGTCGACAACACTTCACTTCATCAAAGTCTCTGGAATTTTATGGCCTCTTATTCAAGTTCATAAAGCCGAAGCGTGCTTAAATCTAGTTAAACCGTTTCTACCGAACCGAAGTGTACCAAATATTAGTTTGAAAACCGTATCGAAAAGAAGATTGGGAATTGGCTCCTGGCTACGTAACACCTTAACTAGGTAACCCTTCATCAAAAAAACACCTTAACTAGGTCTAGATGTTACTTAACAAAAACCAAATAAATAATTAAAATATGATGTATATATAATATTAAAGTTTATTAGAGCAAAAAAGTTGTATAAACATATAAAAGTGAAGATTAAAAAATCAAATTATTTTAGTTGAGGACAAAACCTTACGTACGTAGACTTATAATATAATCTTCATTATCATTATTATCACATGATATTGGATTTTAATCATTATTATCACATGATATTGGATTTTTTGTTTTTCTCTTTGTCTTTGTTAATCCGAAAAATCATAAACCAAATTCAAAACTAATTTTTAAAATCTATAGAAATACGTGGTTTTCTTTTGCTACTAGAAATATTTACGAATGGCTAAACTACAAAGTATAAAAAAAATTCTAAGACATTTGAAAGAAATTGATCACTGCTCTACATCCACATGAAAACTTCACACCTCAAAGAAGTTAATCACTGGTCTACATTCTTCTTTATTTGATCGATTTTTTTATAGATTATATATTGATGAATTTTTTATTTTGTGAAAATCTATATATATAATAGGAGAGTTGTCTCTCCTCTTAGGGTGTCCACATAGGCGACACCTCAGCGTACACGTCATCATATATTTTTAATAGGTATAAAATGTTACTAAAAAGATTTGAACCTCTTACCTTATCAATGTAATGAGTGCATTCCAAACCAAATTGCCATTTAGATCGTTTTGATTGATATCAAAAATTAAAGTATATATCTTACTTTATAAAAGTTCCACCACAATTTATTTACTAAAAGAAGAAACATTTTAAAAAAATTAATCCACATACTTTTATATTATCATCTTTTGATAAACTAAAATATTTGTTCACAAACAATAATGTGGTTTAATATAAATAAAAAGTAATATAATAAAACACACAAAAATACGTGATAAAAAAATAGGACAAAAATACAAATAAAAGTTAATGAATTAATCAAACACAGCACAAAAATATTTAAGATAAAAATATGAATAGAAATTAGATGCATATAGATAATTTTCAAACACATATAATTTATATATGAAAAATAGAAAACATAAAAAAAAGTTATCACGCTAAAAAAACATTAACTTTTCCAAGAGTTATAAAATATTTAGATTAAAAGAAAAAGTTTATATGATAGTAAACTATAGAATTTAGATTACACGAAAATAAGAATATCTATTTTTCAAGAAAAAGTATGTATCAAAAAGCAAGATAAAATATATATAAAAAATTGTATAATATATTTAAGGAAAAAATTGTGATTTAAAAGTACAATTATATACAAGATTTCTTCAAACAATAAGGTTAGAGTGCAATATTCCATGGAAAATGCAATATATGAGAATAAGAAGAATTCAAAGATAAAATTTAATATGTAGGAAAAAAAACATTTTATAATAGACAAGAAAAATAAAAAATAAAAATGAAATAGATAAAGAGAAAATAATTTAACATAAGTTTACAATGAATCAACAATCCAATCAATTATTTTAACGAAAAGAACGTGAAAAGAAAAAATGTCGCGAGGTGGACGACTGCATCTTAGAATATGACGAAAAAAATAACACCGAAATAATTTTAAGAGAAATTGACTAAATTCAAAAAAGATGTATGAATATGATATGGTCGAGATTGTTTTCTATTTCCTTGAATTTTTTTAACTAATTGTTTACCACGTGTTATCTAAGAATTTGTTATTTTCTTCAAGAGAAACATTATTTTCAATAAAATCTATGTTATATGTCATTTCATAAATAAGTTTATGTCTATATAGATTTATCTTTTAAAATTCACTATATTTATATTTAGGACTTATATTATTAATAGTTTTTAAGTACAATCCCGCGCATCGCGCGGAGTCACAAATCTAGTAGAGAAAATAACAAAGCTCCAAACCATGATCTAGATCCATAGCACTGTGTCAATTATGCTAATTTATTATTTGAAGAAGTGTTTAAAAGTCAAAAATACATTAATACATTACCATAAAATATACAAGAAACGATATCTGGCATTTTGGAAAAAAATATATTATGACATCATATTGTTGGGAAATGTTTATCTTCATTTTTGTTTTCTTTTTGACGGCCACATCCCACACTATCTATTTTTGATAATCATTTGCAATAATACAGTAAGTAATTAGTTATGCAATGCATTTGTTTGTTCTTGGGTCAACACTTTGATCTTATCTTTTTCAATAAATTATCAAAAGAATCTAAAGATCGGTCCATTGGCAAAAGCATCATTCTTAAAGAAAATACAAAAAGACTAACTTAAGGTATGGGATCCATGAAAAGCTATGTCATATGATGATGTAATGTAATAAAGTAAAGTAAGTTGATTCCCAAAAAGAAAAATTCTTTCAAGTCTGTTACAATTTTTTTATTTTTTTTCCCTAATTTTGCAAGTACATTTTCAGTTTACTTTCCAAATTTAAACACGATTCCCTCTCCTCCCTAGACACATTAAGCACACATGTAGGATTTTTTTTTTCTTCTAAAGTTGAGACTTTATTAAGTTTGGCTTACATCATCATAAATCGTGAACTAATGGAATTTTATGCTTTAGCCAAAATATTCGCCGACGGATTCGAGTTCGTTGTAGGATAATTTATTTTGAGATTTAGCAGCGACTTTAGGGAGATTATAGATTAAATTGTCAATATCCTCTGTGCCAAAAATATATATATATATACCTTTCGCCGAAAATTCTTATATGCTAAGAAAAAATGATCTACTTTATTGGAATTATTCAAGCATTTTTCATTATTTGATTGGATATACAGAGAGAGATATTAATGACATTTAAACAACACCGATTTTTTTATTAATAGCATCAAATCCAAGTACTAGCAGTTTTATAATTTTTAAAAAATTAGATAATTATGAGACAAAACATTAAATATTAAATCGAGCAAAAGTAACTTAAATTAAAAAAAGAAGAAGATATTTATAAAAAAAACAGAGTCTCCCTCTCTCACAAGACTTGTGCAGAAGAAGATTTCTTCCCTCCTCTGTGTTTTTTGCGTGTTCTTTTCCTAACAATCAAATCTACCTTTCTTCTTTCTTCAATTTGTTTCCAACTAAAGAAAAATTTAATCTCATTTGGGAAAGTAATCTTCTGGTATATATATACACATTTTCTCTCATATTCTGCGGATTTCTTTGTTTTCTTCGTTTTCTTCTTCTGTGGTAATTCTGTGAGAGTTATTAGGTTAGGCAGCAATCTAAAGGTATCAATTTTCTCATCTTCTTGATTACTTTTGATATGCGTTTTGGTTCGTTTGAATTTTGAAACTGTTGGTGGGGTTTTAAGCGTGCAGAGTAGTTATTGCGTTACTGTAGAATTAGGTCTTTGTCCTTTATTCTCGATCAGATGTCAATTTTTCCAACCAAAAAAAAAAATCGTAAAAATCGTAGCTTTTTTTTCTCATTGTTTGGTATACAAATGACCATATTTCGAAATTGGTTACGATCAAAATTCAATTTTGTCGTTTAGGTATTGATGTGATTGATGATCGATGAGGAAAATACATATACTTGATTAAGACTCTTGAAGTCAACATTTTTCCTTCGTTGAAAGTAGAATGTTGAGTCATCTTTGGTAGATTTTCGTTTACTGATTTGTTCTTTATGATGTCAAATTCTACAATCTGATCAGAATAGGTAATTAGACACAAAGAAGCAGAGGAGAATCCATTAAGTTCTTTGATCTTTTTCCTCTGTTTCGTCAAGATTCTGTTCAGAAATAATCACTCTTATGGTCATAGATGTCAGATGAATGGAGTTATTGGTTTGTTTTATAAACCTGAAACTTGCTTTGATTGGATCTTTTTGGTAATGCACTCTGTTTCCACTACAGGTTTGGTTTGGCAATGGCTGAGGAGAATACTTCAGAGGTCAAAGAGATTGAAAATTCTTTCGATACAAATCCTACTGCGATATCTCAAGGAGGTTCTGTGGAAACAGTACATGCAACGGATGTGGGAAATGCGGAAGATGTTAAAACTGTGGTATCCAAGGGTCAAGAAGAGGTTATACCAGAGATTAATGAAGCGCCTAAGCCACAAGCTGTGAGTTCGAGACGCCATTCGACTGGAACGATAGGTACACGAGGAGGTAAACCGCAGGTTCAGTCCCGTTATCGTGGGAATCATCGTGTGGCTTCGACTCATGATTTATGTAAACACGGGAAGAGGTGTGATCAAGATGATGCTGTGAAGCCGTGGAAGATGGTGAGGAGAAAGAGTGTTGAAGGCTCAGATGTGATCAAAGTTGAGACTTCAAGTTTGACAAGGAAGTCGTTGGGAAGTGTGAGTAGACAGACTCCGGGGACCAATACTGTGGCTGCAAAGAGAGATGCGTTGGTTCTGAAAAGAAAACCATGTGCTTCTGTGAATTCAGAATGTAGCTCCAAAGAAGGTAGTGAGATAGCAAGATCTGTTGATGGTTCGAGCGTTAAAAGCATCGATAGAGCGCGGAAAAATAAAGAAACCGAGACTACTCTTAGTGGTTCAGCTGTTGTTAAAAAGGTTCCTGGCTTGAGAATTGAGAAGTCAAATACTGCTATGGAGAAGGTTTCAAAGATCAGTCGTGCAGGAAGTTCTAAGGTTTGTGCTCCAAAGAATCTGAAGAATGTGGAGAAGGCAAAGACTCAGACAATTAGCAGTGAAGATGTAAAAGAGAAGACTGTGTGTGTTGTTGAATCTAGTGTCAAAGGTGTTAAGAGCGAGAAGCAGCCACCATCTGAGAAGAAAACCATGAGAAGTGGGCAAAAAAGCTTGACTACTCCTAAACGTGGTTCTCCATTACATAGTCCTACTAAACAGACTCCTGGTAAAGTCAGTACTGGTTTGACTAAGAAGAAAGAAAGTGGTTCTGCAGAGGTTGAAGCAAATCCAAAACCCGAGAAGAAGATTCGGCCTAAGAGGACAGGAGTAAAAGTGACTCTAGCTCAGCAGCTGACTTTCAAGAAAGGAAAGGTGCTTGAGCCAAAACCTGAGGATTCTTCTCCGAAATGGATCAAGTTCAAAAAGAGGGTTGTGCAGGAGCTGAAAACCCAAAGTGAAGTGAGGAAGAAGAATCTGAAAGATAAAGGATTGGGTGTTGAGACGAAAAGCGATTCTTGTGAAGGTAGTAAACGTGAGAAAGTTGTCCTGAGGCATCGAAAAGTAGAAGGGAAGAAGAAAATGATGACATTGTTCAACAATGTGATTGAAGAGACAGTGAATAAGCTCACAAAGGTGAGGAAAGACAAAGTGAAAGCTCTTATTGGTGCTTTTGAAACTGTTATCTCTCTTCAGGACACTAAGACATCTCACAAAGCTCAGAACAAGGCCACAACATCTGCGTCTAAGGTTAGACCTTTGGTTTCCGAACAGTGAAAACAAAAAACCAAAATTTATTTCTGTGCATATGATCTAATATAACATTCAAGATTTTAAACTTCGAGAACATATTTTACGAGGAAGAGAGCGAGAGAGAGAGATATTATTTTCTTGTTACTGTCCTCAAGATAGCCAAAGGGTTTATTATGTACTTTGACCATTACTGAATTTGGTATCAGAAGATGAAGTTGTGAAGCTTTCAAGTTATATCTCTGCAAGTCTTTTTCCATACCAAAAACAGTTTTTACAATCACATACAACAATCCTTCACGATCTATAATATATGGATCAATAATACTCACTAGACTAATCTCTTTTATCGTGATTCAAAGAACTTGAGGGCATGCCGGTATTTACCTTTGTAGTCTGATCAGACTGTTGTCTATAGATCGCTGCAGCCATTTTATTGTAGAGATCCATATTCATTGTCTGCAGTAGCATGGACAATAACAGTGAGCTCAAGATTTGTATGTCTCTGAACACCTTTCTCGAAAACAGTTAAAAGCGGATTTACCTGTGCGAAAAAAGCGCTGTACGGATCAGTTAAAGAGGCTGAAGAACCGTTGGTGCAGTCTCTGTTAGCCATAGGAGGGACCATCAATGGTGGTGGAGGAGGAGGAGGAACTAAACCTCCATAAGCATTGCCACCGCCTCCCATTCCCATTCGCGCCATTGTTGCAAGCAACGACATCTGAAACTGTTGTTGCTGTTGTTGTTGTTGTTGTTGTTGTTGTTGTTGTTGCTGCTGTTGCTGTTGCTGTTGTTGTTGGTGTTGGATGCTGAGAACTGATTGTGGCGGAGGTAGTTGAGGAATCATCATCTGTTGTGGCAAATTGGCTCTTAGGCTCATAAACTGAACCTGTGCTTGTAGCTGTTTTAGGTGTTCGATTACATCATCCAAGATCGAGACTTTATCTGCCTGCAGTATCCATATATCTCAGATTTAGCTAACCGATTTTAGATATAGAAAAATTCCTAAATTTTAAAGTGGGTTCTTCTAGGATATATATATACCTTACTTGCAGTAGGAAGCAGCTTCTGAAGTGTTCTCATCCTCTGGTTTATCCTATCACGCCGTCTCTGCATCAAAACTCATAAAGAGTCAGTATCTGTTTTTGAAAAAAGTTTGGCAATTACAAAAAAGATCGATTTGTTTTTTACCCTTTCGGACTCGTTGTGAATCGCTGCTGCCCGTCCCCGTCGTCCATTAGATCTCCCTGCTTCTCCTCTAGTCTCTTGTTCATCTCCTTCAGTATCTTGAGTTTCCTATTAAAGTCCTCTTTTGGTTACTTCTCCGGTCATCTTTCAAAAAAAAAGAAAAGTAATTTTGTTAGTTCTTACCGATCCAGAGCGGAAATAGTCTCTGTCTCCGGTTCTAGCTGTCTTCAAGCTCCGGCCAGATTCAAAAGACGCCCAAGACATATTGGTACCACTCGCACTTGCAGTCATGCTGTGACCAACTCTGTGACTCTCCTCTTGAACAGGGAACCAACGGTCCATTTCTTGAGGATAACCGCGTTTTCTTGAACAAGATCCGTCCTTGCTCTCATAATTTGTGTTTGGACCATTTGGAGTACTCTGCAGCTGAAGCTTGCTTGGCTGCTGCAGAGCCGCTTGATGAACCACAGACTCCAAAGTCTCACATCCGTTGAGACTTTGACTCCATATAGGGTTAGCCGAAGTAGTTGGTTCGACTTCATCGCCTAGACCATGAACGGTTAATTGCCCATTTTCCCATGTGAGCTCTTTCACTCCGTAATTCGACCTGAGTCACCAAAAAAAGGAAATTGCTTTTGTGTTAAGAAAGAGAGAGAGAGAGAGAGAGAGTATAACAATCAAAGACATAAGCGTGCGGCTTTGTCTCTTTTTGGTGTAAACTGAAAAGAGTTCTTATCAGAAACAGAGAGGACTACATGTGTTACTTAGGCCGCACGTTTGCAGAGAATAAACTGACAATTAAGCTTTTTTTGTTCTCCCTTTTCTTTTTTTGGCCCTTCTTCTCTCTTTTTTCTTTCTTCTTTTCTTGAAAATGTTGTACTCTTCTTTCTTCTTTGTTTTCAAACTCTTCACAATCACAGCGACAACTCATGCGGTGTATCTGCCTTTGATCCATATTGAAGTTATAATAAAGAGTCTCTCTCTCTCTCTCTTCTTGTCTCCTCTCTCTCTAAAATGGTCCCTGCAAAACGTCAAATGGTTTTTATGTGGACGAAGCACATGCATGTGTGGCAATGGATTGTTTGTGTTTTGCCCCTCAAGTCCAGAATCCTCTCGCTCCTGTCAAATACCTAATAAATGAGGGCACTTTCGTCATTTTAGCACAACTGACTCCCATTGAAATAATTGTTCTTGCATGCATTGACCACTCGGTAGAAAGTAAAGCGTGTGAGTGAGTCACCTATTTAGAAACAAACACATTTCTAATAATAGAGTTTTTTTTTAAAAAATAAAAAAATCTAATTTTCATCGTTACATAAACGTAGCTGAGTATATACATATATACATATAGATGCATTAAATAATAGAAAACAAGATATATTTATTGGAGTAAACACGTTAGAATCCGAAACTATATAGTATGGTATCCGAATGTCAAAAATGAGAGTGAGATGTGAAGTTGATGCATCAACTAGATATTTGATACAAGTTGCGAGGAATAAATCAATATGTTCTCACTTCTTTGCCTCTTTTAATCTATTCTTTGTCTGTCCATTCCCATCTCACAATAAACTTTAAGGGGTACTTTATAAAAAAAAAAGGATTTTAAGGAGTGCTTTGATAAAAATAAAGTAGTGATAAAATGAAAGATTTATGGGGTGTTATTGGTTTGAGATTTAAATAGAGTTTTGATGACAATAATAAAATCATAGAAAGTGAATAAGTGAATGATTTAGAAGAATTGTTAGAGAGTTTTCTATAGTCTTGTTGATTAGTTTTTCTATAATCTTGTAAAGTCTTTCAAACAACTGCAGTATTTCAGCATACTTTCCATGACTTTATTTTGTAAAGAAAAGTGTTTAAAATCATAAACCAATAACACAATAATTGAATTCATTAACAATCATAGATTGTCATAGATTGTTTTGTTTTAGTTGAATAACACAAAACTTTTAATGACTTTATAAAACTCTTAATCCAATAACACAATATTCATTAAGATTTTAAATGACTTTTTACAAATCACAAACTAATAACACCAAACTTTAAGAGAGTTTAACAAAATCTTGATTGGATAACAACAGATTCTACACAACAATTAAAGTTACTAAAACTCTATTTAAATCACAAACCAATAACACCCCCTTACTATATATGGGAGAAGAACAAGAATAAGAAAAATTCCTTGAAAATTCTTGTTTCTATTGTTTATTTAAAATAGTTATATGTACTTTTTATAATAAAGCTTCACTTATTTAATTTCTTATTATAGGACTTCATGGGCACCGGTCCAGTAAATTACCTAATATCTAGCCCGTCCAGGTAGTTTTATAAATAGGTTAAAATGGACTCATATATTTCCGAATTTTTCAATCATTGTTTAGTACCTTTGTATCAGATTGGTTACAACCTAGTTGAGGTTTATAAGCCTTGTAGTTGAATGAAATGGATAAATACGAGATCACCCCTTTGTATTGTGAGATTTCCCAATCATTTGGTGTCACATCAAAATCTTAAGTGATTTCACCCACCCGCTCGAGTTACGGCCGACAGCTTAAAACTGAGGTCGTCATTATGACACATGGACAGATTTTATTGGATGGTTATTTCGGACCCACTTTGATCTGTGAAGTTCAGCCAATAAACTTCTCGCATTAGATTCTTGACAGCGAATCCTAACGCTCCTCAGAGTTTATCTGTTCAAAATTCAATCCTTCCCATCCTTCTTTACTTTTATCTATGTTCAAACTCTCTTCTAAATGAATTATTAGATTCTCCACATCAATTTATTTTCTGTTAATCAACTGATTTGTGATATTTGATCACTGCAATCTTAGTTGATGGTATTGACTAATGACTATAGTGAGTCAGTGACCAAATGATCCTATAGAAAATGCATAAACTTCAAATTATTATTAACAGTTATTGTTCATTTGATATTTGAATGTCACTTTTATTGACAGTGTAGATGTACACTAGTAGTTTTCCATGAGACTTTGACAAATTTGGCTCTAGTACTACTCAGCAAAAAAATTGTTATTTGGCAAAACTAAAGAATCATATTATATATGGTTTCAATTAATCAAAACAAGTTCTGGAGTTAAAAGATGCTTTATGCATCTATCCTGAAGTCGTCTCTTTTCTAATATAGAAGCAGAGGACATGTGATCACGTAATGTGTGCGTGTGAGAGAAAGAAGTATAGAGATTGAATGCTCGGTTGAGCAAATTAAAGTGGGTTTTCCGGATATTTTTTCTGGCGAAACATAAGATTTGTAATTCCAAATGTCCGAACTCGTTAACTATTCATCTCAAGTTTCTATACTTATTGAGTCTTTCAAGAATACACGCAAGTGATAAACAAAGTGAGAGAGATGGCTATTAAATCTGAAGAAAAATATCATCTTTATCAAGCCAAGTGATTTATAATCTCCGCAATGTAATTATGAGAAAGTTCAATATAATGCATTTTATTTATTTATATAAAGTTTGAATTCATTATTTGTCATGAAACACATGGATTCATCGCATAGGATCAGTAAACTAACTCTTTACGTCCAAAATTGAGAGAACATATATGCATCAATAGTTAATAAATAAAATTGAAAATCGTCAAAAATATATTGATAGAGAATTGTAGAGCGACAATATATATTGCAATTTCAAATAAGAAGAGAGAATAGTAAATGTGAGTGGTCCTGGCCACCACACCACATAGGGCTATTGCTGCTTTACATATGGAGAAAGAAACTTGGTTGGACCCCAAAGAATGCCTCATTTTCCTTTGAGAGCATATCGTAACTCGAGTTTATCGATCTATCAAAATCCTTACTGGTCCCTTTTTGGTGTTTACTCGTCTTAGTAAGACCCATTTCATGTGTGAAATAGGGTAGAGAGCGTGTGTAAAACATCGACGATCACATCAATATTTGATTTTTATTGCATTATTCATATTTTTATTATGACATCTAACACATCAATTACAGCTTGAGCCTCGAGATATAGACAGGTCATTATAAAAAAAAAAAAAAAAAATTTAGGAATTAGTTTGAGAGAGAAGAAGAAAATTGCATGGTGATGATATATACCAAAAGACTTATTTATAATTATGGGTATTTACTCTTTATTTATGATTTGAGTTAATCAATTCTTATTTTGTTGACACTTTACAAATATAATTTCATTGATAGAAGTAAGATTTTAGTAACATCGAAAGCAGAAATAATCAATAGGAACTTTTCCCGTTCTACGCATTTTCTTGACTTTTTCATGAACTTGAGCTTCTTTGCTCCTCCTCTTCTCCTCAAGCTGTTTCTTGGCTCCATCAGCAATTAGTTGAATCCTTGCTAATTTTGACTTATAATGCTGATTATTTATTTCTTTTCTCTTCTCTAATTCACACTTTATTACCATTTATTAAACAAAATAGTATATTAGTCGCCTGAAATAAATATATACAATAAAAAAATCTTTAGTCATTAGATAGAAAATAACCTTTCTTTTCTCCATTCTCAGTTTAGCTGCTAATTTTCTCTCATTTTCCCAACCCACAATATCAGCTTTCATTTTCTCATACCTTCAAACAGAGTTTATTGTCCAGATATATAATTAATAAGGAATTGTATACAATAAATTAATAATAAATAAAAATGAAATTTGACCTTAATCTTATTTTCTTAATTTGAGAATTTTCCCAAGAATCTGCTTTGCTTGGCGCTGAAGCAAGTCCTGATGTTGTGGAGGATGAGCCAATCTCTTGTGTCCAACGGTTTTCTGGTGGATACTCCAACGGCTTTTTTCTGAAACTCTCCTCTGCGGGAGAAGCAAATATCTCTAATTAATTAAAATACATGTTTCAATTTCAATATAAGTTTGATTACAAAAAGAGTAACCATTTAGCTAATTACTTTTATTAATTACCTCCAATTTTCACCTCTTGAGTATATGATTTGCCTAACCTCTTTACTTGGGTATCAGGTATAACCGGATTGGACTTTTTCGTCCTTGACCTCTTGATTTCTTCTCTAATTCTTTTTGCCTCTTGTTTATCGGCTTCCTCCATTGATCTAATGACGAATGCAGCAGCCGCAACAGAAACTGCGAATTCGCTCTCTTTCTCGTTGTAGTAGTCATTTTTCTCGTACCAATATGATTGGTTTTTCAGCCAGTTTAATGCTGGGTAATCTTCAATTTGATATTGAAGAAAACAAATTTATCATACATCTTCCAAAATATTTATATTAAAAGCTAGAAACAGATGTTAAAACAAGCTTTGCACAAAAAAAAAGATGTTAAACAAGCTAAAATTTACCCGTCATGTCCAATTCTGATAGCCTTGGCAAATCCGATTGTTTGTTCTCAGAAATTGAGACCCTATAAAGATCAAGAAAATATATTTATTCCACAAACGGTTTTGGGGATAATATTTACACAATTAATTTAATACAAAGGAGATTTTGGACGTTTACCTTCTTCTTCTTTGCTTAACCAAATTATCCATTTAATTATCCCAATTAAGAGACTCCGAGATTGTTGAGCTTCATATGTTAATTTGTATTATATTCTCTTGAATAGCACGAGAAAGAGGAAATGTTGTAATTTGTTCTTGAAGCAAAAATAAATAAATAGCTAAATTCTTATTTCACTGTGCAGGAACATGCCAAGTATCAAAACATGTGCTTTTATATGCTAATCTTCATATACATATTTAGTCGCATAATAACTATGTAAAAGCAACTCTTTCTTTAGTAATAAATTTTGTAGTTGTTATCATCCACATCTTCCAAATGATAATAGAAAGTCTTTTGTTAAAACATACTACAATCAACACACTAAAAGTCATAAGGTCTCTCCAGAAGGTGACACATCAGCTTTTCTGTGTTACCACAGACTGACACCTCAGTTAAAATGACTAACGAATAGAATTAAAAGAATTAATACAGGTCACCACAAATTTTGCCACATCAGCTTCTCAATTTTGAAATGGGCTTTTCTTAATTTCGAAATGGGCTTAGATCTGGGAATAGAATATGAGAATTGAAACCCACACATTTTTTTTTTCACGAAATCGTGTCCGTGGATACCGCCGGTGGTCCTTTTTGTCGGAGATATCCTCTTCTCCGTCGTCGGCCATGTCAAATCCGACTCTTCCAAACACCGTTACAAGGAAGGAGACACCGTTCCCCTCTACGCTAACAAGGTTGGCCCGTTTCACAACCGAAGGTAAAATTATATCTTATTCTAAATCTGTTCATATTGAATTGAGTAACGAGACCTTGAAATTCGAGTACACTACCAAATTCGTAATGTAAATCTGGGAAGTGAGTGAAAGAACGACATTTATAATGTTTTCGTTGTGTGACTTACATTGGTTTTGTTTCGATGATGATTGCAGTGAGACGTATCGCTATTTTGATATGCCCTTTTGTGTCCCAGGTATGCGTACATCTTTCTAGATTGATCAAATTTCTTTTGTTTAGTCATAATTTGGACTTGGTTGCAATTGAAATAGCTGAAAATTTATTTCTTTTACATTTGACAGTCATTTCAATTTGTCTTCAGTTAATTGACACCTCTCGATTTGGTTTTTATTTTTGATATGATCCCATTGATTTTGGTTTTTAGAGGGTCTAAAAGAGAAGAAGGAAGCTCTTGGTGAGGTTCTGAATGGGGATCGTCTTATTAGCGCTCCGTACAAGCTCAACTTCAGAGATGAAAAAGAGTCGTAGGTATATTGCAGTAAGAAGCTAAGTAAAGAAAAAGTCAAACAATTCCAAAAGGCTGTTGAGAAGGACTACTACTTCCCGATATACTATTGTGATCTTCCTATCTGGGGATTCATTGGGTAAAGCTGTTGTAGTAGTGAGTGTTGAGCTGAGGAAGAAGAAGAACGGTAAGATCATAGCTCAAGGTCACCATACTAAGTAGTAAGTACTTTGCTCCTCGTAGCAATATTTGAAGATTCTTTGGAAATTTGCTATGTTTTTTTTTAATAATTTTGGGTTTGTTTTAACTCAGGTCATGGAGTTTCAGTCATGTAATTTACCTCATGATTTGGGTTTTTCACCAATACGCATTTGTCGAGTCAGATAATTAGTGCTAATAAAATTAAGTCAAGTATGTTTTAACAAATTATAACAACTCAGACTTGGTCTATGCCTTCTTTTTTTACGTCATGAAAATGTTTCATTTTATTTAGGCACTTAGTCATTGACTTAGGGAACAACATTTGGTACCTTACTGGTGGTATGTAACTATGTATCAGATCAATATATTCCATTGTTAGCTATCTTATGGCTTCTGCTTGAAATGCTTTCTACTTTGTTAAGTTGTTGACGGTTTTTGGGAATCTAGCTTGCCTATGTTTATCGAGTTGTATTTATACCATAGTTCTATTTGTTTGTGTAACCAAACTTTTTTTTCATGGTTTTTGCTCTTATATAGCAGGACCGAGCAAATGAGATTTATAAAAGGGTTAGAGAATCAGAAGTCCAGCGGAGAAAGAAATCAGGATGCTCTTTTGGCTGCCTGTTTATTTATTGCTTGTGGGCAATAGGACAAGCCACGAACAGTCAAAGGTACAAAACAGCTTAGGTCTTTTTTGTATTATCTATTCTTTGATCATCCAACATTCCCTTTTTCATAAACCACTTCAATATTGTGTAGAAATATGCTCTGTTGCCAATGGAGCTACTAAGAAGGGAATCGGTCGTGCAAAAGAATAAATAGTCAAACAGTTGGGGCTTGAAACCAGAGACGTTTTTGCTCCAAGATCATACCAGCTTGGTATGCTAAAGAAGATCTCAATAACTTTCAAAGTCCTTGAGTCTCTTCCTCTTCCAATCTCTTACTCACTGCAATGCCTTCGACTTTCAATTGGGATTATGGGGTAATAAAGTTATTTGATCCAGAAGTGCGACTCTAACCACGCTTAGACAAGAGTTTTACAGTATATTCATATCAAATTTTTTTTTTTTTTTTTTTTTTGGTAAAAATTCATATCAAATTTTCTTCATAAGATACCATAAATTGTTGAGTGAATGAGATGGTATTTCCAGTTGATCCTACCATTTTCCAACATCATGCCTATTGTCTGACCTATGAAACTCTGTTAATAAAGCTAACGATTTAAGGATTAATGTTTAGTTCTTAACAAAGGACACAATATCTCATCGCTACATAAGTAAAAGTGATTATAAGAAGATTGTACGCTCTTATGTACAGGAAATCAAGTAATTTAAAAGAAATGCCAAATGTTCATGATTTTGTTTCTTTTACAACAACTGCTTTCTGATTTTTTTTTTTTTTTTTTTTTTTTTGGAACATGTACATTTTCAAGTATGAAAGATTGAGTGTTTTTGTTGAAGTCACTATGAACTCATCTATTTGCATATTAAACTGTTTTCTAATTTCAAAAAAACCAAAAATTCTGCAAACAGATCCAATGAAAGGATACCAATTGCTGGAGCAATTTGTAGATAGAGCAAACTTTTTTGCAAATAGATAAATTTGTAACGTTCTATTGCAATTCACAAGCATTCGAACTCTAACTTTGAAGCAGTGCAAGATTTGAAACAAAGAAGAGCTAAAGACTTATATGGGTAAAGGATGGATCGAAATTAAATAATACACAAGACTTTTACATGTATGATTTCTATTCTTTTTTTTCACCAACATACTTATGGTAATATTATTTCTGATAAAATAATCAAATATTATATGAGCGCATTATAACTTTCATGTAGAAGTTAATTAATATGCGAAAAAAAAAGACAAATTTGCTCATCACTGGTTTAAAGTTTACCTACCACAACAATAAAATGGTCTGAAATTTTGCCATAGATTGGACCGATGTGCAATTCTTCAAAAGTTAAATTTATATATAAATTTAGGTAATCAAATACTATGTTTAAGTACTCAGTTATACTAATATTTATTTGTGGTTTTAAAATATGAACTTAATATATATGACAAAGATTATACTCCATCATTGCCTCATTGGTATATAGTATTTTAAAAGCACATTTCCTACATATTATTATTGATCTTTATTAATCTTAGTTTCCTAATCAATCATTTTTTATAAAAAACATCTCATCTATAAAAGTAATTTTAAAAATGTATTTCTAAACAGAAATGTACATAAAATAACAACCTATAGATTTTGATGTTTTCATATTTATTTGTTACTATCTTAAATAGAAATATCATACAAAAACCAATAATACAACAATACATAACAAACAAGAAACTAAATATTAACGTTACAAAAAAAAATTATATTAAAAAAACGTATAAAAAAGAATTCCGCAGCATCGCGTGGGTATCTACCTAGGTTAATATTAATGTTATGGCACTTGTGGACATGCTCATGGACTCTGTGAGTAATAGCCCAAACTGAAGTTTTTTTCAAGATTGGTTTCTTATTTTTTCCTTAATAGTTTTTCATTAATTTGCAGGTGAAATCAGCAGAGCTTTTTCCCTCAATCGTTAAAAATATTTTAGTTACTTTGTGTTGTTAACTATTCAATCTTTGAATTTCTTATTTCAAGTATTTTCATGGTTGTCGGTTCCTTAGACATATTTTTGGGTGCATTGATTTTCTTTGCGTCCTTTTTGTTTTTTTTGGTATGTATAACAAAAGTCCCGCGGCATCGCGCGGGTATCTATCTAGTATTATATAAAAATAAAATGGTCTGGTGATTTAATCAATTAAAACGAAGTACCAGAGGTTACAAAAATTTTAATAGAGGCATTCGTGTGGTCAAATATAAAGGTCCGTATGCTTAGACGATGTTAATGTTGACTTTCGTTTAAGGTTTGACTTTGGTTTAACTTTAATGACTCTGTGTCTCTCTCGATGGCAGTCTGGTTCAGGTTGAATTGAACCGGAGATTGCTAATGAGGTGAAGCTGGGTTTCTATCTGGGCTTGCAAGATGCTGAAAGGCCCGATAGAGAAGCTGACCAAAACAGAATTTGCTTGCCTGTTATAACAGACGAAACAGAGTGTTTAACAGATCGCTTCTTCTTGGTGTAGCTTCTCCTTCAATATTTCTTGTTCTCTTGTAACAGAAACCTGTAGATCTTGCCCACATTTTTCCGAGACGTACTCACAGTTTGTGATGAACTCGTAAAACGTGAAATTTCTTGTTAAAAAATAAATAAATGCATCCATTAAAGTCATTCAAGTGGATGTTTTATGAGGTAAAAAGCAGTAACGTTAACTTTTCTGGATTATGTATAGTAAATTTTCAAATTCTTTTGCTAAAAATGAAATCGTAGCCAATTATATCATGGGTGAATTTGTGAGATAATCAAAATATACCTAATAAGCTTTAACTTTATTATTTCAAAATTAAAGATTTTCATAGTTTTCCTATTTTCTTAAAAAAAATAATATAATCTCATACGTGTTTAGTCCACAAAAGGTTCACACAATCACACCTAAATGATTATGCACAGATAAACAGGTTTCATTTAGGTGTGTGCTGCTCAACAAATTTTTTCTTCTTTATTTTTTTCGATTTTGCAAAGATCCAAAAGAATTTGAATAATTTATCGAATTTGTTACGGTTGTGCCACTCATTACACTCTGATTTTGAAAAGAACAAATTCTTGTTGGCAGTGACCCATTCAGCCAACAATGAGATCAATAATTTTTGCTATTAGTTGTCCGTATTAACACATTTTTGTTTGTGTCCAAGTAATCATTCTAGTGACTTTTTAACGAAGAATAAAAATAATTCTAGTGACTTTTGTTCAAAAAATAAAAAATAAAAAAAAAAAAAAAAAAATAATAATTCTAGTGACTAATTAGCAATAACATGCAGATTCACGTCAGTCAATTTGTCCCATTCTCGACAGATAACCCATCCTACTCGTACAATGTTTTCAACCTTTTTTTTTTTTTACTAGAAACAAGATATGTATATTGAGAAGATAATGTTCAAGAAGTTGTTAACAAATTAAATATATCAATATGTATATTTTATGAAATTGATATGATATGACCTGACCAAATTATTCAGCTTGGTGACGTGTAACGAATTCTCATTGGTTGGTGTCATCTAATTATATCTGAACAACTACATAAACTATTTCGTCGGCAAAAATTTCTTTCTAATTTTTTTAAACCGAAAAGTAAACTATTCGTGCAGCGAAATTATTCTTGTTCGTAATAGCGCTTAACGAATATATTTTCTTAAATCATCTTTCCTTTAACCTTCTCAAATAATTAAATAAGTATACTTTTTTTTGGTAGGAATTAAATAAGTATACTTAACATCAATAATTTGTCCACAAAAAAAGATAGAAAAAGGGTGCACACTTGCATTTTAGTTATACCAATATTTGCCTCGTATTTTTTTGGTTTAACCCGTCTCATCTCTTTGAATTATAATTTGTTTACTTCATAAAGCAATTTGATTTTATTTTTGCGTTAATTTTGCATTCATAATAATTAACTTCTACATCATTACCAAAAAAAATAATTAACTTCTACATTTATGTAATTCCAATAAATATTTTTTAAAAAAATAAACAAGTTTTTCCTAAAATTATTATCCACATTAAAAAGAATTTGAAAATAAATAATTTGCCACTACCTATAATTTTGTAACTTTAACCCTCAAAGTCAATGCAATAATAACCAAAAGAAAAAAATTAAAAATGACCAACAAAAAGAACAAACCACCTATATAAAGAATTCGCCATGAGAAACCACGAGAAATAAATCAACATAATAATCAAATCAAAATCAAAATCAATTTATCTCCGACGTACACCACCAAAAATGGTATTAACGACATCAGAGCCATTTAAGAGTCAATCAAAGACGGTATGTGTGATAGGAGCAGGACCATCAGGGTTGGTGTCGGCGAGAGAGCTAAAGAAAGAAGGACATAAAGTGGTGGTGATGGAGCAAAACCACGACGTAGGAGGCCAATGGCTATACCAACCAAACGTAGAAGAAGAAGATCCATTAGGAAAAAACAAAACCCTAAAAGTACATAGCAGTGTTTACTCATCCTTGAGGTTGGCTACGCCGAGAGAGGTAATGGGTTTCTCTGATTTCCCGTTCACCAAGAAGAAAGGAAGAGACACGCGGAGATTCCCGGGACATGAGGAGCTTTGGTTGTATCTTAAGGATTTTTGTCAAGTGTTTGGGTTAAGAGAGATGATTAGGTTTAATGTAAGGGTTGAGTTTGTGGGGATGGTGAATGATGATAATGATGATGATCGTATGAAGAGATGGATGGTGAAGAGTGTAGAGAAGGAGAGTGGTGAGGTTACGGAAGACGTGTTTGATGCTGTTGTTATTGCCTCTGGCCATTACGCTTATCCTAAATTGCCTTCCATCAAAGGTAAGTGTATATATATTTGATGCAGTTATCTTTTATAATCAAAAGAAAAATATTAGTTTTCATATTAGAAAGTTGTTCTAGTTACTAGTCTTGGTTTTCGTGTTTATAGGAATGGATTTGTGGAAGAGGAAGCAACTTCATAGCCATGTTTACAGGGTACCTGATCCTTTCCGTGGTGAGGTAATTAATTACTGTAGTTTTCGTAATTAACTAATAAAATGAAAAAGCTTGATGTATTATTGGTATGATGATGCATGTGCATGCATGGTGATGGTAGGTGGTGGTGGTAGTTGGGTGCTCAGTAAGTGGACAAGACATATCAATAGAGCTTGTGGAAGTGGCTAAGGAAGTTCATCTAAGTGCCAAATCACTTGATATTCCTCCTGGCTTGTCTAAAGTCATTGAAAAACATCAAAATCTCCATCTTCAACCTCAAGTACACTCTCACCATCAAATCTATACTTTTTTGTAGACGGATCCTATTTTAGTCACTTTCAACGTACATCGGACCCTGGATGTTTAAGAAGTCAAACCTGTGACTTATCTCTAGGATATATGACTCCCAGCACTATTTCATACTATTCATCCATTTATTTATTATATGTAATTAAATATTGTAAATGAATCATTTACTAAAATATTGTTTTGATTGCTTCATTTCAAATGGTTGTAGATTGAATATCTAGAGGAAGATGGAAGGGTCATTTTCGATGATGGGTCTTGTATTGTGGCCGACACTATTTTGTACTGTACCGGGTAAGTTAATATTCTTTTTAAAAAATATTGTATGGTAAGTTAATTTTGATCAGATGTAATCACCACCTAATCCGCGTTATTAAATAACGGTGACGTGTAGGTATGAGTACAAATTTGCATTTCTTGAGAGTAAAGGAAGAGTAGAAGTTGATGATAATAGAGTCGGCCCACTCTTCGAACATACTTTCTCTCCTGCCTTGTCCCCTTCTCTCTCCTTTGTTGGCATCCCTCGAAAGGTTCGTTATACCAAATATATATACGTAATTATCAATCTTTCGGGTTATTTCAACACGTACTAAACATGTTAAAATTTTTACAGTTGATAGGGTTCCCATTTTTCGAATCGCAAGCGAAATGGATCGCGAAACTTTTGTCAGGCAAAACTTCTCTTCCCTCCCCTGATCAAATGATGCAATCAATCGCCAATTTCTACCGATCTAGAGAAGCTGACGGAATTCCCAAACGCAACACTCATGACATCTCTGATTTCAATGTATACGTTTTTCTATTTTTCTTAAAGATCCATCTTTATATATTCATCCAAATTTATGCTTTTGTTTTATAATATTTGCAGTATAGCGATAAATACGCGGATTACATGGGATTTCCGCATCTGGAAGAATGGCGAAAGAAGTTATGTAAATCGGCTATAGTAAATTCTCTTGAAAATCCGGAGACTTATCGTAATTTTTGGGAAGATGATGATTACCTTCAAAACACTCTTCAAGACCCTTATTTTACCCAACTCTTTACTCCTTAACCTATGTGGCGTCAGTGTTCTTTGTAACCATACTTCGTTACTCAATAAAAAAACATTTTTATTCTACCTCAAAAGAATATTTTCATGGATCTCGCCTTTGGGCGACTCTGCTTGTCGTTTGCAGGGTTCTCTTGCGTTTAGGATGAACAATTTTAGAGACCGGAGGAGTTCTTGTTTGCACCTCTACCTCCATCTCTGTAATTAATTGCAATATCATTGCTTCAAAAGAGTCTCTTTCGTAGTTAGAGTGAAATCCAGTCACATATATATAATCTAGTTTTTTTTATTTAATTTGAACCAAAAATAAAATCTTAGCTAATTAATTAACGTCCCACCACAACAACTAAATGACATAGATAAATTCATCTAACATGTCGTCATAACCCATTGTATTCAATAAATAAATTTTCATTTTAATTTTATTAACTATAATATTATCTCTATTGTTATCTAGTACAACTACTTTTTGATACACTAATCATATATACTTCCCAATTGACCTTCAGAGTAACTCTAACAAGAAGTCAGATATGTGGAAATTAACGCTGTAAAATATTACACTATTGCCTTTCGTGGGAATTATTGTAGTAGAAAGTAGGTGTCCCTCTTCCTCTTGAATAGACTATTCCTATATATGTAAAAATGTACGTAAAAAACACAGAGTTGGACCTACAAAAAGATTTAAAACTGTTGTATTGGTAGGTTGATCAGTCGTCAGAAATTATGATTGATCAAACCGGGTCCCGTTCATATAAATTAATGTAATAGACGCACAGGCCGTCCCTGAGATAAATGGGGCCACAAACAAAATAAAAAATGGGGACCTATACTTTGCAATATAAAACCATAAATTGATGTATCTCGTTTCATAAATAAACAAAAGTCTTATGGTACAAAATTATTTTAGTTAATTTTAGTTGAAATATTTTTTTTTTATATTAGTTGAAATCACTTTAATTCAATTTATTTATATTTTTCTTAAATGTTTCTTTCCTATTTGATGTATTAACACCAACTTATCATCTTATATATATATATAATGTATATATATTAAAAAAAAAAAAATGGGGGCCCCTAAAAAATGGGGGCCTAGTCCAATGCTTCTTGTGTCTATGCTCAGCAACGGCCCTGTAGACGCATTCAAAAATTTTAATTGGATATATTCATGAATTCAACTATATTTTGATTCAAAAAAAAAAACTATATCTTGATTTTTTAAAAGGAATTTAGATACTGTACGTAACTATTGAATTTCGAGATTCACGGAAGAAATTATAGAATATTAAATTTTGTATATGTCCCAACTTGATTTAAATTGAGTATGTTTTCTTTCGTCCAAGTGAGGGATCAGTCCGATGGTTATAAAAAAAATAATATTCAGTTTTCTAATCCTAGCAAAGTAAATCAGATAGTCGTTTTAAAATTTAGAAATTATGGAATGAAAGCAATAACAAACCTAAAAATCAAAGAATTCAGCTAAAATCGAATAGAACATTGGTTATTTTCAAAAAATTATGTCATTTTAAAAAATTCAAACAAAACACAATATTTGTGAGCGTCGAGCAACCATTTCGATCTACATATCTTTCTCCATTGCCCTTGGGATGTGTTTCACTTCGCTGAATATTATGTAAATTTTGGAAGATATCAAAACTTAATATTTTTTTTTGGTTTTAAATAATATACTAAAAAATTTGTATTGTTAATAGTAATATTGAATCTAATAGGGTCGGAAGGAATTGCCCATGGTAGAATCGTCTATGTAACAAGTTCTCATAATTTGTAATAGTTAATAAATCCAGATGACAAAAAAAAAAAATAGTAATATTGAATTCAAAAAATCTGAAATTTTGAATATTCATTAATATTAGTAGAAATCAAATATATTTGAATAACTAAACTGGAAAAAAAATTATACTACAATATATGATTAACCTATAATATGGTCAATAAATGATATAAGAAAAATAATTAATAAATATAATTTCTTAAAATAGAAAAACAAACACATTTAGCTTGAAAATGACATTTATGACTAATCAATCATATATCTGTTGACAAAGAAAATAAATAATAAAATAATCAAGGACCTTTTATTTATCAATTGATTGGACCACTAGCCTCGTGTTTTTTGTCTACCACGTCTCGTCACTTTGAATTATTATAGAATCATCTACTTCACAAAGCAATTAGCTTCTTTCCATAGATTTGCATTTATGTATAATTCAACGATTCTTTCAACCTAATCTGAATGCAATAATTACTAAAAGAACAAACCAAAAAATTGACCAACAAAAAAAAAAACCAACTATATAAAGCATGCATGCTCCCTGACCCATATGAGACCACGAGAACCAAATCAAAATTATTTTACCTCCATCCACCAACAACAATGGTGTTAGTGATAACAGAACCAATTAAGAGTCAATCTAAGACGGTATGTGTGATAGGAGCAGGACCATCAGGGTTAGTGTCCGCGCGAGAGCTAAAAAGAGAAGGACACAAAGTGGTGGTGATGGAGCAAAACGACGACGTAGGAGGCCAGTGGCTATACCAACCAAATGTAGATAAAGAAGATCCATTGGGAAAAAATAAAACCCTAAACGTACATAGTAGTGTTTACTCATCCTTGAGGTTGACTTCGCCCAGAGAGGTAATGGGTTTCTCTGATTTCCCTTTCACCGTAAAGGAAGGAAGAGACACAAGGCGATTTCCGGGGTATAAGGAGCTTTGGTTGTATCTTAAGGATTTTTGTCAAGTGTTTGGGTTAAGAGAGATGATTAGGTTTAATGTTAGGGTTGAGTTTGTGGGGATGATGAATGAGGATGATGATGTGAAGAGATGGATGGTGAAGAGTGTAGAGAAGAAGAGTGGTGAGGTTATGGAAGAAGTGTTTGATGCTGTTGTTGTTGCCTCTGGCCATTATTCTTATCCTAAATTGCCTTCCATTAAAGGTACATTGGTTTTGTATACATATAGTTAAGCTATTTTTAAATTCATATATCCTTAAGTTCATAAGCAATTTTTAAACGGTATTGTTTCTGATGGTTTTGGTGTTTGTAGGAATGGATATGTGGAAGAGGAAGCAACTTCATAGCCATATCTATAGAGTGCCTGATCCTTTTCGTGATGAGGTGATTAAAAGATTAATTGTAGTAATTAGTAAATAAAGTTGATGATATAATGATGTATTATGCATGCATGCATGGTGATGATGATAGGTGGTGGTGGTCGTTGGATGCTCAATGAGTGGACAAGACATATCAATAGAGCTTGTGGAAATGGCAAAGGAAGTTCATCTAAGTGCCAGATCACTTGATGATATTTATCCTGGCTTGTCTAAAGTCATTGAAAAACATCAAAATTTCCATCTTCATCCTCAGGTACATTATCAAGATAACATCACATATATATATTATAGAAATGATTTAATGTGTTTTGACCTTAATTTGATTGCTTTCAAATGGTTGTAGATTGAATCTCTAGAGGAAGATGGACGGGTTATTTTCGAAGATGGGTCTTGTATTGTAGCCGACACCATTTTATACTGTACCGGGTAAGTTAATAATATTTCTTTTTATCTAAACTTTTCAATAAGATTAGATAATTAATACCCGACTAGAATTTATTTGGTCAAGTGGTAATCTCTTTATATGTCAAGTGATTTCGAACATCCATAAAAAAGGTGAAAAACGGTGTTTATACCAGCAGACTATGATTAGTTACCTTGTACTATAATTTTTAATTTTTAATTTAGAATTCTTGACTCACATGTCGACGTACGTGAGTGGACTACAAATCTTGACAAATTACTTTCCGACAAGATCATTTATATGGTATCCCTGGGGCCGACATATTTGTTCCATTTTGTAAAATACATATGAATAGTTACAAAAATATGCCAGAGTTGGGGGATCCATTTCAGTTTATGACAGGGACTTTTAACAAGAAAAACCAATGTTTTTTAATAATTTGTTTTTAAAATCAGTCATTTTATCTAAATTCTTTTTTTTTTTAAATTGACTTTGTGCTCATGGTATACATTGAACAATTCATTAATACACAAATTACATAAAGAGAAGACTAAATGTGGGCATGCACAACAAATACGTGTATATAGGTATGAGTACAGATTTCCATTTCTTGAGACAAAAGGAAGAGTAGAAATTGATGATAATAGAGTTGGCCCACTCTTCGAACATACTTTCTCACCTTCGCTCTCACCTTCTCTCTCCTTTGTCGGCATCCCTCGAAAGGTAATAATGATTTGATGCAATTTAAACCATAAAGTACTAATCATAATATGATTAATTATCTCAATCAATCTTCGGTTAAGTAAACCAACATTAACTAAAAAACGGTTTATTGCAGATAATTGGGTTTCCATTTTTCGAGTCGCAAGCGAAATGGGTTGCGAAGCTTTTGTCAGGCAAAACATCTCTTCCTTCCTACGATGAGATGATGCAAGCAATCTCCGATTTCTACCGAACCAGAGAAGCTGACGGAATCCCAAAACGCTACACTCACGAGATCGCCAATTTCACTGTAACAAATTTTTCAGTTTTCTCTTTTTTTTGGGATCAAAGTTGGTACTTTTTCATCTAATAAAACTCTGTTTTGTTTTTCTCTGAATATTTTGCAGTATAGCGATACTTACGCGGATTACATCGGATTTCCACATCTAGAGGAATGGAGAAAGAAGCTGTGTCTATCAGCTATAGTGAACTCAGTTCACAATCTGGAGACTTATCGCGATTCTTGGGACGACGATGATCTTCTTCAAGAAACTCTTCAAGACCCTTATTTTACCCAACTTTCAACTCCTTCTGTTTGAAGAAAAAACAAGGTTTAACTTTTCTCTAAATGAATAAAACTCGAAAATTCTTACCTTTCTGTTGTTTTGTATTTTTTTTTTGGTTGAAGTTGTTGTATTGTATATTTACATATAAACTTCTTTAAGTACCATCATCTAGTTTACAGAGTCATCGCCTTTTGATGAACTTATAAAAGCTAAACCCAAAAGTTTCACTGATTTAGTGAGTTTTTCAGTATTATCTCCTATGTGTTGTGATCTCTGTAACGAGACTTTGATTCCTCAAGAATCTGAAAGCAAAAAAGGTATGGAAGTTTTCGTATTAGCAGCATGACTCCTTCTGATGCCTCTTCTTCTTTTTGTTATGGCTTCCCAATTGATTACCATATTTTTCAACAAGCTGGAGTGAGCATCATTCGTTTCAGTAGGTTCAATTAGCTTTCATATCTTCTTTAGATCCTGAGAGGCTTCATTTCCTGCGATTAGGCTCGAGAGACACTCATCATGTTGTTTTTGTCGCTTACCCTGACTGTGCCGGGTCCTCTTGCGTTTAGGATGAACACTGTTAGAGACTGATGTGTTTGTTTTTTCCTCCTCTGGCTCCATCTCTGTTAGCTGCAATGTCATTTCCTCAAAATAGTCTATTTCGTAATGGGAGTGGAATCCAGTCACGGATAATCCAACTTCACTCTTTGAGTCTTCAACAACCGAAGTTGCGATTTTAGCAAACCAACTCAGAGGAGTGATACAATCAGCGGTTTTGATGCCGAACTTTCTAGCTGAATCTGATGATGACATATCAACTATAGCCTCTGCTGCTGTAACAGATTTTTCTTGTTCCTCGTCCTCTGTGACAAGAAAGCTCCCTCTGGTCTTTGATTTGGTTCTTGGAATCTTTCCTATAGCCTTGCCTGAACCTATTTGTGGTCTACAACGTCTTCTCTTTCCCGTATTTTTCCAACTTCTACCAGGTTTTATCTCAGGAAGAGAACTAAAACTCCTTTTCTTCAGATACTTTTGATTATGGTCAGATTCAGGGATGTATGAGGAAGTACACAGTGAATGGTTATCATCCTCATCAACACCAAAGTTCGAGTCAAGATTTGAGCCTTTCCGGGCCTTGCTGCGGGGAAAATTTTCCACAGTGGTGGATTTTGCTCCACGTTTTGCTTTCTTCCTAGGTTGTGGGTAACGTTTGTGGAAGAGTGAAATTGTTTTCGAAGATGGGAGTGCTAGAACTATTGATCGTGATGGTTCTGATCCGTGTTTTCTGTGCAATGAAGCTGAAACAAACTCTCGGGGCAGCTCAGGTTCTATAGTTACTTCTTCTTCAGATGAAAGGGGAGACATATTCAAGTCGATTCCATTCTCTGCACAAAAGAAGTGACTGAGCAATTCTCAAAGATTTTTGATTAGATCAATTTAGCTTTCAATATATCAAGAAAATGTTATATAAAGCTCAATATGTGCCATGTAGAAAGCATTACTCACCAGCTTGACTTTTTGTAGATATTGGCGGGTCTTCAGCTTCTGGTTCTGCTCTTTCACTCCTTGTTGCAGGAGGTGGAGTCAGGAACTGACTAAGCTCATAATCTGAATGTTCCTCGATCTTGGCAGGTTTGTTCAAGTCAAGTATACATTTGAAGCTCGACAAACCGGTTGAATGCTGCTCATTTTCCGGCTGGACAACCGATTCAAGAGACATGCTTCTTGGAGATTGATCTTTAGGAATGATGAGAACTTCATGGAGTTTTCCATTCTTTGAAGCTTCTTCTTCTTCTTCCCATATATCCTTCGTTCCAGACTTGTCAAACTCATCTTCAATCTTGGCAAATGCGTCTTCTGGTGGCGAAACACTAACTTTAGATGTAGAGATGTTTGAACCCATCCAGTGTAAGCCTCTTCTAGGACTAGAGACCCCGGCATTTAGGACTAAATGTTGAGGTTGACCGTAGAAGTTGTTGGTTTCCTCCATTTCAATCATCAGATCCTTCTGCCTTTGATAAAGACGATGAAGCTCATGGATCTGAGCTGACAAGAATTATCAGAGAAACAAGAAACACTGAGATGAAACATAGTTGAAGACACACTCAAAAGGACTGATTTTCACAGCGTAGAGCAAAGTGATTCTAACTACAATTGGGGAATGAAAAGCTTACCTGAGTTTCAAAGAGAGATTCTTGGCCAAGCATGGTCTGTTTCAAAGTTTCCTTGAACTGTCTCAAATAAAGATCACAGTACAGTAATCTATCGGTTAAGAGAGTATCAATATCCTGAACAGGACACAAACTCCACAAGCTATCCTCCTGCATTTCGCTTTGCAATCTTGGAAGATTCATTTAACAAACCGAAAAGCTTAAACCTGCTGTATCAAGAAAGGGAAGGATTGCATCAAGAAAACCATTACCAATTTTGATTTGGCATCAATATAATGTTGAGCTCCAAAAACGTCTATTATGAAGAAGACAGAGCAGTAACACACAAACATTGTAAACATCAAATTGATGCGTCAGGAGTAGTAACTAATACCGAACATTTTTTAACTGAAATTTAAGCAATGATTCATCGAAAGGGGAAAAACAAAGACGAAACAGGTATTTGATGAATCTGCGAGAGCAGAAACTCGGAAAAAATATCAGAAAAGGACGAATCAAAACGATACTATAGAAAAAGATGTAGTGGAGTAGTGAGAAGATTTCTCAAACATTGTTGAATCTTACCTATAGAAGAGAAGAAGTCCAGCTACAAAGACACATCCAAGGATTTTCGGAGATGCGAGTTTATCGTCTCTGCTCAGGAAGCTGAGAAAACAGACAAGAGAAACGCGATAAAGTGGGGGGGATTCAAAAGTTCATCTATTGATTTCGGTGAAGCGAGAAGAAATGCGTACTCGAGATCTACACAATCTTGGAGGAGTTGTCAGAGAGAGATAGAGAGATGAGATAAAATGGAGAGATGAAGCAGAAAACTTGAAGAAGAAGCGAAGCAAATGGGATGGGAGTTGAGACTTGAGACTTGAGACTTTCCGTCTTACTACTGTCTTTTTCATTCGTCCATTGTGTGTCTGTCCTTTTCTCTATCCTTTCATTTTAGATTTACTTGTTTTCTTCTTCACCCACAAAAAAAAAAACACCATTTTTACACGTTTCTAGAAAAATTACAATATCCATTTTTTAGATGATAAAATCTAAGAATTACTATTAGAATGTGTTAATTAATGTTCGGAAGTATATCTACAAAATGAGTGTCAAACTCATAAATATGTGGGATTTTGTTTTAGTGCCTGTTTTATAGTAATTGCCTCTAGCTATCAAAAAAATGATGTATGGGTTTTAAACCCTTTTACATTACAGTAATTAACAACAAACACTAAACTTTTTGAGGTAATCGTCATCGTCAAAACAGCCACATGAGTATATAAGCACTTATTGTTGGGGAAGCACATCTCTCTACTAACTACTCACTCCTCTGCAACAACAACACCAATCTCTCCTTTCTCAAGCAAATCATAGAAGGCTCTTGTTTTCCTCTGCTCATTCCAGTGATGCATCTTCCATAGCCCACCAGCTGCTAGCCCCAGTGCGAGACCGATAACTAACTCCTTCACAACACTTGGCCCTTTCAAGGCTGCGTGTGCGATCTTGTGCCCAGCCATCTCTTTCACACTCTCCTGCTCACTAAACCAAGCAAACATTGCAATAGATCATGAATACACCAAATAATCATTTTCTTTAATAATCCAACAATAACATTCAGCAAAATATAACTTCATTCTTCAGTTGATACACACATAATAGGTCTTCAAATCAAACCCACTTGAAAGAGAAACACTAAAGTATCAACAAACAGAGTAATAATCTTCAACACTCAAATGGCAACTGCGAAAAACGCAATCAAACAAACACTAATAGTGATGGAATACTTTTTCAGAGTCCACATATACTACAAGGTGGGAATCATAACAACAACCAAAAACAAAGACAGAGAGACCTATAGATAAACTCATGTGGATCAGTCAAGGAGGTCTTTGATCAGTGCAGGACTTATGAGGGCAGCTAATCAATGATAAAGAAGCACGAGGAGACTAATGTATGTAGGGAGAATTCTAGGTCGGCAATCAATAGTAGAAAGCAACCCCACGCCTTTATAATCGACCCATCAGATTGCACACACAAGCAGGTGGTGAATCAATCAGCTTCATTGTTGGAGAGTTTGCGGAGCCACAGATGCCATGGCTCAAGGCATGGACAAGGGCCCTCTCCTAATTAAGTTAAAAAGTTGTCTCCTCGAAACTAAATTAAACATCAAAAGCCACACACATTACTCATAACCTGCTCAGACCTTTTACTTTATTATTCCATCATCTCCACCAAAATGTCTCTAAACAGATTATAATGCGAGAAGTTAAAAGCGAGAAACTTTCGAAATCTGAGCCAACAACGGAGAAGAAAGGAATCGACCCAGTTTATAAAATTCTAATTTTTCAGGAGATTCCACTATACAGATGAAAACAAATTGTGAGCAAACTACGCAAGAGAAAATTTTAAAAATTAAAAGGGATCATACGATAGAACCCAAAGAAATGGTTATACCAAATTGATTAATTGAAAGTTCCAGTAGGAAGAATCAGAGAGAAACCTGTTTTAGATGAGTTAAGCAGCGCTGAGTGGGATGAAATCTAAAACAAAACTGGGTATGATTTATATAGATCTATTTCATTATTCTAGGGTTTCAAGAAGTGAGAGACACGAAACGACAGCGTTTCCATAAATGGCGTTTTCTTCCTTTATTAAACGACGACGTTTGTCTGAGGACAGTTTGAAAACGACAAAAACATGCCAAAGAAATAGGTAAGTAGTTCTAAGGGCCCAAAGAAATCATATATTAAGTCCAGTTTGTTTTTTAAAGTATTTAAATTTAACACTTAAGATTTTTTTTAAATCAAAATATTTTGTAAAATCTAAAAAATTTAGTTAAAAATTTAAAACGGTTTATTTAAAACATTATTCTTGAAAATTTTAAAATTTAGCTAAGTGTTAAATTATAATACGTAAAAACATGTTAAACTTATAACACTAACTAACGGATCAAAGGAAAACCTAAGGACGAAATGCTAAATCCAGTTTGTTTTTAACGTATTTAAATTTAACACTTAAACTTTTTATAAAAATAAAAACATTTTGTAAAATCAAAAAATTTTAGTTAAATATTTAAAACGGTTTACTTAAAACATTATTATTGAAAAAGTTTAAAACAGTTTACTTAAAACATTATTCTTGAAAATTTTAAAATTTAGCTAAGTGTTAAATTATAATACGTAAAAACATGTTGAACTTATAACACCAACTAACGGACCAAAGGAAAACCTAAGGACATGATGCTAAGCCCGGTTTGTTTTTAACGTATTTAAATTTAACACTTAAACTTTTTTTAAAAAAAGAAAAACATTTTGTAAAATCAAAAAATTTTAGTTAAATATTTAAAACGGTTTACTTAAAAGATTATTCTTGAAAAAAATTTAAATTTAGCTAAGTGTTAAATTATAATACGTAAAAACATGTTGAACTTATAACACCAACCAACGAACCAAAGGAAAACCTAAGGACATGATGCTAAGCACGGTTTGTTTTTAACGTATTTAAATTTAACATTTAAACTTTTTTTAAAAAAATAAAAACATTTTGTAAAATCAAAAAATTTTAGTTAAATATTTAAAACGGTTTACTTAAAACATTATTCTTGAAAAAAAATTAAATTTAGCTAAGTGTTAAATTATAATACGTAAAAACATGTTGAACTTATAACACCAACTAACGGACCAAAGGAAAACCTAAGGACAGGATGTTAAGCCCGGTTTGTTTTTAACATATTTAAATTTAACACTTAAACTTTTTTTAAAAAAATAAAAACATTTTGTAAAATCAAAAAAAATTAAGTTAAATATTTAAAACGGTTTACTTAAAACATTATTCTTGAAAAAATTTTAAATTTAGCTAAGTGTTAAATTATAATACGTAAAAACATGTTGAACTTATAACACCAACTAACGGACCAAAGGAAAACCTAAGGACAGGATGCTAAGCCCGGTTTATTTTTAACGTATTTAAATTTAACACTTAAAATTTTTTTAAAAAAAGAAAAACATTTTGTAAAATCAAAAAATTTTAGTTAAATATTTAAAACGGTTTACTTAAAACATTATTCTTGAAAAAATTTTAAATTTATCTAAGTGTTAAATTATAATACGTAAAAACATGTTGAACTTATAACACCAACTAACGGACCAAAGGAAAACCTAAGGACAGGATGCTAAGCCCGGTTTGTTTTTAACGTATTTAAATTTAACACTTAAACTTTTTTTAAAAAAATAAAAACATTTTGTAAAATCAAAAAATTTTAGTTAAATATTTAAAACGGTTTACTTAAAACATTATTCTTGAAAAAAAATTAAATTTAGCTAAGTGTTAAATTATAATACGTAAAAATATGTTGAACTTATAACACCAACTAACGGACCAAAGGAAAACCTAAGGACGGGATGCTAACCCCGGTTTATTTTTAACGTATTTAAATTTAACACTTAAACTTTTTAAAAAAAAAATAAAAACATTTTGTTGATTAAAAATTTTAGTGAAAGTAAAATGATTTATTTAAAAAATTATTTCAAAAACTATTTTTAAAATTTAGTTTTTATCTGTAAATAAAAAATGAAAATGTTTTTGTTTGGAGAAAACCAATCATTATTTAAAAAAAAAAAACAAAATAAAGAAGCAATACCTGCGTGTGCGTGTGATGTGGAGGAAACACAGATTTTAACTTTCATCTTCAGGAGACATGGAGTGTTATATCCGCTTTCGCATCCTTGGCTGTTGTTAACAGAATCTACCGGTGAAATAAAGAGTTTCGGTGGCGAGATCTTTGAATGTGTGAAATTAGAGGAGACTTGACCTGAAAATTGAAATCGAATGAAGATGTAGTCACAACACTGGAGATGGAGATCAACACGAAAAGAGATGCTTCCCTCTCCGATCGATCTTAGGGATGAAATTGCTGCAGAGATGATCGACTTACTTGAATATCGGAATGGATCATCATCGGCGAGGCTCTGTGTAAGACATTCGCAGAGCTTGGCTGGAGAAAAGATGAATTCTTCGGTTTTGGTTTCGAAGAAGAAGAGAGAATGTAGAATTTTAATTTCTGAACGAAGAAGAGAGAATGAGTGATAAACTCAGTATTTATAAGCAACGTTTGTTCAAATAAAAAGGAAAGTTTCGATTTTTCCTTTTTTTTTTTTTTTTTATGAGTTTCGATTTTTCCTTTTTGTCTTTTTTTGACGCGTTTTTCCTTTTTTCCGACGAGTTTCGATTATTTCCTTTTTTGGATGAGTTTCGATTGTTTCCTTTTTTTCGACGCCTTGTTTCTTTTTCGAGTATGAAGAATGGATCAGTCGCTAACGTATCGTAATCGCTTCATATTGAAGTGGCTGAGGTAATGGATAGCTTCATATTAAAAGAGGAGTTCGTCTTGTGCTCTTTAGAACATCCAACACTGACAAGTAAATATTAAGAGTCTGTGATTGTGAACTCGTGGCTTACTCACTCTGCACTTGATGTCTTCACAAAAGAGCCGCCGGCTAAAGACAGCATGAGAGGGTCACTGTGACACCTCATCTCGGAGCCAGTACCATGGAGGCTCAGGTGTGTAATTTATGTTTTAGTTCAGGTCATATTATCATGGTTTGGCTTCTCTTATTTAGTTGGCGTTTTTGTTTTGACAGGAAAGAGTTGCCATCGAAACTGTTGTTGGGGCTCTGAGAGCTTGCTGCTACTGCAGTTAATGCACCTATGGTTTCTGCTGAGGTGAGCACTGGCTTGTGCTAGTAGATTTTAAAATCAATTCAAAGAAAAAAGACCTTTGTACCTGAGTATATGAAGAATTAACTCGATGCTTTCAAATATGGCTTTCAATAAGAAACGATGATGAATGTCGATAGTATTACAAACACAAAAAAGTTCATCTATTCCTGCCTTTCAAAATTGTGGTTTCTCAATATTACACTTCAGGCTGAACGTTTCTGGTCTTAAGACCAAACAGATTCTTCAGCAAATCTGCAGTGTTTGGAGGAATCTTTGCTGGTCGTGGTGCCATGAAGTTGACAATCTTCTCATGAACATTATACCTGTTTAATATTTTTTAACACAAACAGATTCAAAAGAGAGAATTTGGGAGAGAAAAGCTCCACGACTTGAAAACTGTGTGTTTTATTTTACCTGATCTTTCTGCTCTTAGAGGCACGTCGATCCACAAGTTTCCTCTTCTTCGTCTGAAACTTCTTCAGAGTGTAGAATGCCGCATCTGCCAATGCCAAAATTAAAGATTTCAGGATACCACAAGACTCTTTACACTCAGTTTCAACACAAGCACAAGACTTGAGTTGTTGGATATAACAATCGCTAGACATTTTATATCTAATGATGCCAACATGTATTTTTTATTATACCTGAGGAAGCTGGATCGATGTTCTCACAGAACTCCTTTAGTAACTGCCTATAGAATTCAGTATCGTCCACAAGTTCAGGGTCTGCTTCCTTGTTTTCCTGAACACAGAGCATACATCTTTGAGAATGGGCATAAAGATATGTATAAGACTGATAAAATGATTTATTACTCTTGACATGGTTATAGAAAACCGTGATTATACCTCTTCATTTGATTTCATGGCTTCCTCAGAGACCTATGGATGGAAATTTAATGATCAGAACAAACTGAAGAGAAGCTAATGTCTTGACCACCAAGGCCAAGATCTTGGATGCTATTATTATTAAAGCCAAAACTTACAGTTCCAAAGATAGCAACAGTAGATCTTGATTGTTGCATTTGTTTAATCATTCTACTTGGATCTCTCATGTAAGAAGCAACCTGTTCACTAACGTTCTGGTTTTTGAAAACAATTCAAGTTAGATTACTGACTGATTCCTAGATGTATAAGAGCAAAATCAGTTTCAGGGTTTGTTATCTATACCTGGTTAAAGGCGTGGAGCTTTCCTTTTATAGCAGCTGCACCAGTTGTGACTTGTGTTCTTCTCTGCCATTTGTCCACAGCCTTGTTTCGGAACACAGACATTCTAGATACCAAAAGCAATGACACATAATTACAAATGAGACTTTCCAGATGAAGTCAATCATATTTTTACTAGATGGAATCCTTTTGCTTGGACAGAACAATGAGAACTTTAAAGTTGAATAGTTGAACTGTTAGTCTTGAATACCTTTTTTGCAAGTCAGATATTTGCTGCCATTCATCGCTATCTTCTGCATCTGATTTATAGGATTCTGAACGAAGTATAGCTGTTCCTATTGGCAATCAACAAAAAAAAAGTGAATTTATGTTGACCCTCGCTTATGCTGATAATAATTAAGTTTTCTCCTAAATATGGCATACCATTCACTTGTTGATCAACCGAGGGGTTCTTCTCAATCAAAGCCTGCAAAAATCAATATTTGTTATAAAAACGAAGGTGACAGAGAGACAAGACACTCAGAGACGCCAGTGTACAATTACACAATCAAAATATAAATTTCAACACAAAGGAAAAAAAAAAGAAGAAAGAACGATGAAGCCTAATCTTGCATACATACCTCTTGCAACTCCAAGAGGGAATCTAATGTCTTCTTAGATGAAGTAATTAGATCTGTATATGCTGTTGCGACCTTCTCATTTTCGGAACAAAAAGACGATTTCACAGGCTCCTGAAAAGGATCACCTACTGTCATAAGCATGATGACACAAACAACCATAAATAGAAGAAAGAGGAGAAGAGAATAGCTTACCTGTGGCAATTTATTTGAATTCTCAAAGGCTTTCTGAAGTAAGAGTCTGAACTCCAAAGTTTTATCCCAAATAACCTTCACATAGAGCACAAAAAAAGAATTGCCTTAAACAGAAATTCGCTCTCGACTAACTTCATTAACATAAAGATAGCAATATACATCTGCAAATTGATTTCGAGTCAGACTACTTCACAAACAGTAGAACAATGTCATACCTTCTGGTTCTTCACCGCTTGACCTTTAACAGCATCCTCACCCTTATCACGCTTTAGGTTCTTCAATATATCCCTATACCAGGAACAAGCATATTACACAGAGAAAAATCTTCTTGGCTCTCAATAGCTGATTTTAAATGACAGAGTATCTGCCAAAAACTTTCAACAAAAGTCTGTTCTTTTCTTTTAAATGCAATAAATTTTCTACTAATCATGAATAAATCCAATTGCTTTAATGAGTTCGAACCTACTTCTAAATCCAGCCAACACTCTTGTTTGTGCTCAAGACTTAACAGTGGAAATATTAGTTCAAATGAAATCTTACTGTTCTTGTGAACGAAGCTCCAGGTACTCTTTCTCAAGCTCTTCCATCTCAGCATCTTTATTGTCATCATTACCTTCATCGCCACTCTCACTTTCTTTATCACTTCCATCTTCAAATTTGTCGCTTTCTCCATCCTCATCTTCCTTGTTATCTCCTTCATCATCTTCTTCCTCGCTATCTCCTTCATCGTCTTCCTCACTCTCTCCCTCATCATCTTCCATGCTATCTACTTCATCTTCTTCAATCTCATTAGATAATTCATCATCTTCATTCTCGCTTTCGACCTTTTAATAGAATCCCCAACCAAATAAATTCACTTACACAGCCATCTAAATAACTTAAACCAGACAAAAGCAACTATAAAAAATACCTTAAGGTTTTCTTGGTCACTAATGTCTTCCGATTCACTGTCATAAAGTCTTGCTCTTTTAGACTTCTTTGATCCGCCAGCCATTTTCAAACACACCTAATGCTACAATAACGCAAAAAATAAAAACAAAAAACTAAATCAAGTCAGGGATGAGAAATATTAGCCTATGAAGCAGAAAATTTTGAAACAATGGACCAAAGATAAGAGACAACAACCAAATTGCAGAAAAATTAGATTTCTGGGTAACTCAAAGTTTAAGCCTTTACATAAGTTCAAATCATATTTCAGAGTTATAATTACTATTCTGTTTGTGAAACTGAAATCGATAGAACTGAACCTAAAAACAGAGATAAACCCTGACGAATCTGAGACCACAAGAAAACTAACCTAAAAACGGTGAAGAATCTGAGACCTAGAGAGGAGAATAAATCTTCCGACTTAAAATCGCAGGAAACTCGGAATCGTCGACCTCAAAGCTGTCTACGAGCAGACGCCGAGTTGACAAGGAAGAAACTTGACTGAACTATGAATAAACCCTAAAGATTTTAGTTAACCAACGAACCGGAATTTACCAAGAATAGCCGGTTTACATGTTTTAATTGGGTTTTCTGGTTTGTTAAGACCAGAGTAGCGGTTTATAAAAGCTACAAAATTTTCTTGATCTCATTTGAAGCAACATTATTTACTTGTCTGTCTCTATTAAAAGCTCTAACTTATACAAGTAGCATAGATTCATTCGTATTTTCTTCATTAGAATAAATTTTAGGTAGAACTGAATTATTGTATTAAAGGCTTTTTTGTTTTCAGAGGTTCAAGTAGAAAGATTAGTGATGTCGACCACTCACTAGCCCTTTTTTGTCTTTTTAAGTTAAACTTTATCATTAATAACAATTTCAATGTATATTATTAGGATTCAATTCAAAGAAAAAACAAAAAGTTCAATTGCTTTCGCCTCTTCTGTCTATTTGAAGATAAGTGTGACACTTCTCCTTATATCTTTGTAATGAAAGATTTGAACTCATCTGTGCTCAGTAACAAAAGACTCTTGCAAATGTGAATCAGGTCAACATCTTCATAAACTTAAGCAAGAGATGAAAATCATTGCTAATAAATATAATGTATTTTGTCGGCAATGAAATTCTACTGTAGGATTAACCAAATGTGAATTCCAAGATTGGCATTGATTATAATTTCTGGTATTTGACTTTACAATGTGGAAAAATAAGTAAAAGAGGAAAAGAGGGCTAAAATAAAGAAAAGCAGAATAAGAGGAAGAAGAGAAAGCTTTTGCAGATCCTGTGATTGTTCTCCACTGTTTTTGCCTTTGCCCTTCTTTGAAGTGAAAGCTACTTGAGATTATCCTTAAAGAATCAATAATCTCAAAAAGTTTTTCACTTTTTTTTAATCAATAATTACATCAACCAAAACAAGAAAGTCACAAGATTTGGTTGATGTGTATCTTCGTGTTCTCTGTTTCGCTGATTTGGATCTTGATCGAGTACTCGTCTTCTCGACCAATCTTTTGCTCCTTCTCGTTCTTGATGCAGCTCTGGTAAAAGAGGAAGTTGACTATGGTGTCAAGAACCAAGAAGAGAGCGTATAAGTAAGCTATGAATGTTCCTTCAAGAGCTATGGAGGTGATGTCTCTGTCTCCTTTGTAATAAGATCTCAAGACTCTATACTGAAACAAGGCTTCGACTCCTGCTAAACCGAGATTCGTAGGTAGAGCAAGAGCCAATGCTGTTGAAGTTCTTCCTCGAATGAGAAGACACGCCTTGAGAATATTTGTGTATCCTCCTGAGGAAGAAGAGGGTGATGAAACCAAGGCTAGATTGGAGATGACAAAGGCGTTTGCGATGATAATTGAGTAGATGATTGCTGAGGATACGGAGAGGAGATTGTAGAAATTCCTTGAAGAGAATCCAAAGGCTTCAAGGGAATTGAATGCTAAGAAAAACAGAGCAAAAGCAGAGGCGTTTGCAGAGATAAGGAGGAAGAAGTTACAAATGTAAGTTTTGAGAAGACGGAGGTAATATACAGAGGAATCTGCGGAGTGATTGTTTGATAGAAGTTTGATAACGTAAGCTTTGGATAAGAGGAGGAAAGTGAGGGAGAAAGGGAGAGTGAAGAAAGAGGAAGAAAGGGTTTGTGAGAGTTTAAGGCTTAGGATGTTGAAGAAATCGTGAGAGGAAGAGAAACCCGCTCCGCGAAAGAGCGTGTTAAGCCTCACGTGAAGGGTGGAAGAGGAAGAGGAGAAGAAAGGCTGAGAGAGGAGGATACCGGCGGAGAAAGGGAGGGCCACGGCAGCTGCGGTGGTGACACGGTGGTAGTTTTGGAGGAAAGTGTGGATTGATCTTCTTATGATTTTGCTTGGATCCTCCATTGTCTTCTTCATTCTAATTTTTGTTATTCCTTTTCTTTGAAGAAATTTGAAGATGTGTGTTTCTTGAATGATCCACCAAATCTTGGAAGGGTTTTCTCAACGAAGGTCCTATATATATATGTACTTAAATATGTAATGATTTTATATTATATCTATTTTTTTCTAAAATTTAATTGTGGGTTGGGTGTTAGAGAAGGGAATGGAGATAGGCCAACCGATTTGCCTGAAGATGAGGAGTTGTTTAGACAAATTAATAAAATTAAAACTCTTCTTTTCTTTGTAAAGCAAAGTTTTTGCACGGAATAGGATCTTTCTTGCGAGTAGAAAACAATTGTAAAATAATACATAACACTTCCTTGTTTTATTGGGAATAATGTAGATTTGTTTCGTAGGTAATGTTGTTAGGAGAATTTTTTTTTTCATTTTGGGTTTAATTTTGATACATATTTCTTGAAAAGTCTTTTGCTTGTGTGATATGCTTAGTGCTTTAATTGGCTTGAATGCTTACTACACACTCCATTGTATATACATGTATATATGTGTTTGTGTGTGTATGTACAGATATATATTAAATTGTGAGAGAGTGAGTCTATGTATTAGTATTCAATTGAAAACTTTATAATTATAGGTTTGAGGAAACAGGAGGCTTAGCTTTCAAGAAATTGAATAATGATAAGAGCTCAAAAGAGTAAAGTAAATTTTTAAATAACCAAATTTAAATTGGAAAACTAGTGTTCTTTTTTATGCTTCTTTCTCATAATGTAAAGTTGTAAACAACTTAAAATGATTGACCCCAAAAAACAACTTAAAATGATTTTTGAGTGAGAAATTTCCAAACTTTTTGAACTTGTCTTGAGGCGACTTGATCATATTTACCAAACCTACTAAGTTTAGCTTTAGTGAAAAGTAAGAATGTTTACAAAAAGCCTTAGCCTAGATCTGATTATAGAATATATTTACTATTTACCAATTATGTTCTTGTAACAATACAATAATATGTAAACCTTTTTAATCAAGCTATAATAATTTGATCTTAAAATAATCAAGAGAGAAATAAAATTCGATAGAAGAGAGAAATTATCAAACTTTGTCTAACCTGTGGCATGCATTTGGTGTGCAGTCTTATTGACTTGGACTTGGTGGTTAGGGAGTTCTCCATTTGCTTGTTGGAAATTTAATATTTTCTTATATAATATTATATAGATTATAGATATTCTATCGTTCCTTATCATCCACTCTCAATAAGTTTCTTTGATTAATTAATGGCATATTGTAATAATTTAGGCATGATCCATTATAATTGAGTTCCATTAGAAGAACTAATTAAACGAGAAAAATTACACATGGAAATTTGCAAATAATATATTTTCATATATATTTTGTTGAATGGTTTCACGTTTACCAGGTAACACATTTGACATTCCTTATATAGAAATATACATAGTCCTTTAGCCCAAAAAAAAAAAAAAATACATAGTCCATGGCCCATGGGGAAAGAAAACTCAAATTTTTTTGGCTAAGACCTTAAATGGAGTATATAATAGTTCTAGGTATTAGTTTACAATTAATTAGAATTAAATCATTTTATAAAGTGAGCTATGATGTTTGTTTCTAAGCTACTCCAACAGAAAGAACTGGACCACAAAAAATATGTAAAACAAGATGATAAACACTCAAACCGTTTCTGTATATTCTTTTCCTACTGAAAGTCTCATACGAATATTCATATAATTAATCTTTTCAGTATGCAGTGCTATATAAGTTCTATAGTGAAAAAAAAAAAAAAGGTTCTATAGTGTTTTTTTTTTTGGTTAAAGACAAACTCTATATTGTTCAAGAAAATTAGAAAAGTATACGTCGGTACGTCGTCCATCGATAATTGATCTTTAGGCGTCGACGACGACAACTAAACTATTCTATTTGGTTACTATTTTTTTTTTTTTGTTATAATGACATTCTATTATCAGAGTTTCAAATTATTTACTGATCAATCTATCAGTTAGTAACATCAATTGAAGCATAAATTGTTTTGTTACGAAGCATGCATGTAAGAAACTTTTGGATTTATATCTCATATTATATAATGATTTAATCATTTTTTTTATAGATTTAATTATTTTTTTTTAATAATAAAGTAAAACTTCTAACGTTGAATTTATAATAAATCAGTATTCATTCGGATGAAACTATGCCTCAATGTATATGGAGAAATTAGATATCACGTCAATTGATTAAATTGTTTTTATATTTATGTTCGAATTAAAAAAAACAAGTTATATTGATAAGTATGGTTGAATCTTGTATAAAAAAAGAGTTGTAGCGTTGGTGATGCTGTGTTTAGTACAACTATACAACCGAACATCTAACAACAGTGGTTAGGTGAATTACCAACATGAACCCTTCTCGTTGTCATGCCTCTTTCTTACACTATCGATTTAAGTATGCTCTCATCCCGGGTCATCATATAGCTTTTTTTTTTTTTTTTCAATAATATATATTATGCGGATTTAACCTCGGATAATCGGCCCAAAAAAAAAAAAAAAAAAAAAAAACCTCGGATTGATCAATAAACATGGTCTTATATTTTTTAAATTGGAACTTGATATAAAGATGGATATATATGGATCATATCAATAGTTTTTTTCATAAAGCAAATACTTCCAAAATATTGAACATTGATATGGTGGGATTAGAAGGACCTCTGAAAACTAGAATGGACAATATGCTACCACCAATTAAGGTCAATATTCCTCACACTTATTAATTTACATTTTGTTTTTATTTAACCTTTACTAACCTGAATTATATTCTGTTAATTATTACATTATAACTTGAAATTTTAAAACTATATTAGTATATAGTTCTAAATCTAAATTCACAACCACAATCAATAAATATACCATTAGATATCGATTAAATATATAACCAATTACAATATATTTAATATTTTAATACCATCGCCATCACCATTATATTACCACATATAATTTGAAGAACAGAAAACTCCTCAATCATTCTTTAAATTTGATTTTGGATAGTGTTGTTTTATCAACCAATCCAGAGTATTGTGACATGTAATCTACCTAATCAATTATACACTTGAGTATGTAAATGAAATCACAATTCGGAGTTTCTACATGTAACTCTAATTAATTAAATAGTACATATCAATAAAGAAAAATATAACCACTAGCTAGTCCACTACAATAATAAAAACACCGTTATTTGTTTCATCGACTGACGTCGAGTATATTTCTTTGATACTATATATAATACCGTATCAAAGAATTTCGAATAATCGAGTTGAGATTATTGAATAAAGTTACATATATGGCTATATAGTTTTAACTCTAATGATTTATTACAGTAGTCTTTGTCAACAAGAGTACTTATTTATATAACTAGCTCGAATGATTAAAATTGTGAAAAATCACGTGCAACTACAGGTGGATTATTTAGTTCTGATCTGTAAAGCTGTAGCCAAGAAATACAACTATACATATGGTTTTATTGTATAAATTAAACCGTAGAGTTTATCCAAAGTTAAGTTGACTTGGAAACATACTATAAGACGAACAAGTCGTCGTTCAATCGAGCTACATTTGAAATAAGGGATGATTTGCAAAATAACCATGGCTCAGGAAAGAATGAAGAGAATAACCATGGCTCGTTTTTATTTTAATAAATAACTTTGGCTAATTTTTGGAGCCGTCAAAAAAGACTTAAACACCCTTATGTGGAAAAGAGATTCCTCGCGTGATAATTAATAAAAATTGTCTATCGTAAAAAATTACATGTTATTAAGAAAAAACACATGTAATGAGAATTGATGACTTGTGATGAGCGATGTAATGAGCGTTCGGCCAAAGAGTAAAAATCAATTTAACAGTACATTAATTGTAGTTCACTCACTAAACCCTACCCCCATTAGTATAATCTAATTCTACTATAGGCAATTCAAACATAGGATTTAACAGTACTTTTCATTAGTATTCACTAAACCCTACCCCCCATTAGTATAATCTAATTCTACCATTGGCAACCCAAACAAAGGATTTACCAGTACATTTATTGTAGTTAACTAAACCCTACCCCCATTAGTATAATCTAATTCTACCATAGGCAACTCAAACCTATGATTTAACAGTACATGTCAATTATTTATACAAATAATCTGTTTTGTGAGAAATAACATGTAATCGTAATAAATAACGTGTAATACAAATCAATAGTATGTTACAAAAGAAACTAACGAACAATGAACAAGATATTTAATGACGGAAATTCCAATAGAGATTGAGATCTGGCCAAATATCTCGACACACGAATCCTCGCACCACTGCACCTAACCAATCCGCCGCCCAGCCTCTTGCCCTCAATCCGGTCCACTAAAACCCTAGACTAGTAGATTTTGACATCTGTCGAGACAAGCCATCTCTAACAGGTAGATCTGAGCCGTCGAGATAGTCTCCGGGTCAAACGATGCGTTGCCTCCTAGGCATCGACCGACTACCATCGCGAAATGGTACCAAGACGCCTCAGATTCGACCGACCAATCTCTCAAGCCAAGTCGCCGCCGTCTTCTATGAGCTTCCTAACCGGCACAGAGGAACGATCAACTGCCGCATCATCCTCCAAATCGCCTCGATCCACGACCTTCCACGCCGCCGGAATAGGATATCGGAAGACGGAGATTGGAACAAATCCGTCGAGGATTAGATCGACATCCCATGGAGTCCGATTTCGGTGTGTAAACGACCTTTGATCCGAGAGAGACAGAGAAATAGAGAGAGAGATAAGAAGTAGAGAGAGCGAGGAGAGAGGAGAGAGAGATAGGGGAGGGAGAGAGAGCGAGGGATGAGAGAGATAGGGGAGGGAGAGCTTGCTGTTGAAAATGAAGCTCTATGGCATTAGAGTAATATAACAAAATTGGAAGGGTAAAAAAAACTAAAAGATTGGCTTCAATAGTGACAGCTTGAGCGAGTTGAAGCCGTAGTTATTTTCTTAAATACTTGCTACAGTATGGTCATTTAGTATAGATACTCTTGAAATAATTATCAAATTATAAGAGACGAACAAACAATACTTTACAAAAATAATACTGCATTCCTGAATCCAACTTAATCAATATCCAAACCCCATGAAAAAATAGTATTTCAAAAATCTGAAAAAAATGAAAAACAGTTACAAAAAAATATATATATATCTTTGGTCAAAGGTTTTTTTTTGTAGGTCCGGAAAAAATTTGATGGCCCAAAAGAGCTATGGTCCGAAATTACTACTTTTAGCCTAAAAAATGGGACAGATCCTAGAACAGAAAGTGATTTTTTCTAATATGAATCGGCCAGGCCTGAAAACATTAACTAACCCTATTTGCAAGTTGTAAGGAATAAAGTCATAAAAATATTGTTCAGATTCGGCCTAGTTGAGTCAAAACCTTATCATCGATATGGGCTCATATGATATCCATATAAGTTCCATGGACTATCTTCCAAAGCGTGCGGCGTTTAATCGTTGAATATCACGATTACAGTATAATTACTGTGACTAGAAACATGGCGAATACTTGGGCCAGAGATTATGTATAACTCAAAAAACTCTACTTATACCCAACAAATTTTCTTTCTGTCAATCCTTATATCCAACAATAATCAATGTATGTGTTAGTATTTTCGGAAACAGAGTAATAAATTGTGTTTCTAAAGTAGAAAAAATCTTTGTAAGCATTACATTATCTCAAGGTTATTGATAGCTGTATACTATTTATTTCGTCAGAAGTGCCTTCTTAGCTCAGTGGTAGAGCGCGTGGCTTTTAACCACGTGGTCGAGGGTTCGATCCCCTCAGACGGCGAGAGTTTTTGTTTTCTTGAGAATTTTAACGACAATTAAGAGAAAACGACACGCATATAGTAAAATTGAATTTTGAGGTTTGCACAGCGTGTCGTTTCAAGGTCCACAGCATTTTCTCTTTTCAGCTCCATGAAAGGTGAGTTGCAGTTTTGCACAAGTTGATTTTTTTTGTATAAGAATATAATAATTGAGATTAAGTAAAAATAAAATATCCGAATGTTTCCGTAATATTATCCAATCTTAAACCGAAATAAAGCTAAACATGGCTTTCACTAATTTGGAAACGAACTATTTAAACACTGAAGAAAAAATTATAGTTATCGATAATGAAGGATAAGAGTTTGAAATCTTGTTTTGGTTTCTTTATAACTGCCTACCAATTTGGTTCCTCAAACTTTTGTTGTAAACTTGTAATAGTAAACTAAATAAAATACTTATCCAAAAAATTGATTAAGCTTTTGACTCCAAAATCCATTCTCTTGTTTAACAATTAAAAAATCTAATTACCTACATCTTTGCACGTTGCTCCCATACGTGCTTCCAACAAAACAAAAAAAATAATACTAGTAAGTTCAAACAATAAAATTAAATAAACAAAAAATCGTAAAATAATCACAATCGGATCTCTCCGGCGGCAAGAATTTGATAAATTGTCTGAAGTGATTTTCGTTCAAAAATTTGAAACCATTCGTTTTCGTCTCTTTTACATGCTAAACCTCTGTTTCTCTCTTCCACCAACACCACCGTCAAATCCTCACCGGAAATAATGGGGGGAGATTTTCGTCATTTCTCCTCCCACGTTTCCTTTCTCTTCCTTCTCCTCATCTTCGCCGTCAAATCCAATTCCTCGTTTACTCCGGCAGATAATTACCTCATCGATTGTGGCTCCGCCGGCGAAACAAAACTCTCCGACGGCCGTACTTTCAAATCCGATCAACAATCCGTGTCTTTTCTTCAAACAGACGAAGACATCAAAACCTCCGTCGACTCGATCCCGATCTCCGACTCCAATTCCACTTCCCTTCCCTTATACTTAACGGCACGAATCTTCGCCGGAAAATCAACTTACTCCTTCTACATTTCACGACCTGGCCGTCACTGGATCCGCCTCCATTTTTATCCTCTCCCTCATCCTCTCTACAATCTCACAAACTCCGTCTTCTCCGTCACCACCGACACCACCGTCCTTTTACACGATTTCTCTACCACAGATTCATCTTCAGTCGTCTCTAAAGAATATCTGATCTACGCCGCCGAGAAACTCTCTCTCTATTTCAAACCACGTAAAGGCTCCACCGCTTTTATCAACGCCGTCGAAATCGTCTCTGTTCCCGACGACCTTGTCCCTGATTCTGCTTCCTCTGTTCCTCAAGCTCCTGATTTCAAAGGCTTAAGCAGCTTCGCTCTCGAAATCTCTCACCGGTTAAACATCGGCGGCGATTTGATTTCTCCCAAAATCGATCCACTTTCTCGCACTTGGTTCTCCGATAAACCTTACAATTCCTTCCCTCAAGGTTCTCGAAATGTCACCGTTGATCCAAGTACGATTACTTACCCAGACGGCGGAGCTACGACGCTGATCGCTCCTCATCCGGTTTACGCCACGGCGGAGGAAATGGCGGATGCACAAACCATGGAACCTAATTTCAATCTCTCATGGAGAATGAGCGTTGACTCTGGTCATAATTACTTCATTAGGCTACATTTTTGTGACATTGTAAGCAAATCGCTTAACGATCTTATATTCAATGTTTTCATCAACAAGTTCTCTGCAATCTCCGGACTTGATCTCTCCTCCATAACCAACGCTTTAGGGACTGCATATTACGCCGATTTCGTGCTTAATGCCTCTGCCATCACCAATGGCTCCATACTGGTTCAGGTTGGTCCAACCCCGAATCTTCAGTCGGGAAAACCGAATGCCATTCTTAACGGTCTAGAGATCATGAAACTGAACAATGCAGCTGGGAGTTTAGATGGGCTTTTCGGGGTTGATGGGAAATACAAAGGGCCTAGTGGTGGGATGTCATCTAAGAAGCTTGCCATTGCGGGTATCGGATTTGTGATGGCTTTAACCGCTTTCCTCGGGGTTGTCGTGTTGCTTGTTAGATGGCAGAGACGTCCTAAAGACTGGCAAAAACAGAACAGTTTCTCGTCGTGGTTGCTTCCTTTGCACGCAAGTCATTCAAGTTACATCTCGAGTAAAGGTGGATCGACCTCGAGGCGGATGAGTATTTTTGGGTCGAAAAAGAGCAAGAGCAATGGATTCTCTAGCTTCTTCTCGAACCAGGGATTAGGACGGTACTTCCCATTTACCGAATTGCAGATCGCAACGCAGAATTTCGATGAGAAATCCGTGATTGGGGTTGGAGGATTCGGAAAAGTGTATATAGGAGAAATCGATGGTGGGACACAAGTGGCGATCAAAAGAGGGAGTCAGGGTTCAGAGCAAGGGATCAACGAGTTTCAGACAGAGATTCAGATGCTGTCCAAACTCAGACACAGACATTTGGTGTCTCTAATCGGATTCTGCGACGAAAACAAAGAGATGATTCTCGTTTACGAGTTCATGTCAAACGGTCCTCTGCGTGACCATCTATACGGCTCCAAAGACAATGACCCTAACCCTATACCTACCTTGTCTTGGAAGCAACGTTTAGAGATCTGCATTGGATCAGCCCGTGGGCTACACTATCTCCACACGGGTGCAGCGCAGGGAATTATCCACCGTGACGTCAAGACTACAAACATTCTCTTGGACGAGAACCTAGTCGCTAAAGTTTCTGACTTTGGACTTTCCAAAGATGCCCCTATGGATGAAGGGCATGTAAGTACCGCGGTGAAGGGTAGTTTCGGGTATTTAGACCCCGAGTATTTCAGAAGACAGCAACTCACTGATAAATCTGATGTTTACTCGTTTGGTGTGGTGTTATTCGAGGTTCTTTGCGCGAGGCCAGTGATAAACCCACAGTTACCTAGAGAACAAGTTAACTTAGCGGAGTATGCTATGAATTTGCATAGAAAGGGTATGTTGGAGAAAATTATCGACCCCAAAATCGTGGGTACGATTAGTAAAGGGTCGTTGAGGAAATTCGTGGAGGCTGCAGAGAAATGTTTGGCCGAGTACGGTGTTGATCGGCCCGGAATGGGAGATGTGTTATGGAATCTTGAGTATGCTTTGCAGCTTCAAGAAGCGTCGGCTCAAGTTGATTTGTCGGACGATAAGACTACAATGAATATTGAAATGGACTATATTCCGGGCGAGGAAATACAAACTCCGTCGCGTTCAGTGCCGTGACAACAGTGGGGGTTTCCGATGTGAAACTTTGTTTGGTTTATTTTTCCTCATGTAGTTTGGCTTTCAGAAAGATGTAGGATTCAAGAAAGCCTTTTGGTTTATTTTTTTTTCTTAATTGCAGTTTCAGTTTATTTCTTTCCTTTAATTTGAAGGAAATGAGATTTCTTACTTATTTTGTGATCTTTCTTAAAAGACATTGGGTTGTCTTGTAGATTATGTTGTGTATACTTTGATTTCTATTTACTTCAGTCTTTGTTTGATGATAGTGAATTTCCCCTTTCCTCCACCAAAAATACATTTGTATATATGAAACTGGGACTGATCATAACAAGCATTGCAATACAAGAATAAATGTTTTAAAAAGCACAAAGACGAAGAATTATTGAACGCTAGTTTAGCAATGAACTCAAAGGATCTAATTAGTAACCCTTGAAGAATGGAGTTAGGAATGCTTAATGTTTCAGTGATTTTGCAAGTTTTTACTAATTACATTTTATAAAGTAGATATATATTTATTCATAATGTGATTCCGTAAGTTCTGTAAAACAATTTCTCTGTGAGCGACATTTCTACATTTCTGTGGAAGATTATTACTTGCATTATGGAGTGCACAAATGGCATGATCAATATAGATTCCTTCCTTATATTTTGGGTCAATATATATTATAATTTTTGTCTATATCTATCGTTCATATCTAATTTTGATAAATTTTTTTACTTTAAGTGTGTTTATTTCAAAACATTTCAAAAATTTGTAAATTCGATCACCACAAGATTTATAAGCCGTGTTTTTTACTTGCATGAATCGCATATTCGCATGATATTAAAATTTACTCTTTATTATATGATCAATTGTAATATTATTCTCTAAATATTTCCAACTCAATATACACCACAGTATTTATAAAATTCAAAGTATTAGATATAGCTGTTTTAAAGCTCATCCAAAATTAAATTTTAATAAACCTGGTAACTAAAGTAAATAAAATTTAATTTTGGTACAAAAAAATTATTTAGTTAGGGCAGATTTTTGAAGAAAATAGTAAAAGAAAATAACGATGTTTTTTTTTTTTTTTATAAATGAGAGTAACGATGTTTGAAACTTTTGAGTTTCAGGCTCCATCGTTTCCTTCAGAGGAACAAACCCTAGCGACACAAATTGGCCATTGAATCGACCAGAAATGGTGGAAGGTGATGTCTTTGACTGCGAAGAACACAGCATCGGACACTCGGATCTGAGAAACGAGCTGGACTTGCCAATGGTTTTTATCAGAGAATCCACAGATTTCGTTAAGGACGATCTCGTTATCTTCCCGCCGATTAACCACGAGAATCTCTACATCGATGGATTCAATTTCAAATCTTCTGAATCCTCATCTTCGTCGAGACTCTCGGAATCTTCTTCTTCTTCGTCGTCTCCGTCCGATTCAGACGAACAATTTGAATTTGACCGGAAATCGCATTCTCAGCCGTCAGAAACTATCGGAAAATCTCGCTGGAAATCCATACTTAAGATTGTTGGGTTTTGACTTGGTCTTGATGATTTGGTCTTAGTTTGTTTATGGGTTTTGAATAAGCTCCTAGTTTGTAGGAGTCAAGTAGTAGTGGTCCTAGTCATTAGTTTACTTCCGCAAGTTTCTCATTGTTTAGTTGTAGGAGACTTTATCTTCATGTCATTGGCTATTTAAGGCCCTCCAATTCTCAGCAATAAACTATCGTAACATTCCCAGAAAAACCTGCAACTTCTGTTTCAACAAAGATTGATATAATCTACGGTTGGTGGAAGCTTCTTCTCGCTCGAGCACTGTCAAATTTTAAGACTTTGGTGACCTGCTTCAGATATAATAGTCTCTGTTCCTTCTCAAAGACTCTCCGGTCCTTTTATCCGGTCATGGTCATCGTAATTTGGTGGTGGATGCGTAACAGAACTCGCCGGAGACACCAAAAAGGAGAAATCATCGCAGCTCATCTTAGAGACACACTCAAAGAGAGAGACGAGGTTTGTAAATTGTACCTCATTCCTGTTCTGTTTTCTATTCCTACAAACTTGTTCGATGAAATGCCCACGAGATACAAATAGTTACATTGCATCTCAGTTTTACTTTTGTTTCTAACAGTTTCTCTGATTTGTGTGTTTCTGCAGAGAATAGCTCAACTCTTGCATCAGATTGCTCAGATGAACGAGTTACTTGTAAAGATAACACATTCAAATTGATCAGATATTCTTTTGTACTCTTTCTCAGTAGCTCAAAACTGGAGAAAACCCAGATTTTTTTCAGAATAAGAATCAGCAAGAGAACAACAAAAGAATCTCAAGTCCTTGCTTCTACATTATTAATTCATAAGAAGCAAAAAAAAACATTACCTGGGGTTTTTGTGATACATTGCTGCTTTATCAAATGTTCTAAACATGGCTAGAAGAAATCACTCAATGCCGCAAATTCTTCTTCGCCTTGCTCCTGTGTTTCGGTTTTGGTTTCAGTTTTGGCTTCGTTTTGTTCATTTTAGCGTGAATCTTCAAGTTAAGTGCACGACGATCCACCAATGCAGCCTCTTCTTTCTTCTTCATTGGTTTGAAAACCTCTGTGACCGATGGATCGAGCAAATCAATGGAGCAACTAAGGGTGACATCAAGTGACATTGCCTCTTCCCAAAGCTCTCTTCCTTTCTCAAAGTCTCCTCCTTTGCATAGTTTTGGTATGAGCACATCATAAACCGGACCATAGCCACCCACAGAGCTTCTCTTCATCTTCTCAAACAATTGAAGCGCAAAATTTACCCGCTTTACCCCACAAAGAACCCCGATCAGATCATAATAGAATTTGCGTTCGGGTCTTAGTCCTTTCTCGATCATCTCATCCACCGTTTGGTTGCCTTTACCAAACCTTCCTGTCAAATACAGAACCCTCACAACAAAGTAATAGCTCGCTGTATCGGGATCACATCCCGATCTCTTCATCTGTTCTAGAATCTGGCAAGACTCTTTCACCCTCCTCGTCCTTGCCAAACAAGACAGCAGTATGTTGTAACTAATAGACGTAGGTTGGATTTTGTAAGACCTCATCTCCAGCATAATGTTCAAAGCTTCAGGAACAAGCCCAGACGGGTTTCGATTAACGTTTCTTTCGCAGAGGCAGGTAAGCAACGTGTTGAAACAGAACAAATCTGGTGTAATCCCGGCTGATTTCATATCTTGTATAACTCTTCTTGCTTCCTTCACGTTTCTTTGTACCGACCACCCGAATAAAAGACTTCTGTACACAGACAACAATTCATTCCCGGAGATTACATCCTTGTGGTGATGCATAACTCCTAATGCTCTCTTCACATGTCCTCTGGAGCAGAGCGCACTTATAATAGCCGTCACAGTGAAACTATCTTGTGGGCATGAAAACTTATCCAAGATCTTGAAGATTCCTATTGCATCGTCTTCCTTACCAATCTTAACCAGAGTTTCAGCGACAAGGCTAAACGTTTGCTTGTCCATCGCCCGATTCTCCTTCCTGAGATCTGATAAGAGTATCTGAATAGCTGTATGATCCTTCTTCTCAGCCAAAACTCTTAAGACATGGTTGAATTCCTTGTCGTGTAAACTAGATCCCAGGCTTTTACAAGACCAGGAGAAAAACCTCAACAGCCTTCTCGGTGAAGTCTCGTTCTTACAAGACTCAATCACTTGGGTAACAAGGTTGGATGATGGAGAAACCAAAACACGGTTCAAGTTTTCTTCAAGGTCATCTAGACCACCAACTGGGGAAGATACAATCCGATTAACTTCCTGCAACTCCGTCGATGCATGGTCCGATCGATCTACCAAATGATGAGAGCAAAAATAACGTGTCAGCTTTGTAGTATTCGCTAGAAACGCAATCCCGTTTGATCTGGCTATGGACCTCATCTTCTCTGAGGAATTTCATCAAACACTTGGTATGCATATGGTCTTAGAGGTCCGGAGAAATAAAACCATTGAAAAGGGCTTTGAAATTCTATCCGCGGTTACATGCTTCTCAGAGTACTTATAGCTTCTGTGTAACTTCACTGAGGAACATGAACAAAACTCAGATTCTACAAAAAGCCTGATTTTGCTCAACTCTAAAGACCGCACACAATAAATACATTGGTTTCAAACGTACAAATACAGAACCGGAACTGGACCGGATAAAACCGAAATCGGACAAGATGTTTATAAGTCAACTTCTAACCTGTCGAAAAAAAAAAAAATCATATTCTAACCGGAATAATTACCCCGAAGGCCGGCGATACATAATTAATTTTGACGGAAAAATCGAATACCCGACAATATAGTAATGAAATTGCATATAACTGACGAATAATTAACATCATATAACAAAGTAATAATTGGTCAATAGTCGATGGCAAAACGTAATGAAAGATGGATTGGGACGAGACGTGTCTTGCGGTGAATGAAAATGATATATTAATGCATCATTGGTACACTTGGAGAAACGAGATTTGGTACATCGTCGAGCCTACTACTTTTTAACTATTTTTCTGATCATGACAACAAAATTATTTGATTCCCAACCACTGAAGATGAGATTAACACTATGATTTTGTTTTTCATTTTGCCGGCAAAAACTGCCATATATATATATATATATTGATGTTAAAAAAAATATATATATATTTTTTCGTTAAAAAACTGCCATATATTGTTTCCGACTATGAATCTAAGATGTGTATTCATCTGTCTAATGCTTTTAGATACTGTCATCTTATTTAGGACTATTTGTGATGAGATGTTATAAAATTTCTTTTTTTTGGGGGGGGGAGGTCACTACTAAAAAAAATCACTTTTGTTTGTGTCTTTCGATAACAGGAAAAAAATCTGATAATATATTTTTGTTTTGGTTGTTCTATTGAATGGAACGAAGCCGAACTCCTAAAGTTTGGTTTCTGATTGGTTTGGTCGTCTGGTCATATATATATTTTCATTTTTCAAATTTTTTCTGTCCATGTTTTGATGTAATTGTTGATTTTGATATCAAAATGCACAATCTTATTGTATCCACCATAATAATAATACTATCAAACAAAAATAAATATCATGAGATATTTTTCCCAAACATGACGTGGCCTTTTCTCTATCTCTACCAAACTATCCACACCACTTTTGTTCTTAATTTCTCTGCACTTTTTTTGTCCACGTCATCTCCTTCGCCTAAAATATCCCCCAAAGTCCCACCATTAGCTACACAACGCGCACTTTCGAAGAAAAATTCAATCTCCACCGTCCAATTCTACCCTCTTTCAACGGCGTCAGATTTACCATCTCCCATTTGCTTCTTTTCGCGTCTCATAATTTGACCAATTGATTGACAAAAACAATGAGTCTTTCTCTTCTCACTCCTCTTGTCGGAAACTCCCCTTCTCTCCTCCTCATCTCACCGCCGGCGTTACGCCGGATCTCCGGTGAATTTTATTGAGCTTCTTATCGATTCTTGATTCCAGAGAAACAATTTCAAACTTTTTTTTTTTTTTCAGCTCTTTGTTCTTAGATTTAGCTTAATTCCGTTCCCATGGATACTGGATTAGGTTGGGGGATTAAAAGAGTAAATTTTGTTTTCTTGTGAAATCAAGTTACTTTTGTAGGGATATAAATTAGGCAACTTTGTAGGGACACTGTACCAAAAACCCTAGTTCTGATTTGGCCATGGAAGTATCATAGCACTTACGATTGTCGGCTTTATTTGTTCTACTTTTGTATAATCTTTCTTTTTATTGTTAGGGATATTTAGTATCTGTGATTAGATTTTTTTTTTTTTGGGTGGGTTTCTTGGGTTTATCTCTGTTAATCTGATCATGGATTTGAACGGTGAGTGTAAGGGAGGAGATGGGTTCATTGACAGAAGCAGAGTCAGGATTTTGCTTTGTGACAATGATTCCAAGAGCTTGGGAGAGGTTTTCACTCTCCTTTCAGAGTGTTCTTATCAGGGTATGGTTTATCACTAATTGCTTTTCATACTTTTGTTGTCAAAGATCTTTTTTTTTTTACTTTGTTATTTGTTCATCAAATTGGGATTGCTACTGTAGATTTTAGATCCATTAAAGGTTCTTGTGGTCTTTGCCTTGTTCTTGTGCCATGCTGGCTAATTGAATCAGTTTGGTTCCTTCCTCAGATTTGATAAAGAAGACATTTTTGAGCGATGTTTTTTGTTGGTGTAGTACCATATTCATAGTTTTTGAATGCATTTGTAGTGGTTATTGCTTTCTTTGTACCTGTTTTACAAGTGTTTTTTAAAAACTAAATAATGATGTACTGGACGAATGTTTTTTTTTTTTTTTTTTTTGTGTAATGCAGTGACTTCAGTGAAATCAGCAAGGCAGGTGATTGATGCACTTAATGCAGAGGGACCTGATATCGATATAATACTGGCAGAAATTGATCTCCCAATGGCCAAGGGTATGAAGATGCTGAGGTACATCACACGAGACAAAGATCTTCGGAGAATCCCTGTGATAAGTAAGCTGTGTTCTTGCTTTTCTTTTTCGTTTTATTATCCAGTCGCAGAGTTCTAGGAATTGTTGTACTCTATCTGCTTTATGCTAAGTTGCTAACCAATCGTATAATATTCTTAATTTAAGTGATGTCAAGGCAAGACGAGGTCCCTGTCGTGGTAAAGTGCTTGAAGCTAGGTGCAGCTGACTACCTTGTGAAGCCTCTTCGGACCAACGAGCTTCTGAACTTGTGGACACACATGTGGAGAAGAAGACGCATGGTTTGTTATACTTGTCTGAAGTTCTTTTTATTATAGGAGCATTTCTTACTAGCCATATCTGTCATGTTTCTTTCAAGGTTTTTTTAAGATTTCATGCTTCGTGTGTTTTACTCCTTAATTCCTCGTTTTACTAGGCTATTACTGATTGTCACTCATTTTCGTTTGAGGGAGATTTCCTGTGAAGTACCATTATCATCTATATACTCACTCTCTGCCATCGATCTATCAATCTGTTGTCTTCTTGAAATAAAGGATCTTGATGCATGAAGTTTATGCAATTGATCGTGTGTGTTTGTTGTGACAGCTAGGACTTGCTGAGAAGAATATGTTGAGCTATGATTTTGATCTCGTGGGATCTGATCCAAGTGATCCAAACACAAATAGTACCAACCTGTTCTCTGACGACACAGATGACAGAAGTATCAGGTCCACCAACCTGCAGAGAGGAACTTTAAGTCACCAGGATAATGAGGTGAGGAATTATTTGAAAGTTTAAAGTCGTTTGAACATGGAGGAGAACTGATTTTTAGTTTGCGCTCATGCTTGTGCTGGTAGTGGTCTGTTGCTACTGCCCCTGTTCATACTGGTGATGGTGGTCTTGGTGCTGATGGCACAGCCACTTCTACTCCTGTTGTTGCTGTTATAGAGCCTCCACTGAATCATCTTGCTGGGTCTCACCATGAGCCAATGAAAAGAAATAGTAATCCAGGTGATTGTTTCTCTTTGATGTACCAATTTCTAATTGCTAGTCTCTCAAAAGGTTTAGCTTTGCTTTTGTGAATTCTAATATAGAAAGGGGTTTTTGCAGCGCAATTTTCTTCAGCACCAAAGAAAAGTAGACTAAAAATTGGAGAGTCCTCTGCTTTCTTCACATATGTCAAATCTTCTGTCCTTAGAACCAACTGTCAGGATCCTCCCCATGTCAATGGAAATGGCTCACTTCATCTTCATCGGGGTATGGTGGAGAAGCTTCAAGCGGTGGCTAGTGAAGGGATCAACAACGTCAAACAAGCTCGCAGAAGTAGAGAGACCGAGAAAACCTTTTCCCAAGGAGAGAACTTACAGAATGGCGCCAGCTATCCACATTCCCTTGAGCGGTCACGCACGCTTCCCGCATCTATAGAATTTCATGGTAGGAGCTATCAAGAAGAAAATATGAATACTCCCCCGGTTGCTATGAACAGAAGTAAGGATACATCTCAAGTTGACGGCTCGGGTTTCTCTGCCCAAAATGCCTATCCTTACTATATGCATGGGGTCATGAACCAAGTTATGATGCAATCAGCAGCCATGATGCCTCAATATGGTCATCAACATCCTCATTGCCCACCTAATCATCCGAATGGAATGACGGGATATCCTTATTACCATCACCCAATGAACACATCATTACAGCACAGTCAGATTTCGTTACAGAATGGTCAGATGTCAATGGTTCATCATTCTTGGTCACCGGCAGGAAATCCGACTTCAAACGAGGTGAGGGTGAATAAACTTGACAGAAGAGAGGAAGCTCTGCTCAAGTTTAGACGTAAAAGGAATCAAAGGTGTTTTGATAAGAAGATTAGGTATGTGAATAGGAAACGCCTTGCTGAGAGGAGACCGCGTGTTAAGGGTCAGTTTGTTAGGAAAATGAATGGCGTGAATGTTGATTTAAACGGGCAGCCTGACTCCGCTGACTATGATGATGAGGAAGAGGAGGAAGAAGAAGAAGAAGAGGAGAACCGGGACTCATCTCCTCAGGATGATGCTCTGGGAACTTAAGAAACATCAAGAAGTGAAAACTGTGTTCAATGTTATATCAATTTGCTTGCATCTTATCAAACAACACATATGATGATCGACTGACACGGAAAGGATGATGCTGCTACAGCCAAAAACATCGGATATCGAGTCCTCTCAAAGGAAATGATGGCTCTTGCGGCTCTGAAAATCACTCTCTGGGTGTTGCTTAGTTCGTTGATAAACATAAAACCTGTTTGATCATGTTCACTCACATTCTCTCAGTAAAAGATGTATTATTAGCCTTTCTTCTCCTTCCAGCCTCTTTTACTTGAATCTTGTTTTTCCTATGTTCCCTATATAATCACTCCATGGAAAGATAAAAAGAGAGACATGTGTTCCATAACTTAAATGCTTCCATAACTTAAATGCTCTCTCTTTACTCAGAATGGACAGAAGATTACATATGCAATTCTATCACAGATAAGAAATCATGTGTATGTAAAGAACCTATATCTGGATTGCAAGTAATTAACTAAGAACAGAATCAGCTACATTTCTACTGTCAGGAACAGCAGTTCTGTGTTGGTCTTAAATTAACTGAAATTAACTGAACAAATAGGTCTCCACAGTCCACTAAATTCCGATTTCTTTACTCCCTGTGGTGCTATTGAGTATTGAGTAAGGTTTACGAATGTATAACAAGCTTTCTAGCAATTATACGGATTCCAGCTCTCTGCTGATAATCATATGGCTCCAGAGACAAGAAGGCGTCAAGAACAGTTCCTGGGTTCACCAACGACTTGAGCTCCTCAACACTTGGGTTGCTCGAAATGAGTTTTTGAGTAGTAGTAGCTCCACAGGACTCACTCTTGTGTATTTCAACTGCATACCGGTCTACATCTCCATTTAACTCTGTTGGTATACTGCACAAACAAAGAAACAATCAGGAAAAGCTAAGCAAACATGGTCTCTAAATGGAACCAGTAAATGGATTATAGGCAAGCTTACTGTATCCTTGCGGTAGGACAGTTCATAAATCCTTTCGTTGGAAAGACTGCTGGGTTCCAGTCAGAACCGTTGCCTGAATCAACAGAGATTGTCTGTGCAGCACTGTCGCATTCTTGAAGTACGTTGCAGAGACTTGGATACAGATCAACTACAAAGTTCAACTTCCGTCTTCCAGCACTATCCAGAAATTTTCCACTGAATCCAAACCTTACTTTCAGACCAGGACAATGGAGCCGAAGGGGTCTGTCCCCAAGGAAGAGCTGTAGCTTCTTTCTTTGGCTCCCATCATATAACGGGACATGAGTTGCTCTGATACTTGGAATAGATATTTTATCTAGCTCCATGAATCCATCCTGGTCACCAGACTCTTCAGAGGCAACAGACTCAGATGTTTGAATTTGTTCTTCTTCCATGGGAATATCTGGCTGAAGAACCTCTGGTGCTATCTCCTTCCTCAAAGTGCTCAAATCAAACGGATCCGTTTGACCTTCTGCGGGTGAAACGAAGGAGAGAATAGGTATAGTTGTACTGTTCTCTCCTGTCTGCTGATCAGCGGGAGATTGCAGAGGAGATGTTTTGAAGAACCTCTCCTGTCTCCTGTCTGGCTGAAGAACCTCTGGTGCTATCTCCTTCCTCAAAGTGCTCAAATCAAACGGATCCGTTTGACCTTCTGCGGGTGAAACGAAGGAGAGAATAGGTATAGTTGTACTGTTCTCTCCTGTCTGCTGATCAGCGGGAGATTGCAGAGGAGATGTTTTGATATTCCTACGCCTTCTTGAACTTGTTTCTGGAGTAGTAGTAACTGAGTTCTCTATAAGTTCATCTGGAAGACATGACTCCTGTTGGCACATAGCATATTTAGCTCCTCATAGTAACATCATTAAAATCAATAATAAAAATCCTGCAACAGAGCGATTAAGACACAATACAGTATGATCAATCTCGAAGAGATAAAGAGAGCATACCAAGAACAAAACAGTGGCACAATACTTGAGAACCTCGAAATTCATCCTGACATCGTCCAGACTCCTACAGAGATAAAAAAAAAGAAAAAAAAAACTTACAAAGCATTAGAACTCAACCGGCCTATGAAAACAAAATGATGCAAAAGCTCGCATATTTAAATACCTATGCGTCTGGTTTCCAAGTCCAAAGTACGCAGCCAAAGTCGCCATCTGTCCAAACAAAGTCCACAGGAAAACAGAATAAGCATCCAACAAAATCGTCAAAATTTGAATCCAAGAGCTAATCTCCATCAATCAAATACAAAATACACAGATTAATCATGTCTCATCAAGAGTCTAATTATACGAGAAGAAACCAATTTCAAACAAAAAAAGGCCTCAGCATAATTATTACCTTCATATCACCAGCTCTTCTCCCAAACCTTTGAGTAAGCAAAGCCAACGAGTCAATGGTGCCCTTTGGCTCTGGTGGATCTCGTCCAATCTCAGCAAATGCTTCTCTTATCCTTGGACAATCGAACTTCAATATGTTGTGGCCTGCCCATATCCTTCCTACAGTATGAACCCAATAACCACAACATCAACACACAATTGAACAAAAAAGCTCGAAACTTTGAGCTCGAATTGTGACATTTTCATCTCCGGTTGTACCCAGAAACCCAAAAAACTTCAAAAGAAGAGACTTTTTTTTCTTTTAAAGGACAAAGGAGGAAGACGAAGAAGAAGAAAGTTCCCAAACCATGGAGAATATCGTAGACGGTGTCAGCGATATCTGAAAACGTAGGAGCTGATTCGACTTGTTCTCGTTTGATGCCATTACACTTCACGGAGCGAGGCGTGATGAGGTTGAGATTAGCGGGTCGAACCAGGACCGAGTAGCTTCGAAGCTCCACTAGCTTCTTGGGGCAAACCAGGATCGATCCAAACTCCAGAATCGCGTAGCCTTGACCAGCTCGGAATGGAATAGTCGTCTCGACGTCGAAGAAGGCAATCTCTGAACGATCCTCAGCTGGAGTTAGACCAACCATTGTTCACGGGTCGGATCGAATTGAGCGGACAATGTAAAAAAAGTATCAAACTTTAATCGAAATTGAGCAGAGATTTATATGAAAGATAACTTGGTAAGGTGGGTTTTCTTCAATTTTCTTTGCCCAATTTGCTAGGAAAAGGCCAGCTTGTGCTTCTCTTTCTCGGTCGGTTTACTTGTAAAGATTCTTTTTTCAAATATCTTAAAAAAGGGAAGTATATTACTACTATTTACTAGTCAAACAATAACTGAAAGCTATGTACAGAGTACAGACACAGTACATTGTTGTTATACAGTTTTTAGTGCATCGCCCCTAGACTCGTGATTCCTTGACCGTGTAGCAACATTTTCTGTGTGTTATTGCAAACAACACAAATGATCAGATTTTGAGATATATCAATATATGTCTATGCTTTTCAATCCAGATTATTTCTGAGAGATATCTTCTTCTTCCTAACAAAAAACTCACAAAAATGCATCACATTACATATCTTCATCGTTAAGAATTTAAGATGTTTTCTTTCATCCCATAAGTTATATTACTGCTGTATGTATTGACAGAGTGGAGAAGATAGCGCAAAAACGTCACCGTTTGAAGGTTGAAGACTGAATGGGCTTAGTGGGCTTTGCACAAACTAGGCCCAAATTGTTGCCCAAACTGGTGTTGGATTTTTGGTTGCCAAACGGTAACGTTTGCGCTATCTTCTTCACTAAATCATCATTAACATGATCATCTAACGAACCCAGTTACGAAGATTAATTTTGGTTATAAAAATGAGCTAATAAACCCAAATTAACCGCGGAAAAAAAAATAATAATAAACCCAAATTAACCGGAACAAACCGATGAGAGTATTGTACCATTACGAAGTGGGGAGTTATCAGTTTGACCAGCGCGATTCGTAAAATCTCACTCTCCAGATGTTGAAGCTTCTGCTTCTCCAACATAGAACTTCAGCTAACATCAACAAGTTCCATTTTTTCACCTTTAGATTGTTATCTCAATCTCCTTCTCCGTCAAATTCACCATCTTCGTTTCCTTCTTTGTCATCTTCTTCTTCGAGTCTGGCTGAAGCAATACTCAAATGCAGATCCGCGGAAGAAGCGCTCAAGCTGTTCGAAACTTCTTCGAGACTCAATATCTCCAAGACAATGAATCTCCAACCTTTCTCGGCAGTAATTCACGTTTTAACCGGAGCTCAGAAGTATACGCTCGCCAGGTGTTTGATAAAAAGCCTCATAGAAGGTCTCAGACGCCATAGTGACCCGACTAACATTTCTTATAAAATTTTCAATGCTCTCGAGGATATTCAGAGTCCGAAATTCAGTATTGGAGTGTTTAGTCTATTGATTATGGAGTTTCTTGAGATGCATTTGTTTGAAGAAGCTCTTTGGGTGAGTCGAGAGATGAGATGTTCGCCGGATTCCAAAGCTTGTCTTGCGATTTTGAATGGATTGGTTAAAAGGAGAAGGTTTGGTTCAGTTTGGGTTGATTACCAACTTATGATCTCTCGTGGGTTGGTCCCTGATGTCCACATTTATTCAGTTTTGTTTCAATGCTGGTTAAAACAAGGTTTATCTTCCAAGAAACAGAAACTTCTTGATGAAATGATGTCGTTAGGGATCAAGCCGAATGTTTATATCTATACCATATATATCCGTGATCTGTGTAGGGAAAATAAGATGGAGGAAGCGGAGAAAATGTTCGAGTTGATGAAGAAACATGGTGTTGTTCCAAACTTGTATACTTTTAGTGTAATAATTGGCGGTTACTGCAAGACCGGTAACCTGAGACAAGCTTACACATTGTACAAGGAGATTCTGGTTGCTGAATTGCTTCCAAATGTTGTTGTTTTCGGGACATTGGTCGATGGTTTTTGCAAAGCTCGGGAATTGGTAGCTGCAAGGAGCCTTTTCGTGCATATGGTGAAGTTCGGGGTTGATCCTAATTTATATGTTTATAACTGTTTAATTCATGGACAGTGCAGATCAGGTAACATAGTGGAAGCAATGGGATTGTGTTCCGAGATGGAAAGTTTGAAACTTTCGCCTGATGTATTCACTTATACTATACTTATTGATGGCCTATGTACTGAAGATCGGCTAGCAGAAGCAAACCGATTATTTCAGAGGATGAAGAAAGAGAGAATTTTTCCGAGCTCTGCGACTTACAATTCACTGATTCATGGGTATTGTAAAGAATTCAACATAAAGAAAGCTCTGGATTTGTGCTCAGAGATGACAGCAAGTGGCGTAGAACCCAACATCATAACCTTTTCTACTTTGATCGACGGTTACTGCAAAGTGAGAAATATAAAAGCTGCAATGGGTTTGTACTCTGAGATGACCATCAAAGGCATAGTTCCTGATGTTGTGACATACACAGCTTTGATCGATGCGCATTTCAAGGAGGCCAACATGAAAGAAGCGTTCAGGCTGTACAGTGACATGCTAGAGGCTGGAATCCACCCCAATGATCACACGTTCGCTTGCCTAGTAGATGGATTCTGGAAAGAAGGGAGAATCACTGATGCCATCAATTTTTATCTGGAAAACAATCAAGCTGCAACCAGTGAATCCATTGCTCAGAGGAGCTGCTGGAATCATGTGGGGTTTACATGCTTGATTCAAGGGTTATGTCAGAATGGCTACATTCTCAGAGCTAGCAGGCTCTTCTCAGACATGAGATCTGGTGGGATAACCCCGGACATATGGAGTTACATTTCGATGTTAAAGGGCCATCTCCGAGAAAAGCGTATTACCGATACAATGATGTTGCACTGTGACATGATCAAAACTGGGATATTGCCAAACCTTGCGGTGAATCAATTGCTTGCCAAGGTTTACCAAGAAAGAGGATATCTAAAATCAGCTTGTTTCGTGACCAGTTCAAGTCCGGTTGGAACTATCAGCTAATTGGCAGCAACTCCTGGGCAAGTAAATCTCTGTTAATCTTGCGAGCTTAGCGATACTTTTGTTTAGTCTCACAGACTCTTGGTTGTATATAAGGATAAAACTTCTACAGAAGATCGAGCAAAGTGATTTTTTGGGGCAAGAGTCGCAAGACAAATGAAAATGCTTTATTTTCCAAAGTCAAAAACACATATGTAACAACAGCATATTTCTTATTACATTTCATTGCATCCCCAATTTACAAGACAATAATACAGAAGAGTATAAAGGAGCCTACTTTGAAAATATTGAGTTTGATTCTTATGGATTTTATGGCGAATGGAGACGATGACAACAACATCTGGGGTGATCGTCTTTGACTTTTTAACTGTTCCTGAAAAAAAAGTTATTGCAACTCAGATCAAAGGACCATAGATAAAACCTGAAAACAGGATTTGCATCAAAAATGAAAGAAACAGCAAAGGGAATGGTTCAATTGCGAATTTTCATTTTCAAGATTCAAATTTGTGTACCACAAGCACAGATTAAGATACAAACATGGGTATTCAGATACGGCGAAATCATTAACCTAAGTTCAACAGAGTCTCTTCGCTTGTTGTTGCTTCACATTACACAGCTACAGCTTCTGGCCTCTTGCTGGCCTTAATTCCTTTTATAGCTGCAGATTTTTCAAACAAACAAACAAACAGAACAGAACAAATGTAAGAATATTTTCCTACAAGCTAAACTCATAAAGTATCAGTTTCATCTCTATACCTTCTGCGTAGTCTTTAGCTCCAAATACAGCTGATCCAGCCACTAGAGCATTTGCTCCAGCCTCAATAACCTATTACAACCCACAGAAGATTCATAATCTAGAGAACTATCTACAGCAGTAAATGTGAGTTAAAGAAGACTTTGAAGAGTATTCAAGCTTCACCTTGTACGCATTCTTTGGAGTGACACCACCATCAACTTCAATCCATGGGTTTACTCCCTAAACAAACAAGACAATGTTTTGAGAATACAAGAGACTTTCACTCGGAGAGAATTTATTGGAATGGTACCTTCTCTGCACACATTTTTCTCAAATCCGAGATTTTCTTTACTTGGCTTTCGATAAAGCTCTGTCCACCAAACCCGGGGTTGACTGACATTATCAAGACCAGATCCACCACTGATTCCAGAAACACAAATGATACTCCAGTGAGAATAATGTTAATCATCTTTCGCTAAAGCAAGTGCAGTATTAGAACAGGAATACTCACCATCCAAGACATATTCTATTGCACTCAATGGGGTTCCAGGGTTTAGGACAACTCCAGCTTTAGCCCCTAAGCTTTTTATCTAAACACCATTGTAGCAGCACAAGGTTAAGATTTAACTTGAACCAGAAGAAAATTTCTAAACGGTGGAAGCATGAGAGTATCAGTACTTGATTGACGGTACGATGCAAATGGATGGTCGATTGCTGTTCACAATGCACACTGACTATATCTGCACCTGCTTTGATGAAATCAGGTACTCTCTGCTCGGGTTCCACTATCATCTGGTTTTAGAAAATCTTTAATCAGAAATGTGACTTGAAACATCAAAAAACCAAATATAGAGAAAGAGATAAGAAAAAGAGCAAGTCTTTACAAGATGAACATCCAACGGAAGATCTGTCACAGGGCGCAAAGCATCAACCACGAGAGGTCCGATTGTAATGTTGGGAACAAAACGACCGTCCATCACATCAACATGAATCCAATCACAACCTGCCAATTCCACTGCTTTTACCTGGAAGAAGCCGGAGAAAAAAAGAGTGATGAAGAAACAAAACACAAAACGTCACTGAAACAGGAAACCTAAGAGGAGAGCAACAAAAACCTGCTCGCCTAATTTGGCAAAATTGGCCGAGAGAATTGAGGGAGATACAATTATATCACTTTTGGAAAACTTATCAACCCGAGCTGAGGCCTTCACAACTCCATGAGTTCTCCTTCTGCAAAAGTTTTAAATACCAAAAGTGTGACATGAAGATAACACTTAATGCAGATTGATTATTTTTAAGTGACAAAATCAGAAACAGAAGCTCTAGAGATTCAACATCTATATTATTGCAGGAACTTGATAATGTTTACTCAACCATATCCACAAACACAAGAAAGACATTCGTTTAATAACCAAATCCTCTAATGATACAATTCAAGTAATCTTCATAATTTTAGCAAATTTCAATCAACGATGCCAAACAAACCTATCTCTGAGCAATCCTACAACACTTGGATTCCCAATCATCAAATTCAAGCCTCAAGGAAAAGAAAAGGAACAAGCTTTTGATTCTGGGGACTCGACAAATTTGAATTACCTGGAGAAAGAAAACGAAGTGGGTTGGTAAAGAAGCGATCTTTGAGGCCTAAGACCAAAGCCATTGACCTGAGTAGATGAACAAGACAAGGAAGCGGCTGAGCTCGACATATCCGAATCAAAGATTCAAGTTTCTCTGACTAGAATCTCGAAAGAGTTGGTGGTAGGTAGTGAGAGAAAACCCCAATCGTTCTTTTCTTTCTTCTTCCTTCGTCTCTACACCAATTCTCTCCCTCTCAAACCCAACAAAAAAAAACAGAAACTTTATTTACCGAGGAAAGAAAAATGAAAAAATATCTGAGAATCCGCCACGTCTGATTACGGTCTCGTGGGTAACGTCTTCCTTCTTCGGATGATCCAGTGCAGCTTATCTTAAACGATTGGCTCTCTATTGATGACTTGTATTTTTCTGGGAATGCTAATTTTGCTAAATAATTTTAGCTATTTTTAAACGGTAAATAAATGAGTACTTTTCTTCATACTTAATAAATACATTATAAATATTTTATTTTTCCATCATTATAATTTTGGATGAATAAAATTATCTTTTTAAGAAAAACAAAATTTGAAATCAAGAGTCAAAATTTGAAATCTGTGACTTTAACAATCGACAAATTAGCATGTAATAACTGTTTAAGGTTTTATGACAACTGAATGTCTGAATCAGAATCAGCCTCATTTTAATTAGTCCCCTTTTATAGATTTCGAATATGTGGTGAATCTATTACATGATGCTTTAGTATTTTAGGGCCATATTGATCCAAGAAGGCCCATGTTCTTGTTGTCTCTCTTTACAGTAGACACACATAGACACATATTTCATGACGATTGAGGCGGTTGATCAAGAAGAGTCGAACTAAGCAATAACACAAATCATAAAGATAAAAATCTCATTTATTCAATACTTATTAGAACTTCATTGCAATTTATTAACCAGAGAATAGATCAAAGAAGATAACTCATGCTTGAAATATATCAAATACACTCAAGTCACTTCTTGCTCTGTCCACTACCATGCAAATTACTAAAGTAACCTTGAGGATTACTCTCAAATCCGGCTCTTGAGATGTAAGCACCCCCTCCTCCTGGTGCTACCATGTTACCTCCTCCAGGTCCTCCTCCTCCACCACCACTTTTTCCTCCTCCTGCTCCACTTCCACTACCACCACCACCGCTCTTTCCTCCACCACCACCGCCGCTGCTGTTCTTTCCACTCATTCTTCAGATGCAAGTTTGATAATGAGTTAGGAGATTTGAGAGTGGGTAAAGAAAGAGATTGAGAAATGGCTATTTATAGAGAGAGACAGAGAGAAACACGATTCAAACTGTTGGTCAAACAGTGATGCTTCCCAAGATTATCGTAATCTCTGCATTACTTAATCGATTCAAATCACCTCGTAAAAGTGACTAGTGGTAAAGCTTACATTTACAAAGTGATTAACCATTTATTAACGGGTTGAATGAATCAAACGGCTCTCCACATCCGTTACGATACCATTTTAGGCTTTTAAATAAAGCCCATTAGCATTAGGCCTAATTACTTTTGTGCAGATGGTCTTATAGTTTTTTATTGTGTGGCTTATCTACATTTAAGTCTGTTTACTGTTTACAGAAGCATCTTTTTTTTTTTTTCTTTTTTTTTCTTTCAGATGAATAATAACACATAGTTGATGTAATGAATTCGATCGGAAACCCGATTTCCTTAGCATGAAATGCTCGAAATGAAAATCTACTTTTTCATATGTTAGCACTTTTGTTTTTTTTTTGTTAGATGATTCGTATAACGTATTCGTTTAGTAAATACAGTGTTTGTGTGACAAAATAAAAAATTGGACTGGATTGTTTTTCTAAAAGCAATATTGCTATATGATTAATTAACCCCAACTTACATTCTTTCAATAGTAATGTAAAAGTGGCTTGGGCTCTATTTTCGCAAGTTGACAACCGGTAAAATAAAAAGTATCTTCTTACTTTAGATCAAAAGCCCCACCACATGCCGACAACAAAAGCACTCCCACATAATATAAGCAAAAACGTGCTTAATTTTTTTTTTTTTTAAAAACATATTATATCAGAATACAAAAAGGAGACTTGACAAACAAAGTTTTTTTTTTGTTTTTTTTTTTTAAAATTGACAATCAAAGTTTTCATTTTTTTTTTCTTTCTAAAATTCGGATAAACAATGGTTTGGCTTTAGTTGTTCAAGGTTTCTTTTAATTAGAGCATAGCACTCCTTTTTTTTTTTTGACAACGAGCATAGCACTCCAAATACATAATTATTGAGAAAAAAGTAATATTAACTAGAACCTTAAGCAGCTGAGAGACCCTCTTGCTATCGCAAACAACGAGTGGTCATATTCAATGCATATTAAGTTATTAACAAAAGAAGTTTTGGTTAAATTTTTTTGTGATAATTTTAAAGATTAATTTGTTAACTAATTATAGCTCTGAATTATGTACTCACTATCAATTTTTACTTGGTCTTCATTCGTGTATATATAAAATAATTCTCAATATGCTTATACGAGTGGAAACAAATAAAAATTTACGATGGCATATATAATTAGTCAGCAAAATTTGCAAACAGTATATATATATACCATAGCAAAACTTGTAAATTATATAGAACAACGAACCATTGACGTGGATGATGGTGGAATTCTGATATGAAGAGTGGGGTAAAACAAATGTAGAGTTCTTGACGATCAATACTAGAGACACATAGTTTATCGGAAAAAGAAAAAGAAAAAAAAGAATGCAAAATACATAGCATGGGTACTAGAGAAATTACGATGATTTGGTCTTGTAAGTTGCTTTTTTATTTTTTTGTGCCTCTTTGTATGTTCATAGGGCCATTTTTACAATTCATTTTATTTTCAAAAATATTATTGTGGGATGAGTGGGTCTAAAGGCCAATTATGAAAAGTGAGTAAGACTTCTCAGAATTATTTGCCAAACAAAAAACTCAAAAAAATCTTATCGTTTTTTCTTATTTGGAATTAGTAAGTGCATAATTAAGATATGAAATCATGTTTCTATATTGTAAGGTTTGAAAACTGTAATACTGAAATAAGGAAATTAAAAAATCATATCAGAGCATATAATAAATCATATAAATCAAAGAATTATAATCAATATATCGATTTCAAATTCGCTGTTATAGTCAAATAATATGTACACAAATACCTTTTTGTTATAATAAAATTAATTAAATTATTATAAAGATTCGATTTTGTTTACAGACAAGATTTGTCGGGTCACAAATCCAAATTAATTAGAGTTCTGTTTCACCTCGTGATCTTTTGGCTTTCATATAAATTGTTTATTTGATTGACCACACAAATACACTTTTTATTTTATTTTTTGGATAGTCAAATACAAATACACTTTTATTGCAATATCTTTTCCGTTTGAGCTTTCCTTTTTTTTTTTTTTTTTTTTTAGCAAAAAAAATAGCGGATAGAGGGATGCTGTGTTCGGTTCAAATCCAACGAAAGGTACCAGTACCACTACTTTCACGCCATGTAAGTTGGAAACAACAGCGTTAATTATAAAGAAGAGCATAAAAACCAAAAAGAGCATAATTGATGACTATAATGGGCACTGATGATTATAATGGGCACTATTACGAAATAAGATAAATAAAACAAGCTTTATTAATAAATATTACAAAACATCGTGGCCCGCGCAAATCAATTACCAATTGATTCGCGAGGTTTACATGCATGGTTCTTAATGTAGAGAAACCCTAATTCAAACTTTTTTTTTTTTATTCTTGCGGAAACCAAAGATAAACCACTATTTAGCATCGATCGTATTAACCCTAAACTTGGGATTAATAACCATGAGGCCTTGGACATATACTAAAAAACCCAAATACTAAAATACATACACAACATCTCGTTCGAGCAAGTTTTGTAATCGACTACCCTTGGATTCAGAACCATTATTTTACGTCTTCAAATAGTTTGAGACCTTTCTGTTTGGATATGAAGAGTCACATGAAATGCTTTTCAAGGGAACTTGATTCGGTGTCATACATAAAATTGGTATGGTCAAGAAGATAATTTGACCATCCCTCGAAGTTTCCTACCATATTGTCTTGATCATCAACGCTAGTTGATGAGACTTCTTGGGAAACATCGGACATAAGGAGATCATGACTGTAATCGACATTCATATTGATCTCCTCATTGTGGTTATCTCCCTCGAGTTTTTCGAAAAAATGTGAGAAATCATAATCCTGGCCCATGCTGAGATCAGAAGTAGCATTGATCTCATGCTCGGGGTACAACGATGAATGAGAGAAGGGATCAAATTCGGCCAGAGTATTTGTTAGAGATCCGTTAGAACTATCCTCTTCGTTACGAATCTCCTCAGAGAAGCCGCCATTGAAAAAGCTTGCATGTGATACTGTAGTAGCACTCAAGCTACCTTCCATGGAAGCCGACAATATATCTTTGATGGAAGTGGCCTTAGCTGCCACTTTGTTCAATAACCTTGATGTAGAACTCGATTTCTTAAAACGTTTCTTGCAACTCAATGAACCGCCTTGCAACGGTGTCCCATCATTGCTGCTAATCTCGGTCACCTCAGAAACCGTGTTGCAGCTGGATGGAGGAGGACGAGACAGAGAAGGCATTGAGCTCGACCGGGAGTATTGCTTGTCGGAACTAAAGGCATTTAGGGAATTCAATTTCTCATCGACCGTAGGGCTGGAACTAGAAGCTAGTGGCTTGTGAGTCACGGGATCAATACCCTGTTCGACCAAACGTTTTTTGAGATGCGTGTTCCAGTAGTTCTTGATCTCGTTGTCTGTTCTTCTAGGTAAATGTCTCGCTATGACCGACCACCTAAAGAAAAGAAGATAGAATGATAGACCGAAGAGAAAATTAAAGTGAAGATTATAAACTCAATTAACAAAAAAATGATGATCATATACGTCTTCCAAGTAATGTTATACGAAACCATTGCATCCATTTCATTATACATTCGAGGGTCCACGCACACACATATAAACATAGAAACGTACTTGTTGCCACGAGAAGCATGAAGCATGATGATAATCTGCTCTTCCTCTGAACTAAACTCGCCTCTTTTGATCTCAGGTTTTAGGTAATTGGTCCATCGCAGTCTACAACTCTTTCCACACCGTTTCAACCCTAATGAAACACCATGTTTGTCTTATTAACAATTTGTACCAAAAAAAAAAAAAATGTACAACAAAATACTTAGATAAACATGTATAGATGTGTGTATGTATATTTGTCCCAAAAAAAAAAAAAAAAAAGATGTGTTTATATATATAAACCAGCTTTCTGGGGAATGTCGCGCCAGCCTCCTTCGCCATGGTCATGGATGTAGGAGATGAGTTTCTTGTCCTCCTCGGTGGTCCACGCCCCTTTTTTCAGGCCTTCTCCGACACAACATGGCTTTCTTGACATTTTTTTCCGATATATTTGAACAATAATGGGTAAACTTTCATATAACCTCACACAAACACTCAAGAAATAAAAACAGAGAGAAAATATTTATATTTTTCGAAAAGTAAAATTTAAAAGGAAATTGATCAATCAGATATTACGAAACAAATAGATCTGTTAATGAGAACTCTGATGCATCTGAATATGAAACTGATCGAGAAACGCTGTTGGATCTTACCCACGCCGCTGCTACGTGTTTTCATTTTTTTTTTCACGTTAAAAGTAGGATTTTTTTTTTTTATAATATTATATCACTAAGAGAAAGAATCAGAAGATTATGAAGAAGACCCAAGAGGCATGACTCTTCTGATAGTGGGAGCTAACGAGCTCCTCCATATATATATACACACGCACATACTCAGAATTTTATAGATATTTTGGGTGAGTAAATTAATAGATCAATTTGTTAATTAATTAAAGCTAATTAACTTGTTATTCATTTAAGTGAGATTTTACAACAAATTTTTTTTTTTTTTTTTTGTAAATTATACACAGTTTCCCCAAAGACTTCCTAGGCCCAAGGGACTAATCTGTGTCGCCGGCGATGTCCAAATGTAAATTTCTCGGTGGCCAAAACTAAAAAAAATCTTTTTAACGAGCACAATGTTTTGTTTTTCTTTTTTTATAATTATATAAGAACAATGTTTGAAAACCGATTGTTGTATATCACTATATTTCCGTAAATTTTTCTATACCGAAGTATTTTTTAGTAAATGTACTAGTTTCCTGCATATTCAACGTTCATAGGACAAAACTAATGAGAGTTGATTCAATAGACATAAATTTAATTTTGGTTATTAATATGGAATTGAATAAAAGATCCATTTAATGTGGTATGTGGAGAGTTGGAGGGGAAGAAAATAGACATTAGCACAAATGTATATATATATATATATATATATATAACTTCTAAGGATCCGATTGTATTATGCACACTTATTTGGTTTATATTAGCTATAATAATTTTTTTTAGCGCTATAACAATTATATCTATCAAAAAGATTTTAGCCCAAAAAAAAAAATCTATCAAAAAGATTTAAATTTAAACTTAATTTTATAACGCAAATGCAAAATGAAAAAAAAAGAATCGGGTTATATATTCTAGTATAATAGTCAAGCGAGAAAGTAATACAGATTATTGTTTAATTTTTTTATCAACAATAAACTTTTTTTTTTGTCAATTAATTGATCAACAATAAACATTATTGTATATCATTGAGAATTGAAGGGTGATTGTAACATAACGTGTGTTTTTTCGAGCGTAGGTCCTATTTGTTTGCCACTTTTGTTGTTCTTCTATTATTGTTCGTTTCTTATCACCCCTCGCATATTCTCATTTCCATAATCTACAATTTAAAGAAAAGAAATATTAATTTCGTACTTGGAGATGTTACGTCATGTTGGTTAATTTATTCAGTTTGGCTGTATATTTTGGATATTGATGAACATAGGATTAAAAAGGGAAAAAATTTAATTATAGTACGTAGTGTATAATTTACGGATTGTAAAATGTAAAGTGAGTAAAACTAATGTACGTAGTAGATAACATATTGAGTAACATGAAAGATTGGAAAAGACTAGATACTGTACATGTTAAAAAACATTATTTTATCTGCATATAGGGCAATTTCGATATTCGTTATGTAACTCAAAAGTTACATGTATCCTTAATTTTGTTTAAAACTGTAAAAATTTTAATTTCCAAAAAAAAAAAAAAAAAAAAAAACTAGTAAAAACTCGCATATAGCTCAATTTTGATATTCATCACCTAACTCAAAAGTTACATGTATTTTAAATTTTTGATTTAAACTAGCTAGTACAAACCACATAAAAACACAAGTAATACTTTTTCCCTCTAGTAGATTACAAAAATAATACAAATTAAAAACCTTCATATTTTAAGAAATATTGAGTTGTTAAGTCCAATTTTTGCTTAATACATTGTGAAACCCCATAGGACAAATATTATACTGATCGACCCTGGCGTTCTGTAATTTCATGGGCGAAAGTTAGAAATATAATTAAAGGTTATAAGAAAATGTATTTTGGATATTTTAGGCATTTTTACATTAATTTGTCATATGTTTTTATGCGTTGATGTTTTATAAATGTAGATCTTACCAAAAAAAAAAAAAAAAAAAAAAAACTTGTAATTTTCAGTTTTAATATTATATTGTATGTTTATTTATTATATTTTGTTATTTTAAAATCTAAAACTTTTTTCTTCATCATCGGATTTGAGATTCAAATCTTAATAATAAAACTCTTAAAAACTAATGGAAGACAATTCACAAGTTTAGCCCAAAAAAAAAAAAAAAAAAAAAAAAGACAATTCACAAGTAAACTTGAAAAAGGTTGTTTCATTTTTTTTTTTTTTTGGCAAGGAAAAAGGTTGTTTTAATGTTCCTTTGTTTGGATCGATTTTTTCTGTTAAAGTTGTTAAAGTTGTCTTTGCAGAGAAGGTGATCTCTTGTAACTCTGTCAATTCTTTGCCCAAAATAAAAATAAAAAAGTAATTCTGTCGATTCTATGTTATATGTAATCTTAGTCATTGTTAGAATTGTAAAAAAAAAAAAAAAAAAAAGTCATTGTCAGAATAAAATTGGTAGTGATACGATATCCCAAAATTTTGTAAAACGACTACCTGGAGTGTGGTTTTAACGAGATCACCACAAAATTTTAGAAACCATTAGCATCCCTTAAATTTGGAAGGATCATTTTGGCTTGTTACATAGAGTAGTCATTGATTCTTGTCAACTAACTTGTATCTTTAAGATCCGCTTGCTTTGCACAAAAAAAAAAAAAAAAAAAAGATCCGCTTGCATAGTCCACTATATATGTCAACCAATTAAATGTCCCCACAAAAATCTTTTCCTATCCTTGGTTCCTTCCTTAGGCCAAAACCATTTGGTGCAAGCATAGTCTTTTCCAAATATGTTTTTCTTCTACTCCATTGGCTCTTCCAAGCAACCATCTATATTATACTTGGAAGGGAAAAAAAAAAAAGAAAAGAAGAAGAGCGGTTCAATCTTCTCGATTTCCAAATGTCGTCCAAAAATTTGATATCTTAATTTCTCTCTCATATTAGAACTCATCATAACCGTTAATTGTACAAACTAAGATTTTAAAATGAACTACAGATTGCTTTGATCCTTCAATCTCTTCTTGATTTTGTAACTTTTTTGCCGATTTGTTGTTATATATAATCTCTCCACTATCATTTTGCAAAACAATTCGTTATAAATTATTTTTTCTTTATTATACGGATTTAAATATAGATGGTAACAATAACGAAACTAGCACAAACTTAATTTCGTATTCATCAGTTCAAATTGTTCTTTTTGTGTTAAACTTTGTTTGAGTGACGTAATTTTATACTTGGACAGGTTGATTTTTGGGTTAATTTGCCTTTCTTCCTCTCAAAACCACAGTTATGTGTCTTTAGCATTTTCGACAATTTGTTTATTCTTTCCTGCTGTCATGACTCTTATTTTATTATGGTCATAAGCGAATATACTTTTTGTTATATTAATCCCAACATCACACGCAGTTGATCCTTTTATTTTTTTAGTTGATTTTCTTTTTGTTTACCTTTATATCATGATTAATCACTTCTTTCATGCGAAATATTTAGTTTCGTTCTCAAAGCCACTACTAATTCTGAATCCGGACGTAGAATTAGGACTCATTAATAACGTTGTTAATTTGCATAAATCTAAATTATTAATTAGAATTCTGAGTGATGCACACTACTTCTCTGACCAAAAAAGGGACATACTTCCACTCTGTGTATATAGACACCCAAAACTAGCACCTATCTTTACGATATTATTAATGTTGGTTTTTTTTGTTTGCCGATATTATTAATGTTGTTGTTAGGGTAAATTAAGTAATTTTCTTACAAATAATTAAGTAAATGCTGTAACCTTAAGTCTGGAGTAGTGACTATTACAATTTTGAGTTACGTTACAATTTATTTAGATCAACCGGTAAGTCATTCTATTGGACTATTACATTATAGCATCGTATATATGGTATGTAATATATCTGATCATAAAGATTATTTATAATATGCTTATTTCATGATTCATTGGTAATGGACTTAATTTATTGAAATAAAACATAGTAATGGGTTGATTTCATCTGTAAGTTGAGGTGATATACAACTTCAGCCATTCTTAATTGGGACCATGATAGCTAAAGCTCAAACGTGAGAAACATCCACGATCACACCAAAAGTAAATTTGAAGAGGCTTTTCTTTTAGATTTCCACTTTTTACATTTAGCATTTTAAAAATAATTATTTTCTGTATGAATAAGAAAGGAATATTTGTCTACTTTTTGAAAGTAATGTAATGACCCGACGGAAAATCACTGATTTCAGTTGTGCTGTCAGCTGTGGTCTCAATTCCTGTTACTTTCAAATAATTGGTATTTTCGACGACGGATAATTAGAAAAAAAAAATATAAAAGAAGATGTTCAAAATAAATATGACAATAATACGTTTACATTTACATGTTATGTGTTTACATGTTATGTGTTGAGGATAACTATTTATTTATGTGTTTTGGATATGATGCAATAGTCCATAACAGTTAGGCCATAGTGGCGTATTCGATGGTCGGGTGTTAGCATTATAAAAAAGAAAAAAATTGTAAAAGTTGGCTTGGTGGTGATACACGGGTGTTAGTATACACTCGGGTGTGAAACTCTCTCTCTCTTTTCTCTCTCTCTTTAAATTATAATAATAAAAAATTATTCACATCCACACTCACACTCACACATGTGCCAATGTGTATGCTCTAATGGATCAATCAATTATGATATGATAGGTAGACTTTGAGCGATAAGTATTACCGTGGATCCATCTTATGAACTAATAATTATAACATTGTTGTAGTATGGAATATACCGCTGTAATAATTATCTATATCAAAAAGATAATAATAATAATTATCAATTACAAAAAAAAAAAAAATAGTATCAAAAGTGTCACTAAAAACATTACTTTTAATTTTTTTATTAATTACTTTCTCTTATCACAATATTTTTTTCCATTTTTATTTATTTTAATATGGTTTAGTATTATTTTATTTATTAAAAATTTCTACAGTTATATATTATATTATTATTGAAAATCATTGTCTATTAACTATCGAGACCCGTTGTTTAGAATGAACTATGCATTTACCCGTCCACTAGTAAAAATGAATAAGAATTTCTAGCACAAGTGGTCATTAGATTCTCCTATATTGATCCAGAATCGAGTCGACAAATCAAATTGTGTAGAGGGATTAAAAAATCGATTAAAATATTAACGTTAACATGAGATGAAGGTAAACTAAATTTAACCTTTTACCAAAAAAAAAGAGATGAAGGTAAACCGAAAATAACATATTCATTCAAAGCTTTATAAAAGAAAAAAACATAGTCAGCAAAAAAGTATTTAAGTGCTAATATCTGTAGTTTTGATGTATTTCTATGTAGAAAACATAATATAATTTTAAGCAATGTTTAATTTTACCACTGATTTTTCTTTAGTCAGTCAACAAAATTATGTTTCTTAGAGGTGTCATTTTCGTGATTATTACGACTTGGAACTAACTATTTCCAAATTGATAGAGAGAAAACAGGATCCAAAAGCATTGGTAAAGAGGGACGCGGCATTTGATATTGATAGAATGCTTTTTTTTTTTTTTTTTTTGTGCAACATATTGATAGAATGCTATGATATCAAATTACGACAGCGCGCTTCTATTGGTACAGAATTTGATAAATTTGGTTTTGTTAGATATATTTAACAGTTTTGTTTAACTAGCAGTTTTGTTTAGTTAATCCAGTTTTACAATGACTTTTCTAAAAAATGTTAATTTTGAAAAAAATGAATATCAAAGTAACTATTGGTCCTTGCAAGGACATATTCACCACTCTTGGTTCAAAATGCAGAAATACTAATATATCTTTATAGTTAGTGATTTGAGCAAAAAAAAAATATATATTTATAGTTAGTGAATTTGGCTTGGCTAAAGACCACACCATCAAAAAGAAAAAAGACAAAAGAAAAAAACAGATCACACCATCAAGAGAGCTCTTTTTGAGATAAAAACAAAAAATGAAAAGTAAAGAAATGATGGAAGGTGGGGTTACCCTTGGGTAAGATTTATGTGGTTCTCTATTCTTGGCATTTTTTTATTCTTGATATAGTATTTTTTGTTAACTATACATAAATGTTTATCTTACATCAATTTTGTTTTGTAACTTACGCTATTACTTTTATTTTGTCATTTTTTATATATTTGGTAAACAATTAGATATTTTTGGGATTTCAATGTTTTTTAATTTTAACCTGCAGGTCATGAGATAACAAGATGATGGTGGTCTATATTGGATATTCTCTCTCGAAACAAAATATCAAAGTACAAAAGAAAGATACGAAGATGTCATATTGTCATATGATCATGGCTTTAATAAAGTATATAGTTTAATTATGGTTTTTCCTCGCATACATGTTTTGATTAGTACATCCGTACATATTCACATGTGATTAGTTCAACAAGTTATAAGAACTTTTTAGTTCAAGTCCAATGTTACCAAATATGTGTACGACTTCAGTGTTACATTTGTGGATGACTGGATGGATTATGTTTGATGGATTCGCCACAATACTATTTATAGTCGTTAATGAAAGTTGGTTCAAATTTTGTTAGAAAAGAGAAATTCTGTAATATCTGATGTAACTTAATTGTCTTACTTTTGACTTTTTGAGTGCCTAAGCTCTTATAGGTTTTCATGTGATTAACACTTTATTTAGGCATTTTAATTAGGATGTATTTTGGTGCATTTAATTGAAGTAAAAGATGTGTCGTTAATCCGTAAATCTAAGTGAAAGATTATGTATTTAAAATTAAATTGAACCAATCACTTGAAAAATTAGAGTAAGATTGATCAAGGAAATTAACCATAGGTCTCGGTAACTAATATTTTTGCAGTGACCGCAATCGGCTTTCAAGGAATCAATTTTTTAGTAGCGGTAACCATATCAACATGTATTTTTTTCATAAATAATCGATACTTAAATCTAATAGACAATTTTTTAATAGCGGTTTTGTTCACATCTATATGATGACTGACACATACTCAGTTTAAAATCAAAACCAAAGATTCAATCTAATTTGCTAAAAACTCTGATCCAGTTTGAAAGCGTTTGTATATAATCTCATTTAAGCATTCTAAAATCTTAGTTATAACTTATATATACTCTAATTCATTTTATGGATTAAAACATCTATATATCCTTTTTGATGATTAGAAAACATTTATATATCCTTTTTTATCTATCTTGGTCTAATCATGTTTTCTTCACTCCTATTTGTCTATCTACTTTTTAACTACGTATGAATAGTATCATTCTTAGAAAATTTAGGAATCTTGATGAATATTTGATTGTTAGATGATGGTAAGGGTGAATATTTGTGTGTGTAGTGTTTACACGCAAGATTGAACGTATAATATGTGTACCAGTTTCTGGGTCATATTGGGCTTTTACTGGACCTATTCTCAACGTTAGAATTGTTATTTTTATATTATTTTCATGAACTTAGAAGGCAGTGGATTGTGAATTCACCATCGCGGGTTCAATTCCCGTCGTTCGCCCACTTGAAAATAGCACGATGCTTAATGCCCCACTTACATGGTTTACTTTACATTGTTAGTATTTTGGCCCAATACGGGTCTGACTCCAGTTCAAGACTTCCCATTTTGTGGGGTTCCTAAAACAATGAACATAGAATAATTGTGGGTAATTTAGAAATCAATAGAATTATTAAATCACGAAAAAAAGATCTAGTTTTTGAGAAATTAATCGAATAACTACCGTCCTTAAAAACCTAAGAATTCCCGGGCCACTAGACCATAACATTGATTATTTAGATCTAAGCGAAATCCTTTTTTCGCAATCAATTTACTAAAATCATAAATGGAAATAGTTCATGTAATTTTGTAGTGTATACCTCTTTTTTTGATAAAATAGAAATTGTAGTATACTTTTTGAGAAAAAAAACAAAAGTTAAGAAAAAATCTTGGTTGATCACTCTTTTTTACTGAGCTCTCGATTATTATTTTTTGGGAGAAAATCATATTATTAGATTTCGAAGAAAGTACGACAAACATTTGTTTTTGTAAGTGGAAATAAACTGGTGAACAATTAACATCTAATTATTACACTTGGTTATACGTATCCATGTAAAACCCGCAATTAACTTTGAACGTAAGATTTCAAGTTCATCTTAACTTAATATACGCAGCCCAAATTAGGAAAAACAAAATTTTAATCCAACCCTCCATTGCGTTTGGGAAACTTGCTAGAAAGGAATTTTGGTAAATTAATAGAAATGGATGGTTCTAAAGGTATTAGACAGTAATTCATTTGTTTTTTTTTTTGGACAAAGACAGTAATTCATTTGTATGCGTGTGTGTTTGTGATTCAACATATAGCTCTGTGTTTCCATAATTTATCGACAAAATCAATTAACATTAAAACTATCAATGTTTTATACTATCTGCTTCCCAAGAAATGTTTCCTATCTGCTGCAGATCATAACATGTTTTTTTTCTCATGTTTTGTCTTCTTTTTCAATGTATAAGAAATCACTTTTACATAGATCTTTTACTCTATTTTTATGGGTTAAACATGCTTATCTGTAGAATATTTTTTTTCAAAAAGAACTACTAAAAAGTAAATAGTTTTTTTTTGTTTTTGATGATATGAATGATCAAATCAATTTTTGTAAGAATCTCGCATCCACCATTAGTTTATAAAAAAATTGAAGTATTACAAAATTTAGCTTAGAATATAACGAGAACAATACATATAAAGAACTAAACTAAAAGAGAAGGGAAACTGGGAAAATCAATAGGAAACAAAATATAAGATGGTTGATGGAAAATAGGATAAAAAAAAACGAAAAGAAAAGAAAAATGTTAAAAAAAATATGTGTTAAGGAAGATGTCGTGTGGGACTCAATTTATTTCATTTCTACAGTAGAACCTCTATAAATTAATACTCGATAAATTAATAACCTCTATAAATTAAGAAATTTCTCCGGTCCCGAGTTGGGACCAGTGTAAATTTTGACATAATTCGATAAAATAATAAGATAATAATTTTTTAGAAAATCCTATGTAAATGTATGGTCCCATTAACATTATAAATTAATAATTTTATAAATATATCAAAATATATTTATAGATATGTTATATATGAAAAATATTTAGTAAAATTTTACTCATATGTTGTCTTTTTTTTGTTGAATTTGCATTAATTTTTGTTAAAATTCCTTTATAATATTTTTAATGCATCGAAAACTTTTGATGTTATTGGTTAAACATGATAATTATTACCTTATTTGTAATTGATTTGAGAAGAGTATTGATTATAACAAAAAAAACTTAACTTTTTAAGTAATTTTTTTAAAAAAATTACGAAATAAGACAAATCTCTCTATAAATTAATAATTATTAATTAATTATTAATTTATCGATAAATTAAAACCTCTATAAATTAATAAAATTTCACGGTCCCAACGTTATTAATTTATAGAGGTTTTACTGTAGTTACGATCATACCATCACGTGCCTCTTAACATCTTTCTTTTTTTTTTTTACTCTCCTGGCCTTTTGTTTGGTAATTCAAGTATGCCATAAAATAAAGGATAGAGATTACAATTTTCATCCGAGTTTAAATCATATAGAGATATATGGTTATTTGACCAAAAAAAAAAAAAAAAAGAGATATAAGGGTATATGATACCTTTCAATACACATCAGTCCACCATTATAGCCAGATAGAGCTACGCAGAGTTAATTACTTTTCTATACTTGATCTGGTAACTTAATTTTGTGATGACATTGAGGGGATATGCAGCTCATGTATCTGTTCACCAATTAAATTTTAGCAAGTGGAACGAAAAATAATCAGAATTTGAAAAATAACCTAATAATACCACAGCTAAAGTTCTTAAAATACTACAGTTTACTAAAAGTTTTAAAAAACTACCAATTACTATAGGAAGAATTCTTAAATTTTTGAGTCAAATTTTTATTTGATCTGACGACTAATTACAAAACATAGTCATCACTAGTTTTACAGAGTGTATATATATATAACATAATTTCTATATTGGAGGTTAAGAATATATGATGTCGAACGACTAAAAAAGAAAAGAATATACGAAATAAAAAAAGATGTGCTACGTAATATATATATAGACAATACACACAAATTTCAAGCATCACGCATAACAGCATTATAACGGAATAGATTCGTCATGGGACGAATGAAGTAGGGATAGAGAAGATGTGCTAAGTATATACATTTCAAAGTTTACTTATTATACTTTATTAGTTTCAAAAATAATAATAATTGTGTTCTTAGTTCTTACCCGAATTGTCTAGCATAGTTTATTATAATGACTTCTTAGTAAGTTTTTAATAGTTACAAAATGTTCTTATTGAAACGATTAGACTTATTTAATAATAAAACAGATCTCTAGCTAATATGATTTTGTAAACCTTAATAGATTATGCATTTATAAATTTTCTCTTCACATCTTTGTCCGAGTAGTATTACAAACGAGATACTTTCGAAACTCTACTAATTGATACGTTACGTGAATTAAGGTTTTTATGTTCATGGAAATTGTGTTTCACTTTATACATTACCAAAATTTTAATAAACCATATGGGGGATGCATATATGAATATACTATACCTTATTCTCTATTCTTATGCTTTCTTACAATGTACATGCTAGTAGAAAATTCAAATTTGAAGTGTCTTCTTAGTAAAACTTGAGATATTTTAAATTTTTAAAAAGAGGTAATCTGCATTCTACTTGTCCAATGAGACTGGTTTCTAATAAGCAGCAAAAATAGAACGTACAGTATATATCTCTTGACATTTTTTTTGGGAACAAAATATCTCTTGACATCTAACAAGTAAAGGAAAAGGGGCGTTGAAAAGACGATTAATTTTTAATAAGAAAAGGAGTGTAGAGTTCAATTTTGTAACGAGGGTGAAAACAATGGAAATCTCAATTGTTGACTAAAAAGATGAAAGTTCTAAAACATACATTTGATAATAAACATCATATAGAGATACAAACAGATCCATATCTCTATGTTCGAACTTAACCAAGATCATCGCTTAACTAGAGATATGGATCTGTTTGAACTATATTTACTTAATGAAAGACCGAGTGCACCGAGATCATCGTATGGTGGTGGTGGTTTCGGTGGTGGAGGTGGTGGTGGTGGTTACTAAAACAAGCAAGAGGATTGTTTGAACTAACTTAACCATCGCTTAACTAGAGATATGGATCTGTTTGAACTATATTTACAATTAAAATATAGACAAGTTCATATTCTTCTTTTCATTCAAATACACTCTTTGTTCAAGAATTTAGCTATAAAACATGGTGTCAACGATTATTACCTATACAATATGTTAGATTGTTATTCCTACATGTTACTGTACATATGTGTATATATTATCATTATTTATAATATGAATACCCAATAGACTCTCCTCTCTAACGAGTGTCAAATTATAGAGAATATTTTGGTCAAATATCAAATCAAATTTTCAAATTTCTTTAAAATAAGTATAATAAATATATAGTGGAAGTTGACATGATAATAATCTATACAAACTTTAACACACCACACTAAAAGGTGAAAAAGTTTTCTTACTTTCTTTGACAGTAAATTAATGGACAGAAGACTTTCAGTAATTCCAGAAAGGTTCAAGATCAACCGGTCCAGTGGAGGAAGACGGATCTTCTTGAGGGTCAAATCGTCTCTTACCAAATTCAAAATCCGATGAGATATCAGTGTTCATGTCAGTGGAAACTCCGGTTTCTTGTGAGACACTCATCGTTTTGAGACTCTGTCTTCTGTTGTTCTCGATCATAGCGTGTAGAACTGAGTGTTCTTGCGCGAGAATCGGGCTCTGTAGATTTGCGGAAACCTGGAGGGATTGAGTTTGATAGTGTGGAATCCTGTGGAAAATGTCGGCTTGGATCGAGTTAAGTACAGGGCTGCTGAAGCAATTGATCGTGGTTCCTTGAGTTTGATCCGTTTGGTTGGAGAAGCAGGGCACGTAAACCGGTTCTGTTTTGGTTTTATCATTGTAAGGCGACGCATCAGTTAAAGAGGGCAAGAGAGAATGGCTAAAGTCGGTTCCAAGTGAACCGATCCGGATTAGACTCGAAATCGGGATCTTCTTCCCTCCAGCACTCTTCTGGAATACCCTGCATATCACCCATTCATTCTGCAAAACCAAACAACAAAAGGGAAAATTAGTAAACAAAAAGGAAAACAGAGCAGAAACAGAGGATTTTGGATAGAGAAAACAGAGTAACTGTTAGAATTTTGTGTTAACCTTTGCGGTTTTTGGTAAGTTATGGGCGGAGAGTTTTCCTTCAAGCCTGTACTCATGCATCACCCAGTTAGTTTTCTGACCTTTAGGAGCTCTTCCTCTATAGAAAACAAGTGTCTTCTTCATCCCAACAAGTGATTTGCCTCGGTAAATCTCTTTATCTTTCCCCGTGGCCTTCCAATAACCGGCTTCAGTTGCTCGGTTAGTCCTCAAACCGGTGGGATACTTTCTGTCTCTCAGACAGAAAAAATACCATTCTTTCTCACCCATTTTAGCCATCCCTGTATACAAAAGTAACCAAAGATCAATCCTCCAACAACATTAGGTACTCTCAAGAAGAAGATAAGAGAAGGCCCGATTCAGAAAAAAGAATGTTAAAAAACTTGAAATCATGGTTATCTTCTTCAATACATACATGGTAACTCCCATGGCTCCGATTTGTTCAAATCCACTTCACCAATAGCTTTAGCTGAGAAGCTGATGTCAAGAACCTTCTTATGGAGATAGTGAGTTATGAGTTCTTCATCTGTTGGATGAAACCTAAACCCAGGAGGTAAATCCATCTGTTCTTCTTCCTTCTGAAACCCACAAAAAGTCTCCATCGTTTCTCCCCCAAGAAACCTTAAACCCTCAGAATTGAAACAAAAACCTGAATTAATTTTTTTATTGGTTTCTCAATTTTTAAAATCGAAACTTATATAGGTTTCTTGATTTGATCTTGAACGGCTGTTTGAAGAGATGGATTCAAAGAATACTATGTGAAGATATTTATAAATAGAGAGAGAAAAAGATGAACAGAGAAGTTAGGGAGAAAGGTTAGGAAGATGAAGAGCAAAATATAAAGGGAAAAGAGCCAAATGAAACTATAAAGGTTGGAACTTTGAAGGAGTGGAGATAAACAAAATTGCAATATTTCATTTTCTTAATTATATAAGAAAATTACGTCAAAACGAAATTTTTTTTTTTTTTTTTTTTTTTTTTGGTAGAATTTGGAAGAAAAATAAAAGAGTATAGTTCCCCATTTTTTTGTGTGAAGGATAAAGATACGTAGTGTGTAACGCAACTTGGGTAGGTTGTTTTAGCACTTTCCCCTTTTACAAATCTTTTTTCTGAGCTTTTTAAATATTCGTAGAAAATAATTCAATTTGAAAAATATATTATCAGACCGTTTTTTGAAAAAAAAATTGTTTTTTTGGATCGTCACAGCTAGAAAATAAAATAAAAATATATTTGCGAATTAACAAGAACACGGATCGATAATTATGATTCTTTGAATGTAACGCATTAAGCATGGTTACTATAATTGTACTGAAAAATACAAAGAATGATCTATAAGACTATAACCTTATTACGTCAGTTAGTAGTACAATGAACGATGACAATGGCTTAGAAAAATAATTTACAGAGAAATAACTATATGATTAGCAAAAGAGTTTAGAGTTCATGCTTTCAAAATTCATAATGAAAGAAGTTTTAGATATCAATATCATATTATAAATTACTACAAATTGCATAATTAAATTCAAAAGTTCGAATATAATGCAATATCATCCTCTTTATAGTTCTATTTGATGTGTCTAGCTTATGGGCTCGCGTAGTGCGCAGTAAATACAAGGTTGGTGGAACCAATTGGTTCATGACAAAAGGGAGTTGGTCATCAACTTGGCGAAGTGTTGGTGTGGGACTGAGAGAAGTGGTGATTCCGGGGCTTGGTTGGGTGATGGGTGATGGCCGTTCAATCAAAATCTGGAAGGATAAATGGATGGGAAACTTTGCGTTGGATGAAATGCTCACAGGTGATATTCCGATGGAGCTACAGAACTGTCGGGTACGAGACCTCTGGCAGGACGGCGTGGGTTGGGATTGGTCGAGAATTGAGCCGTATCTCCCTGAATTTGTATGCTTATTACTCAGATCGGTAATTGTTGATACCAATACAGGCACTAAGGACAAAATCTCATGGAAGCCTAACGTGGATGGGGTTTTTTCGGTGAAGTCGGCGTATGATGAATTAACCTGTAACACAAGTCCGAGACCAAACCTTGAGCTTTTGTTTGGAAAGGTTTGGAAGTGTGTCATGCCAGAGAGAGTAAAAGCTTTTCTTTGGCTGGTGGTTAAGCTAGTTATCATGACAAATGCGGAAAGGTGTAGACGGCATTTGAGTGACTCGGCGATTTGCCAAGTTTGTAAGAGTGGGGACGAGACTATTGTCCATGTTCTTCGGGACTGTCCAGCTATATCAGGGGTCTGGACGCGGCTCTTACCACCCCGCCAACATGCTGCATTCTTCAGTCAGACATTACTAGAGTGGATGTATACCAATTTGTATGATAGCAGTGAGCGTTTTGGGGTGCATTGGCCTACTTTATTTGGTATGGTAGTATGGTGGGGATGGAAATGGAGATGTGGGAATGTGTTTGGTGAGAATGGTAAGTGTCGGGACCGGGTGCGATTTGTGAAAGAGGCCGCACATGAAACCTTCAAGGCGCATGTGGCTTCAAATGGTACAACTCGGGATGTGGTCCGGGAAACACGTTGGATCTCATGGCGGCCACCGGAATTGGGCTGGGTCCGTTTGAACACAAATGGGGCTTCAAGAGGTAATCCAGGGATGGCTGCAGCGGGTGGTGTTCTTAGGGATGCTGATGGCCGGTGGTTAGGAGGGTTCGCTTTCCATGGTGTGTGCTCGGCGCCCCTCGCAGAACTATGGGGTGTATATTACGGTTTGTGTCTAGCTTAGGAAAAGAGGATACCCCAGCTAGAGCTTGTGGTGGATTCTGAATTGGTGGTTGGCTTCATCAACAAAGGGATAAGAGGATGTTCGGGGGACTGCGCTCCCAAGACGATTTCGTTTGTAATTTTTAAGTTTTATTAATAAATTTGGAGGAGACATTCTCTCCTACCAAAAAAAAAAATGATGGATCATATTTAAAATATTAAACTATAATAAATAATGGTGTTTTTTTATATATATAAATAAATAATGGTGTTATTTTCTCTTATGGATATTTTTGGGAATTTCATTGAATTCACCTCTATATCTTGTAAAACAATAAATAATACCAACAAATTAACTGTTTTCATTTCTCTATAATGGATAAATTTTAATTTTTTAAATGCCCTAAGTATATTATCTTTGTACTATTACTTCCCTTATCATTTGTTATTTTTATTCAGCAACCATACCTAACCATTTTTGAGATCAAACATATTATAATTTTTAATAAGGAAGTCCGTGCTTGTTAGCAAATAAGAATAATAAAAAGTTGAGATTTAGATGACTCTGTACCAATTTAATATGTAGATAGTAATGTTTAGCAAAATAAATGTATATCTAACTTTAAAACTCCCTTTCCAAAAGAAGAATCAAGAAGGCATGATTGACAAATGATGTTTCTGCTGATACTTTTATTGGTTCTTTAATCTTGTTACCCTATTCGTCAAAATTTGAATTTTTATTACGATTAAAAAAAAAACTCTTAGAAAAGGTCAAAAAACATATTAATAGGAGTATTTTTAGAGTTTTCTATTTTGAAGAGTTGAAGTGCGTTCGGCGTACTACTAACACATTTTGATTTTGGTACCATTAATTGGCATTTATTTAGGAACAAAAGGTGTTCAGGGTGGATGTTCGCCTAGAATCCAATTAGTTTAAAATCTTTTACATGTAGCTGTCTGTACTCTGTATATATTCCAAAAAAAATATGACGGATTCCATAACTTAATATGAAAATTGTTTCGGCCATTTTATCTTCAAAAAAATTGTTGAAGTTATTATTTTACTATAATCTATCGATCTATTGTAATTTACTACAGTTCAATACTTTGAAAATAATAACCGGACTGCACTAACACAGCTTGATTTAAAAAAAAATCGTTCCTCACAATTTGATTGCAAGAGCTTTTTTTTTTTTCTTTGGTGGAGACATGTATTTTTAAATTTAAGTCGGTTATTAAACCATTAAGCGTCGTATCTGATCTAATATCTAAACTAGTAGACAAATATATTTATGAGTGGTCCATTTTTCAGGTTCTGATAGAGAATACAAGAAAATGAAACCATTTTTTCTTTCTGAAGAATCTAAATGCAACACTACTTTGACCACGATATGGAAAGGACACGTCGAATGTAAAAAGAAATGGATTAGGCACCAACTATAATTAGCATGTAATTACTTTTGAAAGAAAAAAAAGTCCGTATCGATATAGATTTTGTTTGTTTGTTTTGCCAGCCAATAGAGATTTCTTTTTATAGTTTTCATTTTGGTTGTAATAAAATTAATTGATAAGAAACATTCGGAAAATATTACGCACAAAGTTTTAGACAGCACCATTTCTTATTTCCATTTGCTATAGTTATACATATATTAAAATTAATAAAATTGATTGGAAAATAAGCACGAGAAATACCTCCATTTATCATCTTTTGCATAGTTGAGTTTCACCAAACAATTAAGATTGGCACTCGGTTTACATTTCACCATCCTGCGATCTTTTTCTTTTGAATATATCCAAAAACAATTATAAAATTAAAACTATAGAAAGAAATCTATATTGCTACGAGTAGTTATTTATATGCTAATTAATTATCGTTTTAGTCTAAACAATTTCTTTCACATTTGACGTTTCCTTTGGCCACCGCCACCTATATACTGTTTACATAAGAGTATTTTAGCAAAGTATAAATGAAATGTGAGAGTTTTAAATAAGAGTAACGTATGTATGAAACGTGAGAGTTTTAAATAACCAAATAACTATAAAAAGAAACTATATGTTTGGGTTAAATATCATGTTTAAAATTTATTGAATTTTTTGAACGTTCTGTTTAATTTAATTTACGCGGATTTTATTGCATTAAGTGATATTTGTTAAGTGAATTATTTAGCATTGTTGCTAAACTTTTTGATTATATGGTTCTGGTCTAGGGTTATTTAGTCCGAACTTACAAAAGTCTGAATAATTTGATAAATAAAAATCACCTGATATTCAAATTTTTTGTTACTAGGTATTGTGGACATGCTATAATATATCCGGTAAAAAAAAAACACTTGATAAGTTGATATTTAGAGATCAGATGGTCAAATTAAAAACAGAAAACTTTCTCGAGCAAGCTGACTGGTCCCTGATCAAAATTTGGGTTAGATTAGCACGAGGTAATTACGCCTTGCTGACTCCCACATTTACATAAATAAGTTTTAAACGAATATCGAAAAAGATGGTGGCACAACACACTTACTACGAATGTTTATTGTTATATCCATATACTAAAAAGTAACACCTTTTCATGCAATGAAATTATACAATGCATAAGGTGGCGCCTCTCGTATCTATTAATTAAACACTAACTATAAGTAATTAATAAAAAATTGGATTCATATTTTGACTTAAATCACAAAAGGAGGAAAACAGAAAGAAATTAAGTAGAAGAATATAGCTAGCATATTCCCTACAACTTTTCTCATTTTCTTTTCTTAATCTTTTGTTTAGCCAAATCAGAGTGACACTGCATTTATCACAATTATGTATCTAATCTAAATATAGGAAAAAGAAAGATCGTCTACGCTTCTATGTATCTAACAATATTGTTTGCTACGAATCTCTAACAATGTTATACGCACTAGAAACTAATTCGACCCTCTTTTTATTTTGATAAAAGATTCTACCCTTGCATGCTATATATTTTATGCAATAGACATTTTACTTTTAAAACGGAAATATACTTAACGTAATATACTAATAAAATTCCGCCTGATTCGAAAACTAGCATTATGCACAAAATGTCAAAATGTCAAACTAGTCGATAATATTTTAAATTGAATAATGCCATGGTGGGGGAGAGAACGGGATAGAATAAAAAAATTTGGTCGTCTAATAAAATTAATAATCTGCTTATAGAAAATGTTGCAAATTAGGTGGTAAGAAAGCTACTAATATTTCTATTTAAGGAAAATATCCAGTAAGACAAGACCACGTATCAATATGCCATCGATTGCAAAGACCTTCCGGTCTCTTCGCTAATCGTAAGCCTTTGATTTTATAATGTTGTATTTGTAGTCAATATAACCTATATTTAAATCTGCCACGTCATCATTATTTCCTAATACCCGAAATTTAGGCGAATGGCCAGGTGTCTACATATTGAAGAGACGATGCGTACTGAGAAATATGATTAAACCAGCTAATGAGTGATTGAATACCTTAATTAAACCAGAGAGTTGACCATATAGGAGTAATATTTTCATGTTCGTGCTTCCGACTCAAGTCTGTCTGCGTATTTGTATTTTGTGGCATAAATGTTATTCTTTTCTTTAATTTTGCGAGAATTTTATAACGAGAAAAAAAATTAATTTTGCCAAGGTAGGGGTAATTACGTAAAAATTTCAGTGATAAACGTCTAATAATGATTTCTAAGACTATATTTTAACTACCATCAATTGTTTTTCACTGTAATAGTTTCGTTCATTGACAAAAAAAAAAAAACGAAACCATTCAATGTTATGATTTTAGTTAGCGTCATATATAGTTATCACAAATTCACGATTGATGTAAATGAATTAGTATTTACCATATATATATATATATATATGAGTTTAGCTAGTGATACATAAGACAACACTTAACACATACCCCTGGGCAAGTCTTTCTATAGAACTGAACAACCATATACAATTGTATAATAATAGCATTTTGCGTAAATATGCTACAGTGCTAGTCTTGTTGACAAAAAAAAAAAACAAAAACAAAAAAAAAACAAAAAAAATGCTACAGTGCTAGGCCTAAAGACTGCAAATTAAGGGAGCTAGCTTTTGTGGTGATACCCATTTGACCCATCTTCATACGTTGGGCTCCAAACTGTGGGCTTCAATCGAAGTGCTTAAGGATATGGTGATGCTTAGGCGAAATGATCAAATGGAAAATCATAATATTATTTTGTAATCTACTGGTTTTGTATTAATATTGCTACCATGTTATAACCACAATTCAAACTCGATAATATACATGTGTAAGTAATACGAAAAAGATACAAAATAAATTCAACATAATATATATCCTAAATATATCATTATGTTAGTTTTCTGTCTAGTTTGTAAATTTAGATTTATATAATGTCTTAAGCCCAAAAAAAAAAAGATTTATATAATGTCTAATATATTTTTCGTCCAAAAAAAAAAGTCTAATATTATTGGAATGAGAGAAAGATAAGATATAGTCAGAAAAGTGTTTATCAACAAATTTTGAGCAAATAAAAGTTATATTTTTTTATCTATAACTTACGCCTCATTTTTCTTCAACTCTCAGCACATAGAAACATATACAATCCAGAGATGAATTCGATGGTTATGCGATAGGTCCACTACAAATCCGTAAGAAGAAATTATTATACAAAACAGAAATATTAGAAGAAAATTACTCTTTAAATTTTATCAATCTTGCAATGATTTCCTAGTATGTCTTTTAGGTTGTCTCACTCACCAATTTTGCAATAATTTTCAGTCAACTTTGCCCCTAGTTTTCAGTCTTGTTTCTAAGGCGAGACAAAGTCTCATTCCCCCTCTTTGGCAAAACCACAATCAACTTTGCCCTCCTCTAATCTCAATGCCACTTTCTCCTTTAATGAAATGTGTGAAGACAAAAATACCCTTCTCCACCAATTACCTAATTTTTAATTATAATTAAAATAAAAAAAAAACAAAAGAAGAAGCTTCTCGTCTCCTCCATTAACGAGCTCCGCCGTCGAGCTTTGCCGTCGAACTCCGCCGTCGAGTTTCGCCGTCGAACTCCGCCATCGAGTTCTCCATCGCCACCATTTTCTTCGCCTCCCTCGAACTGCATCGATTTTCAAAACCCATATTTATTTTTCAATCTAAAATTAGTTGATTTTGATTTCAAATTTGATTCAAATTGAGAATTTGAATTGGATTTCATTATGCCCATTATTTTGGTATGCACAGTGGGTGTTTTACCATCGTTTTTGGGTCGATTATGACTTTAAATTGTTAACAAATGGATTTCAGTGATTGAATCGTCGTGAATTGTAGATTAGAACCCGGAACAGATTTTATGCTCATATTACGGGCCACTTTTGAAGCCCTTCCCGATATCCAAATTCATTGATTTTGGTGTCTATAGAAATCTTGAAGAGTCTAGTTTCACCTCCAACTGGAATTTCTCAATTCCGATCAGAAAATCTGAAGTTATGAAGAAAACACAGAATACATATCCCGCAGACGCGAGATGAACTAAGCTGAAGAGATTGTCTCCTATCATCCGCGATTTACAAGCCCAAGTCCAACGGTTTATTCTCCCAATAAACAAGGTCTGAAGCTTACTAAATCATGAAGAGCTCATTGCCAAAGTCCAACAATAGCGATGAACAACTCAACGTAAGTAGAAACAATGACGGACAACGACGGCGATGAACAACTCAACGTAAGTAGAAACAACGGCGGCGATGAACAACACTTGAGAAATAAATGCGATGAACAAACGATATCTAGATAAAACTCATTCATTTTGGTTATGAAGAGATTCGTGATTTGTTTGTTCTCGAATGATTCTGTAATACCGGTAAAACTAGATAAAACTAGTCGGATTTTATTTTGTAATGAAGCGTTTGTTGTAGAGACAAAAAAAAATTTAGCTTGCCAAAAAAAAAAATTAAAGAAAATTTAAATTGTATTGTCACGTGTGCAATATGTGCGTTCACACTGTGTGTTCACACTGTGCGTTCACACATAGTTATACTCAGTATATTAGTAGTACCAAAATTGTAAAGAGTTATATTTTTTGAGTTTTTCCATTTAATTAGTTTTACCCAGGCTTAAAATTATACTTTTTAGTTTTACAATTGATTAAAGTTTATTAACATATAATTATGAGTTTTTTATGCATTCATATGTGTAAAACTTATAATTCTACAACTTTGTCATCCTAACTTGGTTATTATTTACAAAGTGACCTTAAAAGTATATGGAAACACTTGTTTAGAAGACAAAGTTGTAGAATTGTAGGTTTTACACGTATGAATGAATAAAAAACTCATAATTATATGTTAATAGACTTTAATCAACTGTAAAACTAAAAAACATAATTTTAAGACTGAGTAAAACTAATTAAATGGAAAAACGTCAAAAGTACAACTATTTGCAATTTTAGTACAACTAATATACTGGGTATAACTATGTGTGAACACTAAGTGGGGTCTCTAGTGTGAACAAGTGTGAACACACATATTGCACACTTGGCAATACAATTCAGATTTTTTTATTAAAATTTGGCTAGTTTTATCTAGTTTTACCAGTATTACAAAAATATACTATTTATACATTTATATATACCTTCTCGAGTTGGTTTCCTAGTTTGAATTTACCTCATCATTATCTCCTTTTCTTTCTTCTTCTTGAGATTGTTTCAGACATTGTTGTTCATCGCCGTCATTTCTCAAGTGTTGTTCATCGCCGTCGTTGTTTTTACTTACGTTGACTTGTTCATCTCCGTCGTTAGACTTTGGCAATGGGTTCTTCTTGAGATTGTTTCAGACATTGTTGTTCATCGCCGTCATTTCTCAAGTGTTGTTCATCACCGTCGTTGTTTCTACTTACGTTGACTTGTTCATCTCCGTCGTTAGACTTTGGCAATGGGTTTTTCATGATTTAATAAGCTTCAGACCTTCGTTATTAGGACAATAAACTGCTGGACTTGGGCCTGTAAATCGCGAATCATAGGAGACAAACTCCTCGGATTAGCTCTTCTCGCGTCTACGTGATATGCCTTTAATGGTTTCTTCATAACGTCAGATTCGCTGATAGGAATTAAGAAATTCCAGTTGGAGGTGAAACTAGACTCTTTGAGCTTTCCATAGACACCAAACTAGTTGAATTCGGATATCGGGAAGGTCTTCAAAAGTGGCCCGTAAACTGTGTGAAAACTGGTTTTCTTTCTATTTGATTTTACTTAGTTATACTAGTTATCTCGCGTTTGCGGGATATGTTTTCCGTGTTTTCTTCATAACTTGAGATTGGCTGATCGGAATTAAGAAATTCCAGTTGGAGGTGAAACTAGACTCTTTGAGCTTTCCATAGACACCAAACTAGTTGAATTTGGATATCGGGAAGGTCTTCAAAAGTGGCCCGTAAACTGTGTGAAAACTGGTTTTCTTTCTATTTGGTTTTACGTAGTTATACTAGTTATCTCGCGTCTGCGGGATATGTCTTTAGTGTTTTCTTCATAACTTGAGATTGGCTGATCGGAATTAAGAAATTCCAGTTGGAGGTGAAACTAGACTCTTTGAGCTTTCCATAGACACCAAACTAGTTGAATTTGGATATCGGGAAGGTCTTCAAAAGTTGCCCGTAAACTGTGTGAAAACTGGTTTTCTTTCTATTTGGTTTTACGTAGTTATACTAGTTATCTCGCGTCTGCGAGATATGTCTTTAGTGTTTTCTTCATAACTTGAGATTGGCTGATCGGAATTAAGAAATTCCAGTTGGAGGTGAAACTAGACTCTTCCAGCTTTCCATAGACACCAAATTAGTTGAATTTGGACATGGGAAGGTCTTCAAAACTGGCCCGTAATCTGATCATAGAATCTATGCGAAAACTGCTTTTCTTTTAGGATATACCTTCAGTATTTTCTACATAACTTCAGATTGGCTGACCAGAATTGAGAAATTCTAGTTGAAAGTGAAACTAGACTCTTCAGGCTTTCCATAGACACCAAACTCGTTGAATTTGAATATCAGAAAGGTCTACAAAAGTGGCCCGTAATCTGAGCATAGAATCTGTGCGAAAACTGCTTTTCTTTCGGGATATGCCTTCAGTTTTTTCTTCATAACTTTAGATTGGCTGATCGAAATTGAAAAATTCCAGGTGGCAGTGAAACTAGATTCTTCAAGCTTTCCATAGACACCAAACTCGTTGAATTTGGATATTGGGAAGGTCTTCAAAAGTGGCCCGTAAACTGAGCATAGAATCTGTGCGAAAACTGTTTTTCTTCCTTTTGGTTTTACTAGTTTTACCCAGAAATTCAAATACGAACATAAACCCAGAATTCACAAATTATAATTCCAAAGCTTGTTTTTTAGACTCATCTTTCTTATCAATTGAACACAATAATAGAATACCTAGTTTCTCAGGTTTTACAAAATCGATTTTGAGATAGCAGTTTTGATTTCAAAAATTTCTTAGATTTTAGGGATTGGATCTAGTTTTTAAAAAGAAAGAATGGATTTGCCATCGTTTCTTCTTTTCGAGTTGGTTCCGGAGATCGCTTGTTCTTGCCGTCGCCGTTCATCGTCGCCGTTCATCCTCGCCGTTCATCGTCCGCCAACGAAGAAAGTGAAAAGAGTTAGAAAAAAAGGAAGATAACGATTATTGTTTAGTTTAATTTTATTTTTTTTTGTTTTAGTTTTAAGTTATTTGTTTTATGTTTCGGATTAGATCCATTTGTTCTTGGGTGGGTGGATTAAACCCACGTTTTCAATGTAATTGTCTTGTTTTTTTCTAGGGTAACATAGTAAAATACCAGTTTTCTGAAATAAAAATAATTCAAAAAGAAAATTATTTTAAGAGGAGGTGGTTTTAGATTTGGTTTTGAGCAAAGAGGGGGTTTCAGACTTTGTCTCTTTCTAAGGCATTGTTTTGGATTAAAATCCCGTGGGCCGCTTTTGGAGTCTTTTGCACCATATTTTTTTGCTGACAAATCCAAAATGGGGAAAAATATATATACGAAGCTATATGGGCTGCATTCTTTTCTACTTCTGTGAATGGAAAAATCAGACCCTGATAATGCAAACAAATCCAAATTTAATGAATTACAGAAAAGGAAAACCGAGTCCGACACTGTAACAAACATTTACATTCTTTTCTTTCTTTTTTTCCAAAATTCATCCCATTCTTAAATTAATACAACGAAATTCAATATCTTGAAAGGAAGAAAAAAAAAAGAAAAGAAATTTCCCAATCTTTGAACTAATAACAAGAGGGAAAATGGTATATTCCCCATGAACTAATAGCTTCCTGGTTATTTATACACAAACTATTAAGAAAGGTTAAAAACTTTCTTAATAGATGGTTCATTGGGCTGTTGTTGGGCTGTTTTTGACCTTTCTTAATAGTTTGTGTATAAATAACCAGGAAGCTATTAGTTCATGGGGGAATATACCATTTTCCCAATAACAAGACCGCTGAAAGAATAATTCTTCAGTTTTTTGTGAATGATCACCTTAAAAATGGTGAATTCTTCTGAAATTTAATTTTATATAACCGTCCAATTGGAGTCTGCAACAATTATGCAATACCATAGTGTATAAGCCAAGTGGGACCCTATCCAACAAGGAAAAGCCTCATACACAGTCAGCTACACGTTTCATGCGACGGCCCTGACAGTGATGTTTTCACTCCTTCCTTCTCTCAAGGATCAAAAATGTACCAAATCAGTTACAAAGAGATAAGTACATTCTACTACTTATTTAGTGGATAATCTGATAAGTTCACAGAATGAAGATTATCATGAAATCTTGTAACAGCCAATCCGGATCTTCAGAGTTTTCTGTTATTGACAAATGTCACTAAAATACCGGTGAATAAGCGTTACTTACGATGAGTAAATTACAATATTAAGCACAAATCACGAGATTAACGGTGAAAAATGGATATGGAATGGATAAAGTCATAAAAATCCAGTTGGATATACAAGGACCCACACTACGAGTAGCTTCCAACTTTTGTCTTTAAAAAAAACACACAACACAAGTTTCTGCGTATTAACTGTACTGAGTATGTGTTCTTCATTGATATCGAGAGGTCAATAAAGTGTTCAACTTTTTGTGATTTTTCTCATTCAAAATCTTTGCACTTTTTCATTTCCTTCAATCTCAAATTTCTGAGTCTTCCTCTGGTATCATCAGATTACAAAAAAAATTTGCTTCACTTTTCTAAAACAAGATTTGACATGGATGCTATTTCATCTCTTGGAACCACCAATCATGGCCTTTCTGGGTTTTCTCCATTTTCTCAGGAGAATCAATCAAACTCGAAACTTTTTCCGGTTATGAGCCTCGATTTGAAGGAACATTCAATGTCTTCAATAGATTTCACCAACCAAACCCTTACTGCCTTATCTTCTTCCTCTATGGCTCCTGTAAGCAAGAAAGATAAACATCTACTTTTTTTTCTTTAATTCAAATCTTTGTGGCTTTATAGATTCCTTATTGGCTTGTGCTTAAAATGGTTAATTTCAGGCAAAGACATCATCAATTGGTATGAGTAGAGGAATGAGATGGTGGGAAAAGTCAACGGAACACAACATGTTTGAGATTCAATCTGCTAACCATCTTGTTGAGTCTTTGTTAAACGCTGGAGATAGATTGGTTGTTCTTGATTTCTACTCTCCTGGCTGTGGTGGCTGCAAATCTCTCCACCCAAAGGTATGAATTAGTGTTGCCAAGAAACTAGTTTCAACATTTGTTGTTGAGATTTTCAGTAAATTTGATTTGTTTTTGTGGTGTTTTTATTAATGTATTACAGATCTGTCAATTGGCTGAATCAAACCCAAATGTGATGTTTCTCAAAGTGAATCAAGAAGAGCTTAGAGCAATGTGTCATGGTCTTAATGTTCATGTGCTTCCTTTCTTTAAGTTCTATAGAGGAGCTGAGGGTAAAGTCTGCAGCTTCAGCTGCACCATTGCCACCGTAAGCAAATCTGATCATCAAAAAGACATTTTGAAAGTTTCATTTCATCGGCAATTTTGTGGCAGTAAACTGAATCTCTTTCTGATTGAAATGTGCAGATCAATAAGTTCAAAAAAGCGTTGGATAAGCACGGAAGCGAAAGATGCAGCCTCGGGCCAGCAAAGGGATTAGATGAGAAGGAACTCATGGCTTTAGGATCGGTTGGGGAACTCAAACCGAATCTGAACTCCTTGAAACTACATCAAGCTAGCAACTTCGGTTATAAAACAGAGGAACAATACCAAAAAGTGATGCTATGAAGAGATGATATTTCAATAAGGTTCTTGAATTGTAGGTATTAGTATCATTGTGGTTGGTTTGGCATTTAGGGTCCGATTCTTTTTAGTTTCAACCTCATTAGAATCAACCAATCTCTAGCTGAAACTTGTCTTATGATACATTTTCAAAGTCCCGTGATTTCAAAGTTTTAATACAATCTCTTAACATATTAGTAATATGCTTATAATTCTATACTCTGGTTAATCTATGGATTAAGATCTTAACTCTGTTTCAAGAGCAAGATTCGACATTGTTAAATTATGAAAGAAACGCGTTTAGATCTGAGCCAAAAAACAGATAAGAAAGATTTGGTTATGTCAAATTATTGGATTATCAAGGGATAATTGTAAAGGCTTTACCTCAGCATCAAGATTGTAATCATATGTGTTTACACATCAGATCTGATGATTATTTGAATTCCATCATTGGTAAAGCCTTAAAAGCAAATAAAAAGGTTTTAGTTTTGAAATCTGAAAGTAATGAGCGTTGTTTATGCATCAGAGAGATTCCCATTATAGACTATAGTCAACACAGATATTTCTGATGTCCCTGTCTGTTAAATCGTCACTTGCAATAAACACAAACCCAATTAACCAAAAAAAAAAAAAAAAGAAGTAAAGATTCAAGAACCAAAATCAGATGAAAAACAGTTGAGCTTTAGACTGAAATTATGTTTAGAAAGAGATATATCCCTCAGTATAGTTAAAACCAAATCTTAATTCGATAATATAGAAACAAGCAAGGTGCAGAATAAGAATCTGGAAAAAAAGAAGACAAGATTGTAATGAAACGGATTTTTAGGGTTAGAAGAGAGAGTAGTTGTTGGGGTTTAGGGGAGCTCTCGCTCGGACTTATAAAGAGGATTTTGGAAGAAGGGTATTATTTAATGAAATATATATTTATATATATTTCAAGTGAACTTTTATCGATGGGAATGTAGCTCAGATGGTAGAGCGCTCGCTTAGCATGCGAGAGGTACGGGGATCGATACCCCGCATTTCCATTATTTTTATTCTAATTCTTAAATATCGCAGCTCCATTTTGTATGGGCCTAAGCCTGAAGAGTGAATGAATTTTTTTATTCTGTAATTCTTAAACATTGCATCTCCATTTTTGTATGGGCCTAACTAAGCCTGAAGAGTGAATTCAGAGTATCTCTTCTTTGACTCAAGAAATCGAGGCAGAGCCTAATTCAGAGTCTCTATACGAGTTGGAGGCAGAGAACCAATGGTCCCATAAAGTTGATAATGTAAGATGGGATAATCAAATCCCCCAAGTACATGAACTTTACTATAATGTCAGATCCATACTGATCTGATTATGTCGGATTCTGATTTATTCTAAATGACAGTAGAACTCATTGATTCATGCAAGAAATTTCAAGTGTAAAACTCACACTGTTTAGGGAATTTGGCTTTTCTTTTGTAATGTTTTACTTCTCTTTGTTTTTGATAACGAGTATTTTGCTGTATTAAATAAACAAATAGTGAAAGCGACTGTTGAAACAAATTGGAACTAAAAAAGTGAATGACATATTTAATATCTAATAGAACACGAAATTTGCTAATCGAAACGTCTCTGAATCATTGACTTGTTTCCCTATAATAGCTTCCTTATAGTTTTATGAAGCATGTTATATGATTACAGTACAAAAGATGACTCGTAAGCCTCCTTAAAGACTACTTCTACGTCTCACTTTGGCGTCTCATTCTCCGATGATCGAATCCCTTCTTCAATACGCTACAAGCACACGAAATATACGGTTTATGTTTTTGTTGAGAATTCAATATTTTTTAAAGCTTTGAATTTTCTGACTCCTTTACCTGAAGAAGATAGTTGTGAAGCCAATCTAGCGTCTGCGGGAATGTGGTGGCCGATATATTTACAACTGTCACTCCCTGATTTACACGCGTAAGCAATGTTAGAACCATGAAAACCCGAAAGGAAATGCGACTGATAGAGGCCAAACAAACCTGTGAATTGAAGGAACAAAGGTAGTCTTCAATGGTCTTTAGGTTTGTAATTAGTCTATCTTTCTCCTGCAAGAAAAAGAAAAGAAAAGCCAAACCTGTGTTTACACAACTTTCAAGATCGTTTTAAGATTGATGTTATTTATACCTTAGATGTATATTTCTCTCCAGATGTACGGGAAGAGATCCACTCCTCTAGTAAAGCCTGAGAAAATGAGATTTAAGAATATAAAGAGCTGAGAAAGACTACTTTTTGAGTTATATAGCTCGGAAGAAACAAAAATTTTGATTCACCTTATGATCGAATTCAGACATCTTTAAAACAATAGATATGACTATTGGTTCAGGACCGGATTTCGTCTTTCCACTTCCATCTGCAGGTTTGCTTTTCTTTTCAGCATCTCTTGAACTTTCAGCTGCACACACACAAAACGAAATAGAACTATACAATCATACAAAAACAAATGCAAGAATTTTCACAAAAAGAAAAAGGTTATGCTGAAAATACTTACCGTCGATTTTACATTGTGTAACTCTTTCTGATAGGTCGGTAGCTTCTGCAGATGTCACGGCTTCAGCCTGAGAGTGTGGTTTCGTAGCACTATTGTCGTTCTCTTTAGTGTTTGAAGAACCTGCCTCGTGACTTTTGTCCGAGGTTAGATCTCTTGAAGAGTTTGTCTCGCTGCTGCTCTTCTCGGGATCATTTGATGGAGTTTTGTTCTCATCATTCATTAAGTATATGCTTGGATCTAAATGTCTTCCCTGTGATTACTCAGCCAAGATTAGAAAACAAGTGAAATTGCCGAAATATAATCCAAATGTATGAAGCGTTCACTGACAATTTACCTCAATTATAATGGGTTTCCCATCTTTCATTGCTTTCTTCAAATCACCACCAAGCCCTAAAGAACAACAAGCCATTGAGAATTGTCAGAACACACACACACACAAAAAACAAAGAATAGAGAGAGAGTAACAATGGAAAAACACAAAAAGAAAACAAGAGCAAATGAATGATGCAGTTTCCAACACCAAAAGGAATTACCTTTTCGAACAATTCTACATTCTCTACAGAATTCAGTTATCAACTCTTCTGATGAGCCGAATTCTCGAGTCCATACAGGGGTTGATGTCAATGGAGCACTAAAGTAAACAACAATAAACGTGTTTATCACTAATCTATAGTCACCTTTGTCATCAAAGAACTGGAGTACAACTCTTAGACTAGAGTTAAGAATGGACATAATTATAATAGAAGAAAAACGTACTCAGTTGCTGTTCGCAGCAGCTCATAAACCATGTCCGTCTGTGTAACAAAAGAGCACATAAGATTGTTTTAAGTAAACAAAACAAATGAAAACAAACTGATGAAGAACGGTGATTGAGCAGTTACCTGTAAAACGTTCGGCAAATTAAGTCTCTGAGCAAGCTGTGTGGCTATTGTGGACTTCCCAACACAAGCTGTTCCGCAAACAAGTATAACAAGAGGTACTCTCTGATGATGAAACCTAAAATCCAAAAAACAAAATTCAAAAACATGAACTTTGAGTAGAGACATTCGAACAAGAAAAATAGATTTTACTTTGTCATCATATTGTAGCGATTAATGTACTCCTCCCCATAACCTCGTCGCTCCATAAGCTGCAGATTTCAACTATTATCAGAATGGTTAAAACTTTCATAAGGCATCAAAGATCTGAAGTAAGCACCTTGAACAAATTGGTTTCCAAATCAGACTGAGAGCTGCAAAAATAAATGAAGCAAATTATGTTATGTTACAAACAAGATCAAGATTGTGTAAATTTAATCGATAAGAAGAAGAAGAAGAAGATGAATTGGGCATACACATCAAGAAGACTGTTGTCAATTAGAAGCTTCTTGAGTTCAAGAGAAATCTTTATAGCCTCATGATTCGGGATCTGAATCAAAATTGTACCAATGTTATTGAAGAATCATTGAGTGGCATATCTAAGAATCTGAAGAAGAATATTAAAAGGTTTTGGGTGTCAAAATTGAAACAAACCTTAGTTACAGTTAACATTCTGCAAACTAAGAAGCGAGACAGAACATAGTAGTGATCTGCGTTGTCTCCAAGCCATACCTTCACCTGAAAATATCCTCAAAATTTTTGAAATTTTTACAAAAAAAAAAAATAAAAATAAAAGGAAAAAAGAAGTCAAAAACCCCGCAATTGAAAAACTTGACGACGAAAAAGCCAATTCACAAAAATAAAAGATCGAACCTTGACGAAATCGTATTTGGAAGAAGGGTTTCGAGGAGAAGAAGGAACAGAAGAGAATGATCGGGTGTTGATTTCTCGAGGTTCGTGTTCGCCATTGATTCCATTAGGGTCCTTTGTTGTTGTTGTTGTTCTTGAAGAACCAGACGATGATTCCTCTCTGTCCTTCATCTTCAAATTTCCCAAAAAGTTCTCTAATAAGAATCTCCGATCTCTCTGATAATTAATCTTCTGCTGATGTTCCCGACATCTCAATGAATGTAATTAGGACATAATCTGTTCTTTTTTTTTTTTTGTATTTTTTTTTTCCTTAGTGATAAATTGATAACTATGAGTAGCCCATATTGAGAATTGAGTCCACGTTTATTTGGGCCAGCCCATAACAATCGTCATACATTACCGGTCGTAAATACTAAATAGGCTTGTAAACAGTGGAAGCTTGAGAATTTAGGTTTTTTTTTTCTTTTCTTTTAATTGAAAAGTTATGGGCTTTCAGTCTCTTTAAGACTTTGACTAGATAAATTAGTCTTTTTTTTTATTCAAACCCAATATTCTAAAAGATTCATGTATGTTAAGAAACCATACAACTTAATTTGCAATGACAACATTTACTCTATGGACCATGGATAACTCTTCTCATACCATTAAGGCATTAACATTTACTAATTTGACTATTTGAGTGTTCAAAATAATAAACCTAGACTTGAATATTTTTCATCTATAGAATCTCTTATTATATAATTGTGATATATAACATATGTAAAATACTCATTTAGTCAATGATTTAATCCCAAACATACCCATGTTGACCATTTTCTCAAAAAAAAGAAAAAAAAAATCGAATACTCCCCGTGTGTTCTCAAATACATTAAATGTGAAATTGTGAGCTTAAAAAAAAAATGGAAACAAAAGTAGAAAAACTGACAAACTCTTTCTAAACTTTGAGTAACTTTACATGATCCTATCATTATAATCTATAAAATAATATAATTAATTCGATAATGCATGATGTTATTTGAATTTAAATTATATCAAAAACTCCACTAAAATTGATAACTGGCTAGCTAGCTAGTGGCTAACATAAATTTACTAAATTCACCCAAAATCATATAAAACTCATGAAAAGTTTAAAACTCAAATCAGTTCAATATAGGGTTGAATACACCCCCTAATTTCTTTTTACACTTAATCTTGCCAAAAATAATCAAAACCAATGGAAATTTCTTAATCAGAAGCTTATAAGTTACTTCTTCTTTTTTTGCTTTTGTCCTCACTCCTCAGGCAACGTGAGAGAATCGAAGTCGCATCCGAAAAATTAATATTTTTTCTCCTGGGAGTAATTAAATCGGAGAGCAAAAGCAAAGACTAATTAAACTTAGGTTTGTGCCTCCTGCGTTAGGAGAGGTAGACCAAAAAAAGGCGACTAGATCTTCGAGGGATCTAGTTTACGACTCATTCACTCATTTCTCTTTTCACCAAATTTTCTTTTCTTGTTAAAAATTATTCCTTAATAGTCACAGATGTTCTTGGTCGGCTGGTTTTGTTCTTTTAGAGGCTTTTGAAGCGAATCTTGACAGATTTAGAAAAAAAGGGCTTCGTGGGGTTTCTTTATTTTTGCAGATTGGGTTACAGCTGATCTTGTCTTTGCATCTTCCTTCTGTTATCAAGAAACCATTTCTGGGTTTGGATTTTGATCTAAGTGAGTTCATTTTCTTATGTAAAGAAACTGATTTATTTTAACAAAAAAAAAGAAAAGAAAAACTGATTTATCCTTTCCCGAAAACCGATCAGATTTAGGGTTTCATACGGTAATCTTGGCAGGAAGATGGTGAGAAAGAAGATCGAGATCAAAAGAATCGAGAACATGACGAGCAGACAAGTCACGTTCTCTAAGCGTAGAAAAGGTCTCTTGAAGAAGGCTCACGAGCTTTCAGTTCTATGCGACGCTCAAGTCGCTGCCATTGTCTTTTCTCAGAAAGGAAAGTTATATGAGTTCGCTAGCTCCGAGTAAGCAATCTATCATTTATGAAACTTTTAATCCAGTTAATACTTCTCCATATATATGAATCTTTTGTTCTTGCTCACTTTGCTAATGCTTTTGTTTTTCTCTACTCAGAAGTGATATCGTACTATAGAGATTTCTAGTTAGTTAGTTTTTTTTTTTCTTTTTGGCAGCTAGATTTCTTGTTAATTGCAACTGTTGAATTTAATTTTTTTTCCCAAAATATGCCTTTTTGAAATTTTTGTAGTTTGTTTTTCGGTCAGCTTTTTTTTCCTCTAGCTAGTACCACGAAGATTTATTAAATGAATTAAAAACCTAATCACAATCAATTGGCCAAATGCTTTTGTTAACTTAATTAAGTTCTTCTTCAAGCACGAGCAAATGATTTAGGGTTTTCCAGATAAAGCGATCTTGAACTTTGAACCTAGTATGCCTTGGAACTCATGCTGAAACCACTTGACACGTTTATAATAATTATAAATTTGTGTTTGTGCCATACTCTAAGACCAATTGCAGTGGTGCAATTTTACACCGGTTGCAAGCAATAAAAAAATTGAAAAAAAGAGAAAAGTGGTGTCAGAGGGAAAAATCGGTTGTTACCTTGCAACCGATTGCAAGATATTTGCTCTCTCTCTCTCTCTCTTTCTCTCTCTCTCTCTTTTTCATTACATTTTAATAATAAAAAAATCTCTTACACCCACCTTACCACTTTTACCATTGCTTATGCTCTAAGAGTACAAGTGGACCGTTAATTTTAAGAATGAGTTGCTACAAGATGTATGAGACCAGATCTTCTTTGCTTTCTCCCCGGGTCTCAAACTTTAGCCCTAGATATTTTTTATGATTCTTATACAGTACGTATTGATATCTTTAATAGGTAAGTGAATTCTTACACCAAATCCATTTTAGTCCAAAGATCTAGCTCAACTTGTCATATGATGCATGCCACAGTGACCAAGTGTGAAACCAATCATAATCAAACTTTAACATTATGTGAAACCATATATTATAGCCTCTTGGTTAACTTTACTGATGATATTCGTTCTCCTTGTTAGCAACCAAATTTTTTGGAAAACTACATTTGAGTGAGTTTAGATAACCAACCAAAATTTTTGTAGTACAAATGTTACGTTTCTTTATACATGAGTCGATCGAGGTTAACAATGGATTTGACTATTTAAGGCAAATTGTTGGTAGGCGTGTGTGTCCTTTACATATATAATGTAATGCTTTTGCTATTGAGTTTGTGACGGTTCTAGCCAATAGGTCATACATATATAGTTGTGTAAGTAATTGGTTCCTATATATAGGAAACCAAGTCACAAATTAAAATAAATACACTAACATATATTTAACAATCTAGTTCGAAAATTTTTATATTGAAAACTTACGACAATTTACATGATTCCTTTCGGAAGTCTTTCATAGTTTTTCATCATACTATATACTCCTGAGATAGGTCAAGCGCAACGTGTTTTTAATTACGTTTAGAAAAATGTTTTATGTCTACAATACACATATTTTGCTTTATCTGTGAATTTTTTTTTTTTTGATCATGATAACACTTTCGGAATTTAATATACATCCTAATAAAATGAAATGAATTTAGCATGCAGGAAATGATGGAACGATGTAAGATACACAGAAGGGAGTATTATTCGGCAGAGAGATTCCAAAGAGAGCAATATGTGCATGATCTCAAGAATGAAATCGCGGTAATGGTGAACAGGATTGACCTTCTTCAACTCCAATGCCGGTTATTATCTAATTACCTTTTTATATATACTGCTTTTTTTTTTTTTTTTGATATGCAATATATGATTGTACATATACACTCGTACGTACGTACGTGGACGTGATAACATCTTAGGAAGCTGATGGGGCAAGATTTGGATTCGTGTTCGGTGGATGAGCTCAAAGAGATAACTATCCAGCTTGAGAAAAGCCTTACTATTGTCAGATCAAGAAAGGTAAAATTCTTTTGACAACTAACAAATACATTAGACAATAAATAGGACTTAATTCTCAATATTCTTTGCATATGTTGTCATAATGTTTTTAACAATAATAGTCTTTTATAATTGGGGTGTTCTAAAAGATTTTTCTTATTTTATATGTTCCGTCTTCTGTGAGACGCTTGAATCTAAACGATCACCTACCGAACTAGCGCATCGCAATTTTTCTTTGTGTGCCTGTGGTTAATTAATTCATTCCAGATTTACGATTTTGGCAGGCTAAGTTAAATGAAGATGAGGTCGAGAAACTAAAAGCAGAGGTACTTAATAAGTTAATATTATACTAGCTAAGTAGTTTAATTGGTTTTCAATGGATATATTTCTAATTCTCCTAGTGATTTTTTTCTTCATTTTAATTACCTCATCAGATTGCAGGAAAGAGAGAGCTCTTGAACGAGAGACCTAGACTGCACCTGCACGAAATGGTACACAACTCACATATATACAATCCAATCACGAATAATGCATCTATCTATTCATAATATAATTTTGGTTGGTTATCTAAACTCACTCAAATGTCAATCCAAGCACGAATGCATCTATCTATTCATAATTAATGCATACACTTTAAACATGGATTTACATTTGTTGACCAAAAAAAACATGGACTACGAGTTTTTTTTCAACAAACATGCATTACGAGTTTGAATGTGAACAGTGACACATCTCCGACTCTTGATCGTCATATACTTTCTATATCTAATTGCTACATTTTGATAATATATATATTGGTCGATTTGTATTTCATTGACAAATAACATCAATAATTAGCATTTCGTCTCTTAAGTAAGAGATTTGCCTTTTTGTTTGTCTCTCTATTCTAACTTTCTTAAGTATTGAGGTTTTTTCCTTCCATGCATGGATTAATTTAGGATAATAACAAGTTAAGATTTCAGATTGAAGAAAAACCCTTGTGGATGCAGTCGAGGAGCCTAGTGTGTGAGAAGAGTGAAGCTTCCTGTGGTTGTGAAAACATGAACACATCGGATGTCGAAACTATTTTGTTCATCGGATTGCCTCAAAGCCGTATGCTATGATTTCTTCGTATGTATCAACCGGTTCTTCTGTTCATACCTTTCAAGTTTCAAGTATGTATCTCACTAATTCAGTATGTCTTAATCGATTATCTATACGCGTACCAAGAATAAATACTGCGCAAGAGAGTTTCTAAATATAGTTTTTCATGTCTCCGTTGTTAACTTCTTTATGCTTAGAAAATACTTGTCTCACTTTATATAATAATTTTAAGCCACTAAATAATATATAAATACAGTTTTAAAAGTCAAAGTTTGACAATAAAAAGATGTCACAAAAAGAAATGAAAAAAAAGGGTCTCACTCAGCACCTGTAAAAGCAATCAATACACCAAGGATGACACAAAGCTCTCCTCAAACTTACCATCAGCTCCTTATTGTCGAGAAAGCAAATGTGAAGCGAAGAAACAAGTGTTGTTGTAGTATTGACTCAAAGCTGAGTATGCCCTGATGAGGCAGAGAAAGAAACACACAAGTGAGAACTGGCAAAAATGCAGACACATTAACATCATATGCTTAAGCTGAGTGATGGAAGCAAAGTGTGTGTACTGTTATGGAGCTATACAACGACAGGTTATTTTGTTTCAAGAACGAGGAGCAGCCATTTGCTGCTTCTTTATCCTCTCATGTGACTTCACCATGCTGTAACAGAGCACGCAGAGAGAGAGAGAGAGAGAGAGAGAGAGAAAGAAAGAGTTACATCCAAGTATCCATTTGACAAACAGAGTTCCATGGTGTTGAAATTAATCTGGTACCTGATATCATGAGGGGTGATGAACATCCACTGCGATCCTTGTCCAATTGCAAAATCCACCAATGCGTCCAAGCTGATTTTCCTGCTGACTGCATCCTGGGTTTTTCAGAATCGAAAAGTTAAAAATGTTTGTTTAAGCAGCTTCCATCTCATCCCATCCAATGTGATGCTTGTAAAGAGGATTCTCATAAGGACATAATACCATAAACACATCAAATTCATCCATTGCTCGAAATGGGGCTTCCGTCATCTCGTGAAGAGCTAGTGCAAAGCATAAAGTCGAGAAAGAACGTTCTCCGCCTGATATTATGACAAGAGCGTTAGATTTTACCAATGGCTGACATAGGAAATGTCTCTAGATGGCAATGAGTTACATATGTTGGATTTTTTAGTGTGGAAAGAAGCAGCACCTGAAAGACCTTTGGTGTCTCGAACGGCATTGCTTGATGCGTCTTGAGGCATCTTAACCTGTGGAAAAAGAGAGCCATCAATCAGATGACGTAATAATATTGGAACGTTAATTGCAAAAATTATACATAGCAGTGTCAATTACCTCAATGGACAAAATTTTATCCTCATAACTGACTTTGATGTGTCCGCTGATACCTTTCTTTCCCAAGTGAGAGTTGAATCTGCACCGGAGATTAACATCAGAAAGCTCCATATGGAAAAAACCATACTCAATCTCAAGAGATAACCAAACTATAGATTTATCTATGTAGTTGGCAATGGGGAAAGCAACTCTTACTGCCATGTCAACTGGCGCCGAAGAAGAGATGCATTTCTTTGAAACTTGCCCCACCGCGAATCTAGAGCATTTTTGCAGGCCTGATCAAACAATAATGAATAAATTAAATGATGCAGCTATAACAACACATACAAGCTTTAACATAAACCGATCTGTAGACTCAACCATGAGTTTTTCTCGATAGTCTTGATAGGATTTGCGCTTCTTTGCAATCTTTCGTTCTAGGCTCCCATACATCATCCTAAGGTCATCAATTGATTCAGAAAACCTGCACCCACAAATTTTAAGCATGTTATTACTGTCACAGGTTGTTTCTGTGTGAAGAAAGAGCTGAAAGGCAATACTAAAATACGCACTGCTGATTCTCTCGATGAAGTCTCTGATTCATTCTGTTAATCTGAGCACTGAGTTGCTCAGGAGTACTCCCATCCCAGGGACCCAAAGATTCTATCTCACTCTCAGGACAAATTTCAGAGGCCTTCTTGTCACTTTCCTGAAATTACAGTACATGTAATTCGTAACCACAAAAAAATGAAAAGAAAAAAAAAATACAGCTGTTTAGTAGCTAAGTTCCATAGACTAGACAACATGTCATCCCGGATTTTAACCTGGCCATTTCCTTAGAGAGGGTTTAAAAGAGATTAAGAGATACATATAAATATTCTGTGTGCATGAATGAATGAAGTTGCATTTTTCAATTTGAAAAAATCCTCTTTGTCTGCAATACTAACACAACATCATAAATGCTTATTATCTGTACCTTCCGCTTATTTTTAAGCTCCTCGTAATTAGCCTCAGCCTCCTTAATATCAGGTAGAACCTTGTTTTTCATTATGTTCTCGTAATGGATTTTCTCCTGAAACAGAATCACGCTTACATTCTGCATGTAGAACAAGTGAAAATCAAAATCTTTAAGTTGAGGCAAGAAGAGGTGTACCGCTTCAGCAGACTGAAGGTCTTTCTCAATCTTTTTTAGCTCATTCTCTGCTTCCTCAAAGGCATCAATTTCACCCTTGGCTGACTCTACACGCACATTTTGAGATAATATAGGAATAGAGTCGGCCACTTAATCAAGATAATCTATTCATGTTCGATCACAAAACCAAGAAAATGATACAGCTGTTTCGGATACAGTGGTTTATTAGGTACATACCACGTAAGTTCTCAAATGAAGCTGTAAGTTTATTAGCCTTTAGCTCAGCTTCTTTGAAGCAGTTTTGGAGCTTCTCAAGCAAAGCTTCTCTCTCCTCTATCTCCTCTCGGTCTTTCTGATATAACAATTAGGAGAAAAAAAACTTAAATTCGAAGGCGGAAACAATGACAATCAAATAGTTTCAACAACAAACTAACCATGATTTCAAGTTGAAGCTCATTAACACTTGAAGAAGGTGATGCTTCAGTCTCAGCAGCGACTGTATTCTTCAAATCTTGCATCTCGAGTTCCTTTGTCGTCAAAACCTTCTCTGCTTGGATGCGGTGCTTCTGTATAAACCAAACAAAGAAACATATGCAAAGCGTTTATGAATACGAGCAAACTAACGCTTTATAAAATCAAGCTAATCATTTCACTTAAGATATATAAAAAAGACTGGGAACTCTAGTTTCGACATGTCTACTGGATTAATCAATGAGTTTACATTACCTTCAGCGTGCGCATTTTCGACTCAAGTTCCTCGAGATTCTCCTTTGCCTCTCTCTTACGTCTCATGCATTGATTTATCTCGTTTTGTTCTTTTGAGGCCTCTATTTCAAGATCCTTGATCTGCTCATCAAAAGAAGCACAGAGTCGCGTCGGTCTACGAGAAAGAGGAAGAGTTGTCTGAACTGACCCACGAAAAAACCTGGGATAAGAGTAGATAGATTAGTGTTATGATTGAGAAATATCGTCCTATATCCCCTAAATGGTCTCAAGTCAATCCATTTTAGATAAAAAGTACTAGCTTATTTTACATGAGTGAGAAATGGTAGATGCAAGACTGTCGGATATCTCATTTTCGGTCCCTTCAAGATCTTTTGAAAGGCTTTTTTTAAAACGAAAAATGTCAAACAAAAGGTTTCTATTGGATCACTTCTCAAGTTTGACTTATGGTGGAAAACTGATTTTTCCAGAGCCAGGACACATAAAGAGGGGTGTATGTCAAACTTCAAAATTGTATTTAAGAAGAAAAGATGATCTCCGGCCATGCAAAAGATTTGTTTTGTTTGCAAGTGAATTACTTAACAGGACTGTCCATGCCAAATATAATAAGTTACTTACATTCGGTATCCGTCCGAAGTGTAAACATCCTTCAGATTTGAGAGCCTTTTCCCAAAGGCAACTGCCGTTCCCACCTCATAGTTCTCTGCAAGCACTTGCCTCTCAACACCACTCTGAAATATCCAGTAAACAATACTAAAATGTAAATACTGGAATACAGGGCTGTAAGAATGAAGAAATCTAGAAAGTACGAACCACATCCACTAAGACGTTAAGAACGGTTGGGTTATCAGAGTGTATGACAGATAAAATAGTTGGGTGTTCTGTCTGAGGCATCATGTGCCTTGGTATGTTTAACCTGCATAAATGAAGAGATAACAAATATTTGCGTTACAAAGCTACCCATTCATCAACGCAAAAAGTTAAAAGGAAAAATTTAAATGCTTAATTAGAATTTGAACCTTGGTCTCGAAAAGTCATAGATGATAATCTTAAGGTTTCTATAATTGGCTTCATTTGCACAATCTCTTAGAGTGAGCGAATCTTTATGATCAGTCACAATGAAGGCATTTAATAGGTTTCCAAGAGCTTGTTCAACTGTAGAAGCCCATTTATTGCCATTGACCAAAGTCTGCAGAACATCACACCATCAGAAGAGATTTTTTAACCCACAAAATATTCACATTTAAAGATTGTTACAACAACACTTCTTCAGCCATGCATGGTGAATATAAGACAACGTGAACTAATTTGTTTGGAGCACAGATTTCCAAATGAAACAAGTAGGAACTCACCACATGGGAGCCAATAGGACCAATTGGTGACTTTCTGAATCTACGTTGATGTCTCTCAATAGCCTGCAGAAGATTGATGACTCTGTCCCCTCCAAATGCAGTAACCTAGTGAGTATGCATGTATTTTTATGCCTATTAGCTATTACCTAAAGAGGCTTCCAGTTGAAACACCAAATATTGTGATGAAATAACTTAAGATGCACCTTGTTTGTTTGATGTTTCCTCAGATCATTAATGTTAGAGTTTACGAGTCTTTGACTGTTTTGATGGTCTCTAATCTAGAAGCCAAAAAAAAAAGAACAAGGTGTTAATTAAAATTTTGAAAGACCTGCATGTGAAACTGACTAAATTCTAAGACTTCAGATTTATGTGTATGTAATAAATATAAGCATGGTTGTACCATTTCCTCGATGTGTTCCATCTCTTTCCTTCCAGCTAACACTTTTTCCAATAAGCAGCTCTCTTCCTCTTTCAATCTATAGTATCAAATATTTAAAACATGTTGGAAGTGAGAGATAAGACTACAGAAGAAGGCAAATCACACGAAAAGGACATGGAAAACTTAAGATAATAACCTGGAAAGGAATGTTTCAACTTTCTCAACCTCCTGCTCCAAATATTTTAGTTTCTCCTCGATTTCTGATTGTTCAGCCTGCATCACTATCAACATATGAGAGATATACACAGATATATTTGTACATAAGTATATACCTTCACAATATCTTGATCGTTATGCCAAGACACTGAGCACAAAAGAAACATGACATAGTTTTCAATTTTTTAAGATAATTCAAGTGACCAAGATTGAGGACCTGTGTGTTTCTCATTGTCTGTTCATTGATATCTTCAACCTGCCGTTCAAGCCTTCTAACACGATCCTTAATCTTTTGAACATTATTGCATTTATGATGGAATTCTTCTTGTAGAGCAATCTTTTCTCGTACAGCCTAAAATAAAAACACATAAGATATGTCAACAACACGCATACAAGATCTGAACAATAGTTATACCGAAAGCAACTTTTCAAAACTAATCACATTGACTAGTTATTTTCAGGCTATCTACGTTGAGAATAATGATGCATATTAGAGCCTTGCAGCGCTTTTGATAAATCAAGTATTTTCATTTACTTCCTTTTTTTACAAACACCAAACAAGATTATGTATTAATATGGGAAGATAATTTGTCAATTCTTTTAGGAAAAATTCCATCCACTAGGTTCCTCTTAAAAGTAAGTTTACAAACCGTCTTGGCTGATTGGTGAAAACTCTCTATCTCTCTCTTCATTGCAGTTGATTCATCCATCAGACATGCAACTTGAGCTTTCTTCTTGGTCAAGCGATCCCTTAAAGATTCCACTTTACCCTACACAAATGGTCAATGATAATCAAACAGTCTGAGGTCAACACATAAATAAGCAATTTATCTATCCATCTGAAGATCCCTACAATAATGCAGGTTACAGTTGCGCTCTAAAATAATTGAACATTTTAGAGGCAAAACCTCACATAAAATGGAACCAGGATATTACACATTTAACTATGCCCCTATGAGAACATATTGGGGCGGAAATACCTCGAATCTACATAATCAAATTATTGCTTTTGTACAGAGAATAAACTTTATAATTATCTTATGAGATGGCCAGGTAGGATATCAGAGAGAAGTTAAAACTTATAATGCACTCCAGCATCTCTAACTTTCGATATTGTGTAGCCATCCAAATTTCAGATAATGGAAAGTATGTATTACTTACCAGTTCCCAATCTATTTTAGCTTGGCAAGTCGGTATACGTTCTTTAAGCTTCACAATCTTCTCAGTCTGTTCCTGGAGCTGCCTATCCACATCATATACCCATGACCAAGCCAGTTTCTTCTTCAACTGCTGCAACTTTTGAGCTATTTCTTCAACTTGTTCCATATTCTTTATCTTTCCACGCAACTCACTGATCTCCTTTTCTATTGGTTTAATTGTGTTCTCCAATTCATCAACTATAGCAGTTGCATTTTTCAAGTGTTCGTAGATACTTTGGAGAAGATCATTAACTTGCTGAAGAAGGGTTGCCTTAAAAAAGAACTAAAGAACGAAAGCTTTTAGCCAAAATATCAACATGGTTGACTTTGATATATGTCAATTCACAAGGGGATACCTTGAATTTATCTTTGTCATTTCCAGAATGTAAGAACTCCCTGCTTTTGTCTTGACTCATTACCACGCACGGGTTTTCAACATCAATCTACCCATGTAAAATATAAGATGGATACATCAATGAATATCCCAATATGGCTTATATTACTGGAAATTAAATAACACGTATTTCTGATATTACTTAATACTGTTAAATTTGAATGAACGACAAAAACTTACATTATAATGTTCAACAATTTCCCGTAGCTCCTCCCTCCGGCTACTTACTTTTTTGCCTGCATAATACATGTTGCGAAAAATAAGAAAACAGAAAAACCTTTTAAATCAATAATTTTATATGCACATAACACAGAAAGAGTTGGTAGAGAAGAGAATAAAAATAGAGACAATCACCATAACAAGCAGCACGCGGGTTATGAGACAAATTGTAAGTCAAACCATAAATTTATATATATCGAGAAAGGGATTGAGATAGCTACAGTGAATTAACCTAGACGATCTTTAAGAACAGTAGAACTAGTAGACTCAGTTATCCTGCGTTCGATAATTATAATGTCACCATATATTTCAGGCTTAAAAGCATCCTCTCCTTGGTTTTTCATTTCTACATGGACAACGGCATAGCTGCAAAAATATCCCAAAAATAGTTGAAATTTTCAGTCACTCTTACCATTAATCTCAAAAAGAAGCAAAAACACAGTCATTTCCTAATCATGACAAGAGACAAATCTTAAAAAAATTGAAAGAAGAATAAGTGCCACTAAACATGTACTATTTTGCGCTCTTTCCAACCTACAAATCTGATATTTTAGATAAAACACACAGCATAAGCGTACAAACCTGCATCCGGTTTTTATGAAATCCTTGAGAGTGGCAGCACGCTGAGTCCCTTTCGCTCGACATCCAAATGCAACACAGAGAGCAGTCAATATTGCACTTTTACCACCTGAAGTTTTTACAAAAACGAGAAATTAGCTTTCAACGATTCCTTAAAGATCATAGAACAAGAAAATATCCAACACCAAACAAATTCATATTGTCGTTTGATATTCCATGAAGCGACATCTACATAAAGTTTTCAATCACAAGTCCAGATTAAAACTCTCAAGCATTGTCTTTCCGACCCTCATGGATAAACCAATTCTAAATCAAAGGAAAGATATGTCCACTAGCTCCCAACCTGAATTGTTAACACAATGAAACAAATTGAAAAGACCAGGTTCCAAAATTCGGCAAAACCCAGTTCTCAATAAGGTATAAGTGATTAAATTCAGCCAATTACAGAGCTAAAGATCAATTTTTTTGGTAAAGGAAAAAACTTACTTCCGTTTTGGCCAGTGATGAAATTGACCCACTCGCCAAATTCAATCTCGAGATTACTATGGCACATAAAATTCTCAAGCTTGATCCTAAGGATCGTACCCGACCCAGAACGCTGTTTGATGAAGGAATCACTGGGTCGAGCCCCAGATTTCGCCATGGCTAACGAGTTCTAGGGTTTCTCACTCGGTTGAAACAAATTAGAAAAGAGAAAGTTTCATTGATGGGAGAGATTAGGGCGGGAAAGAGAGAAGGCTATTGATGGGACTACACGCGTGTAAGCTAACTAAGTCCGTACTCACCGTCCGATCTTCTTATCAGATCTTATGACGAACAATGGGCCTTTCCGTACATGGGCCATAAGCAAATGACTGGGTTTTAGGTGGTTTTTATAAAGTTTTGGTTTTGAATTAAAAGATTCGTTTCTAATTTTAATTCATATATTAAAAAAAAAAAATTATAAAAACAAAGAGGTAAAGTGGGATTTGAGATTATCGTCAGGATGGCCAAATCCATCACCATCTTTGTAGAACAAATTGATCACACGTGCAGTGTTGAAAACTCGCACTAGAATCTGACGTGGCACAGTGGATGACGCATTAAAGAACTCATCCATCATTATCTCATGGTGATCCTTAATCATCTTCTTCAATTCTTTAACCGCTTCTTCTTTACTAACACCATGTTGCGTCATGTAACAGTTGACTCCATTTGCCACCTCCCCTCTCTTCAACTCTTCCTCGAACGTGGTTATGTCGTTCGTTAGACGAAACACGACACAGAAAGCTTGGATGACTTTTGGTCTCGATGCGAACCATTCGTACATTATCGTCTCATCACAATCTTCCATCCCGAGAAAACTGTAGATTGCCATGTCATCCATTGCGCCTGTCACGACTCCAACCTCCATGTACTCCTCAAAGCTTGGCACGTGACCTGCCCGTGCCCATTTTGCTATTTCTAGATACCCCTTCTTCGTCAGGCTCTTTATCTATATATGATGTTTATTTCAGTATAAACATGTACACAATATTAGACGGTTCAAAAAAAAAAAAAAAAAAAAAAGACTAACACAGAATATTAGTTTTCTAATTTCCGTTGCCTTTATAACCCAATTCATATCTTTTACGAGAAAGTAAAGCAACCTTGCATCTAATCTTATCTTTTTCGATATAAACACTCAATAATATTATACCCTTCATATTGTTTTAGCTTGTTTTCTCTAATAGCATTTGTGTACCTCATCTATCGTCGGTTTCACACCGCCAGATCTTCCTAACGAACCCATTTCTTGTTCGATGTCTTTCATAATTTCCCACAAATTTCGGAAGATAATTTGCATATAGCTTGGTAGATCTTGAATGGCTCCAATATCCCACCTAGCCAGTTAAGTCTATAAGACTAGAGGACTAGAGAGTTCCAGTTAACAATCCAACAAGAAAAAGAAAGTGTACCTTTGCAAAGCATCAGTGAAACTTATAACTTCAGGAAGAGTGCCATACGCATCATATGTATCATCAACAACCGTCATTATCATGGAAATTTTAGTGCCTATAATTCTCGCAAGGGAATATCTTGGTTCGAAATATATTCCCATCATCCCAAAATAGATCTCCACATTTCTGTCCCGGAAAGTATAAGGCAGTTTAGATGCAAGATCTAGCTCCTTCCACCATCTGCAATAAGCATAAAGTTCATATGAAATTAAATGATCAAGACCTATATAAAATAGCTACAATTAGTGACATTACTTAGTGACTGCTTTGAGCTCTTGCACGTAATGCAGTTGGCAATAGCTGAAGTTGAGTTTAGCAAACTTGAGCAGCTTCTCCTCATGATCTTCTTCTTGTTCGTAAAAAGAGATGTATTCTCTTGCAATTGCTATTTCTACGCAATGATACCGAGGAATGTACAATGCGTTTTGTATATGCCTAGATAGATGTGGATGAGTATTAGTCACTGCCAAGTGATTCCTAGTGAAAGTTCGCGCTTCCTCCATTATATCCTCATTTGCTGCTTTGAGATGTGATGCTTGGTACAACTGCAACATTCCTCTAAGATCTCCAACTAGACTTTCCTTGAACTTTCCATCATCTTGGCCTTTGAATCTTTCAAACACATCTATAATGAAACCGAGATATATAGCCAAACACAACTAAGCATATCTATAGATGTGAATGAAGGAAATTGATAATAACCATTTTTAAGTTCTTACCACAAGACATTTTGTGTCCGTATAGTCTGAAAACCTCAAACATAATAGAGACTGTTTCCAAATCATATTCCTCGGCAATTAGGTCTTCCAGCTTCCCAAAAGCCTGGTTTAGAATCTTTTCGATTTCGTATTCGAAATAATGTGAGATCGCTAGACTGATAAGCAAGTGGATGAGACGAATTTTCTCCTTGTCGCAGCTGTGAGAAGACATGAGCATGTCTCTCACGTACGGCTTCATAACCGATTCAATCTCGTGTTCAATAACATCAAATTCCTACAAAAATATGATTGTGAGAAATAAATATTCAAGAACTTCTTTTGCAAATACATTGGGTTCTTGACTTCTTGTTTTTCTACTTACAGAGTCGTCGACGGGGACAGAGAAGAAGTGATCTCCTAAAAAGGTGGGAGTAAATTGAGCCAAGGGACGTGTACTCTCAAGATCGCCACTAGTAGCAGTGACATAGAACGAACCTTGTTTTTTAGGTTTCCCAGAAAGAGTGTTGTTTTGAAGCAAAGGGCGGGGCAAAAAAGAGAGGTTGGTCTTATGACAGAGAGGGACATTGTGAACTTGAGGGAGAGTTTTAGGACTAAAACTCATCATTCTCGATGTTTGCATTTTTAGTCACTGTCAGTAAAATGATTAGACACGAGACAGTCTCTACTGATCTGCTTTATGTTTTGATGATGGATAAGATGTTTCGCATCTCTAACTTTTGCTTTAGATCCGGAATCTATGGAGACGCTAAAATGTGTTTTAGTAATAAGGAAGTTTCTGAAACATGGTACGGGTTTCGTAACATTGAATCTACTTAATCGTATTCTTATTTTTCACCCTAGCTTACTTATTATTCCCATGTGCGAACCGGACTTGTTAGTAGCAATCATGTTATTATGATTCAAACACACAGTATAAATTAAGATAAAACTTGACATCACAATAAATAGAGATGATCACAATATAAAATGGTTCAAAAGAAGCGTATATTAATAGGCACTAATTACGGACGCTTTTATGATAATGGAATCCTGTACTAGGTTTTCGTGCACATAGGGGACCGGAAATATTTCCATTTGCTCTGCGTCTCTGCGTGTAAATGTAATCACATCATGTTTGGACAAAATGAGCATCGACTTAGATGAGCTTTGTGTTTTCTGGCCCAACACCGAATTCTTATTATCCAAAGATAAGTTATTGCTTTGTTCTAAACTTCATTTATTACTGATTTCAAGTGCTCACAATTCATATATAATTTCATACAATTTTGTATGAATACTTTTTCAATATATAGACTACTTTTCAATAGACAACATATATTTATTTGATACTAGCAACAATTATTTAATTGAACTAATTATAAGAAAACACGAAAACCTTGCAGTTATTTAATTTCTTGTATATAAGAAAATAAAGATTAGCTTGTAAATAAATGTTGACTTTGGTTTTATTTGACCAAAAGAAAAGTGCTTGTAAATAATTGTTGGAACATATTGCACCAAACACTTATGTTAAGTGTTTAACTCCTTTTGAATAGAATTACTTCTCATGTTCTTGATTCTCTCCATCTATATATATGGGTATCTCATTGACACAAAATCACATAGCAACATATTCAAACAAACACTTCTCGCAGCCCCAAAAAATCTCTAAAGCCTTTTTTTTTGTGTGTGTTTTTCATCGCAATGATGTATTCACTTCTCAAAACAAGAACCTGTCAAGTATGCAAGAAATCATTTTCAAACGGGAAAGCTCTAGGAGGTCACATGAGATCTCACACTCGGAGACTTTCAGCCGAATCATCAACTGGCTCGAGCGCTCCATCACTAAGACCATGCAACAGCCTTGGAGCAAATTTTAGGCCTCATGAAACAGTTTTGATGAGATCTGTCTACACCAGTGAAGTCGTTGGTGGTCTGACGCCAGATCTAAACAAAGAAGGTGAACAACAAATAACTGATGCCGAGAGAAAGATCGTCGTGGATTTGGAAGAGGTAAATTCCATAGAGTCTCTATGCGGTATAACTATTGAACAAAGTGCTTTATGTCTTTTACAAATGTCTGAGGACAAGCGGACAGAAACTCTTCAGAAGCTGAAAGAAGTGTATCATTTGATATTAGCTCGAAAAAGGAAAGATACTGAAAAGTATATCGAGATAGATTCTGAAGAAGATCAGGATGACAGTGATGAGTTCGTTGATGAAGATGAAGACAGTGAAGACGAAGACAATGAAGACGGAGATGTTACGTTTCTCACTTCAGATGTGGAAAACCTAACAGGAGACAGCGATGACGATGATGATGCTGATGAAAACGCATACTTCGGTGGGAAAGAAAAGAAGTGTAAGAAACAAAGTAAGTATGTGTGTGATATATGTGGAAAAGTTTTACGTTCGTATCAGGCATTGGGCGGTCATCGAACGAGCCACAGGAACAAACGATTGAAGATTGCTGATAAGAAACAATCCCCCGAAGCGGAAAATGGCGTAGCTGTTCGACGACATTACGAGTGTGAATTTTGTAACAGGGTGTTTGAATCTGGTCAAGCACTTGGTGGTCACAAAAAGATTCATTATGCATACCTCCAACCAACTAAATTGTCGACTTCATCAACCAGGTGGCCATAAATCCTATGAAGCGTAGAATTTGGGTGATTAGTCGATTTGGATTAACAAATAATAAAACATGCTCTCTGTTTTTATGTTTTTTTTTTTTCAAGTTTATTTTTATGTTGTTTTACCCTTTTTACAGTTTATTTCCTATCATAATAAAACTTTCGTTCCTTTGCACAAAAAAATAAAATAAAATAAAATAAAATAAAACTTTCGTTCAATTTTATGTTTTTGTGTGCATAATAGAGCTTATTCAGAGTCCACTTTCTTTTTTAAAAATTGTTCAAACCACAAATTGTGGAATACGAGATTTAAATTTGGATGTAGTTACAAAAGGCTTTCAAATGTAGAGAACATAAAAAAATTATTTTAGAAAAAGCTTTAAGATGATCTAAATATACAGTTTAATATATATATTACTGATAAAAAACAATTATTCTAAATTCTTTTTTTTGTCAAAAGTTTTTCTAGATTAAAGTTATCTATGTATAATGTATTTAGTCAGAAACAAAAATAAACATTCGTCATAAAATATAACTTTTATTTTTCAAAAAAAATTTGATATTTTTTTGTATAAATTTAGTTAATATTATAAAAGTTATGTGTTTTTTGACTAACTAAAGTCAAAAAATATTTAATCCAAATGAATAATTTGAATACGAATAATAAGGTAAATGAAATTGCGTTTACTGTCACGACTACATATAACAAGAATGGCACGCTAAATAGAAATATATATCATTGAATTGAATCGTAGTCTTCTTTTTTTTTGCGTTTATGTTAACATATTAAAATATCCAAAATAAACACTAATATTTTTGTTGACCAGAACATGTAACCTAATAGTTTGGGTTAGTGTTATTTTTGTATCACTATTTTGGTTCAAATGTAGTATAATGCATGTTGACAAAAAAAAAACATATTTCTTTAGTTCTTTTTCTTAAATAAGATTTGCAAATTATTATGTGAAACACAAACATGATAATAATTTACAAATTATATTTGATGTTAAAAGGCAAAAAATTTGTGTTTATTTGGATGTAAAGCATCAAAATATTAACATATAAACGTTAATGTGGACGCAAGGAACATTTATGTTTTAGAAGGCCAAAAAGATTACTCTCCAAGACCACCGAGTCTTGTTAGTTTGACATTGCTACTATGATGCATATGTTTCCTTAACAACAATGTTAGTTTGTTCCAAAAATAGAACAAACTATTTTTGCACCTTAAGTGAATTGTGAACACAAGTGATCGTACGTAGAATTTGGTATAGTGAAATTTATTTAGCGTTATCATATATGAATCCCAATTTTCTAACTTGTTCTCACGATGATAGAATCCACATGTGCTGATAATGGGCCAAGACTCAAGAGATGTCAAACCCACATACGCAACGACCACTCTCTTAAAAAAAAAGTCTCTCTAATTACTCTTTTAGCCCGAAAAATGTAAGAGCATGGTCATATAGGAAAAATTCGAAACATTCCACTCACATAACCGAGAAAAAAAAAAAGAAGAAGCAAAAATACACTCATATATACCCTAACAGTAACACCCTTCAAAAAAAATTCTACGATTACATTAAAAACTCCAAATACAAAGATATATTAACAATCACACCCCAATCTTTTGACATTTAACAACATCACGTCCACCACAAACATCTTCGAAAGTGACATCACTAACATTGCCGAGGGTAACCACCACATTATCTCCTACAGTCTTCCTCTTCGGTTTTGCCTCTTGAAGAATCAACAACACATCTCTCATCGGCGGTCTGTCTGTTGGATTCCGGCTTGTACACAACAACGCGATTCTCAACATTTGCTTCATTTCTTCTCTTATAAGACTACACGACCTACCCATGCTTTTGTCTAGAACTTCTTCTACATCTTCTTTCGTCTTCAACTTTGATCTAACCCAATCCACGATACTATTACCTTCACCAAATTCCGGTTCCACCGATCTTTTTCCGGTGATTATTTCTAATAAAATCACTCCGTAACTGTAGATATCACTCTTTTTATCTACTTGTAGCGTGTAAGCATACTCTGCAACCAAAACAAACAAACAAACAAAATTAGAATTTTAGTCATATAGTCAGATGTCGTCATCCGAACAAAAAGAATGTTTAACAAACGGACAAAATTCCAAAAATAAAAACAAACGGACAAAAAAGTACAAAATTAAAACATTTGGGGAAAAGTAAAGAATAATAAAAAAAGTTAAGGGTACCTGGTGCAATGTAACCGTACGATCCGGCGACGACGGACATTGATTCGTCGGTTTGAATCAGCTTAGCGACGCCGAAATCCGCCACACGCGCCTCGAAATCGGCGTCGAGGAGGATATTGCTAGGTTTAAGGTCACGGTGTACAATCACCGGATCACAATCATGGTGGAGATAACAGATCCCTTGAGCCACACCAATCGCGATCTGATACAACGCCGTCCATTCCGCCGCCGCGTTCATCGTTTTATCGCCACCGTGAAGGAGATCGTCTAAGCTTCCGTTAGGCATGTATTCGTATAAAAGCATCGTACACTCACGATTTGAGCAGCATCCAAGGAGACGAACGATGTTCCGGTGCCGTACGTTCCCTAGAACGTCGACCTCCGCCAATACACCGCTCTTCCGTCGTCGGATCTTGCCGTTTTCTTTGTTTTTTCCCCAAAGCTTTTTCACGGCGATTATTTCGCCGTTAGGCATTTCCGCCTTGTACACTGTTCCTGTTGATCCCATTCCGAGGATGTTATCTGTTTTTGAAAGACACTCGACCACATCATCTGCCGTGAAATTGAGTCTCTGAAAGGCGGTTAGCTTCCACGGTCCTATATCTCCGCCGTTTCTTCCACCATCGACTTTGTTTCCGTAGCTTTTCTGGAAACATCGAGTGGCTGCAACGAGTACGAAGAATCCAACTCCAATCGCCGCCGCCAGTATCCAAACAATAGCTCCGGCTGTTTTCTTCGGTCGCTGCTCGTTACGATGACCGTTTAGATCTGCGTCTCCGGCGTTAAATCTCTCGGAATTGCAAGGTTTTCCGACGACATCTCCACAGAGCCCTTCGTTCGAGGAGAAGAAGGAAGGATTCAGATGAGCGAACGAACCGCTTGGAATTGGACCGATTAGCTGATTATACGAAACGTTGAAGGTTGTGATCGTCTTGGAGCTTCCGAAATCCGACGGGATTGTTCCGGTTAAAAGATTATGAGAAAGGTCTACGTCGGCGATCGATGGAAGTGTTGAAATTTCCCATGGAATGATTCCAGAGAGATGATTTTGGCTGAGATTCAAACAGAGAAGCTTCTCGCAATGTCCGATGTCCCATGGAATCGTTCCGTTGAGAGAGTTTCCTTGTAGCTCAATCCTGTAGAAGCTTTTGCATCCAACGTAATTTGGGATTTCGCCGATCAAATTGCTGAAACTCGCTGAGAAGATCTGTAGATTCGGAGCTTTCCAGATATTTTCCTGTAATCGGCTGTGGAAGTAATTGGTAGAGAGATTCAAGTACTGAAGAACAGGAGCAGTAGCGAAATCTGCCGGAATTTGGCCGGTGAATCTGTTGTTACTCAAATCAACGAATGTGAGGTTACTCAGAGAGCCAAATCCGATCGGGATTGTGCCGTTTAAGCGATTGTTCTGAATCCGAAACCTCCACAGAGAATTGCAGTGAGTCAAGCTCTTTGGTAGTTCACCTTCGAACATGTTGGAGAAGAGGATGAGTTTGTATAACTTGTTTCCATGGCAGAGAGAAGAAGGGATTGTTCCGGTAAAAGAATTGTTGGAGACATCCATGTTCTCAAGGTTTCCGTTTGATCCAAGCTTCTGTGGCAAAACTCCGGTGAAGTTATTGTTCCATAGAAGGAATGTAGTTAGCTCAGGGAGTTCACCGAATCCTTCAGGGACTTCACCTGAGAGGTTGTTGCTTATTAAGCTCAGCCACTTGAGGTTCTTTAAGGTTGAGAAGCCTGATGGGACACTACCAGAAAGCTGATTACTCGATAAATCGAGAGTCTTGAGGGATCTCAAGTTGCTATAACTCTCTGGAATTTCACCGGTGAAACCGTTGTGGAAAAGATATAAAGTCTCTAGCTTTGTGAGATTTCCGAGTTCTTGAGGCAGAGAACCAGAGAGGCTGCAATTGGAAACGTCAAAGTACTTAAGATTCGAGAGTAACGAAAACTCCGAGGGTATGATTCCGGTGAAATTATTATAACCGATCTCGATGTGTTGGAGCTCCGGTAAGAGCCCCAATTCCGGAGGTAGTTCACCTCCGAGAACATTTCCGGCTAAATGAATAAACTTGAGACTCTGTAAACCACCGTAAGCTGCGGGAATCTCTCCTTCGAAGTAACTCCCACCAAAGTTAAGCTCTTCCAAAAAACGAAGACGACCCACGTCACGAGGCAATAGACCTTCAAAGTCGTTGCTGAACGCATTAAGGACTTTTAAGAACTTGAGCTTGGAGATTCCCGGAGGGAAACTCGAGTCGAACGAGTTGTGGCTGATGTCGAGAGTAGTGAGCTTGGTGAGATCAAAGATAGAAGTCGGAAATGAACCTTCCAAGGAATTCCTGCTGAGATTCAAGTAAAGTAAGCTCGACAAGTAACGAATCTGTCGAGGAAGCCGACCCGTGAGGTTCCGGTCAGAGAGATCAAGAGAAATAACTTGAGCCGTTACATTATCACAAACTACACCAGACCAAGAACACCAAACGGCGTCGTTTTGACTATCAGTGGGGACTTTCCAGTCTTGAAAAGCAGAGGGAGGGCCAGAGAGAGATGTTTTGAGGGAAATGAGAGACAAGAGTTGAGGTGAAACCTTGAGGGCTAAGGAATTGAAGCCGAAGAAAGGAAGAAAAAGAAGGAGGAGAAGGAGATGAACAAGAGAAGGAGTAGTGTTCTTCTTGTTCATCATGGCTTTAGGAAGAAGTAATTAAAGTGGAACTGTGTGATGAAGTGTGGTGAAGTTGAGAAAGGTATTAGGGTTAGGAATGGTTAATTTAAGGGTTTGAAGAAGGAGATGAAGAGAAGAAGAAGTCATGATGAAGGTGATGATTGTGGAGTGCGTCTAATGGTCTGGCTTTTGTTGGTGAAGGCATTATGGTTTTTGTGTGGGGAAGAAAAGAAAAGAGAAACTCAATCCATTTTCACTCTTCTTTTACTTTTCTTACTTTTTTGAAAATTACTTATTAGTACTGTGTACTTCGTATTTAAATATCTGTTAATTTTTTTTCGGTTACTTTATTAGTTATGAACTAAAGTAAAGAGCACTCTGTTATGTCGTATAAACCATTTAATATTTCATTTCATTTAGTTATTTCAGTTAGTGGTACTAAAAATTCATGTGTACAAAAACAAATTGCTAGAAACGTGGCATTTTTATTAATAGAATTATGGATTGAAGTTTCTACTTTGATATTGTAAAAACTTAATTTGATTTTGGGTGGACATCTTTGAAAATGAGAAAACAAATCACCATGCCACTCCGATTATTTAGATTGCTTGTATCTTTTCTTTTTCCACTTTGGTTTTTTTTTTAAAAACCTTTTGCAGACAAATTGAATGTTGGATGGAATGTATACGCAGATAAACAAGTACACATATATATACATACATAGATACACAATAAATCATATATGTAAGCGAAAGTGGACTGTATTTATCTCAGTCACTCACAGGATCCAATAAAGCTAAAATCCTCAGTCTCTCCACTAACTCTTAAGCCCACTATATATATTTACAAAGTCTATGTGTGCGTATAGATATATTTATATGTATATGAATTATAGTTTTTCTTCGAAATTCGAACACCATTCTCGCGCCCAAAAGATTCAAGATTATATAACCAATTCCTAGCTCATACCATTCATACGTATAGATATACGCGTGCATCTCTTTATTACTTTTAAATTAAAAGTTTTGATGAAATGATAAATAATTCGGACTTATATTTCAGTTAGTTGTATATTCGCCAAACCATACCCAAAACCACCGTAAATCTACTATTTTCTATCAACTTCAAAGAAATTTGATTTAGACTTTTTGATTGGATTAGAACTAGAGTTGGAGTTGAGTTTTGTGATTTAAATTTATTCTATACGAATTGAAGCACTTTGATAAAATTGCATCCCGCTTTCGTTTTTGTAAGCATTGGCTTGTCAACATGATTCAAATCGTAATGAGATAATTCGAATATTATTTTCTAACCTTTCAGAATAATTTTTTTATCCATTAGATCACTATAATTTTTTTTATTTTTTTCAGGTAGTTGTTTACATTTTTTAGATTTACGAATTTATTTAATTGTAAATTCATAAGTACGAACATGAATACTATTCGTGTTTTTATATTCACTATTTCTAACATTTTTATGTCTTTTCTGAATTATCTTAGTCACGTGATCCTGTACTACTAAAAATATTTTGTCTCTAGTTCTTTTCCATTCTTTAATTTTGTTAATCTAATCGTCTACACATCATTAATTATGGAGATAAATTATATTCTCATATTTTTATATTCAATATCTCTAATATTTTTTGAATGATTTCTTCGAATATCTCAATCCAATGGTCCCGTTCTACTAAAATTAGTCTGTCTCATTTAATTATGTAATACTGCTACGAAATCCAAACAACGCCTTTTTCTTTTATTTATTTTTCTGGTAACGATGTCCTTTTCTTATAATATTTTTCTTTTCTTTATTAAAAACACAGTGAAAAAAAATATATATTATCTTTTTTGTCAATGCTATCTGTACAAAGTTATAGCTGTAGAAATTGACTTAAGGGCACATAAGGTTTGTATCATGATAGTTGCTTGCCATTATAGATTCACTTTTCATCATTAAGGTTGGATGAAATATCTCACATTTATTCGATGATCTATAAAGTTACAAAAGAATTCATTATTCCCCAACTAATCACCTAAATTATCGCTTATGTATATATCATCTTAAAGGTTCCGTACGTACGTCGGCACGTGAGTATAATGCTATTCTATATTTTGAAATCACATATTTACATGTTTCAAATAATTTCATTTTATCTTACACCGTTAATTCCTTACTCCTCGTTGCATTATAGTTTCATATATATGGTTCAATTAAATCACTATATACGTGGTTCGAAGTCCAAAACCAACTTTTGTTAACTGCGTTTTTTACAATCGTTGTGTGATTATTGATGTAGCGGAAGCAACGATAAACATCTCAATTAGAATGATATACGTTTTACAAACTCGTGTTACGAAGGATCAATGGTCCTACAAATTTTGGGACGTTTTTAAAAAATTAAATAGAATGTAATAATGAAAAATGTATAGAGGCATGCGTCGTCGCATTTCTCTTTTGTTAGTGTTTTTTGGCCACGCGTGTCTTTTTCGCAACAACAGTATGGTATGTTTTGCCTTTTGCTAGTTGACGGTTTTACCCCCAACTGATTTTTTTTTTTTTAAACATCTCATTTATTGATTACTCAAGTAATTGCATGGTCATTAATTGTTTGCAGATTCAGAGTCATGCATGATGCACAGATAATAAAAAACGATGGGCATGTCTCATAGATTTCGGGAAATGTTAACCTTCGTAGACCCTCTTTAGCTAGTCGATCTGCACACCTATTATCATCTCGCTTAGTGAAAGAGAACTGTAATTGTTGGAAAAAAAGAGTAACTGTTGGAGAAACATTGGTCCCAATCTCTGGTAGCGTCCATGGCTCCATGTAATGATGTAAGCGACAATTCGTTGTCTGATGTAGGGTTCTAACTTTAATATATCTATTATCGAATGTAACATCCTTTGGTTTTTCGTGTTTTTTGTATGAATTGATTTATGTACTTCAAAGCAGAATTCGTCGGAACTCAAAATTTGTAATAGAGCAATCGTATTCAAGTTAGTTTTTGTTCGTATATGTAAAATATATGAACTTAGAGGAAATCGTTAAATCTGGAAGACACAAACAAAATAAAGTAGAAAAGAAAATTAATAATAAAAGTTTCCACAAGAGAATGATGAAAGAATTGAACATTCTTCAAAAGTAAACAAAGAGGATGAAATAAAGAGAGAAAGATAACGATTGATGGGAGTGAGGCCATTTATATATAAAAATGTTATTTCAAATGTGACTCATTTTTTTATATTTATTTTTCCTTTTTGAAATACCACCGTTTGTATCTGACATTTGTTATGACACTTTGGATTTTAGTTTTAGGTTCAAAATGAATGATTTTTCATATAAGTGTGAAAACTAAGTATCATAATTACTTTTATACTATCTCGTATTACACTATCACTAAATTTATAAATTTTAAAATTCATGATTTGAAAGTTTTCTTGTAACGTAAATATAAACTCTAATTGATCTATAAAAGATATTAAACGAATCAAAGACATAATGACCCGTTGATCTTTATGATACAAAAGCTTGTTTATATATTCTGATTTCAAATTTCAGTAACCCGCTGATATTTATGATACAATGCAATTTTTTCACATTTTTAAGTGATTATTTATTGTTTTTGATTGAATAGTTTTGTTCTTTATTTTTTTTTTGTCAAAGTTTCTTTACTTTTTATTCAAAATATTAAATATTTTTTGGATGTGTGTTAAATCAAATATTAAAATTCACTCTTTTTTTTACTAATTAAGTAAATTATGTCCGTTTTTAAAAATTCAAATCACAACATATATGAAAAATAAAATCTAGATTTTATTTATTATATAAACTATGTATTGATCCAATTTTTTTAAAAAATATGATCATATAAAGATGAGAGATAAATTTTTAATAAAATTTTTGAAATATTTTTAAATTAAAGGAAAATAACTTTGTTAAGAAAATTAGAGGAAAGAGAAAATTCAATATTTCCTTAAATAAATTCAATAGATGAGAGTAGAGTGTGAGCATGTTAGTTTATTTTTATAATTAATGCCGAGCTCTCTAGCGACGACACATCAGCATTGTTGGCAAAAATGCTTCTCTATTAATATATAGGGGATAATTATATTTGGTTTTATAATATGTTTAAACATAATTTGAAAATTAAATTAAATTATTTTTTTATTCACCAAATTTTCAAGTTAAGGATCGAATATGTGAACAGTTAATAAAAAGTTTTTAGGTTTTTATTAAAAACTTCAAATACATATATGTATAGTAAAATTATTTTTTATAAGTACTCATAATAGGTTATATATATAAGGATACATATATATAATAATTTTCTTACCAAAAAAAATATTTACATAAGTTATTTTATATTTTTTGTTGAAAAGCAATTTAATTAAACACTATCATTAATATTTAGAAAAAGAAAATTGATGTTTGTTGGATCTCAATTGAAATAAATTTAAATAACAAAAAATATAATGATTTTGGAAAATATAAAATTTTTATAATTCTACTTTGATATTTTTGTGAGATTCATTGTCAAATAAATTAACAGAGAAACATTTTTGACACGTGTCAGCATTAGAGAGCTCCGAAAGAAAACATTAATGCTGAGCTCTCTAATGCTGACACGTGTCAAAAATATTTCTATTTTAATATATAGGGGATATTATTAAAGTATGAATATATTATAAATGATGATCTATAATCCAAATGAGCTGATTATCCAAATAAACAACTCAATTCGTACAATACATCACAACGTACGAAAATCAACATGCAACATATCTTTTTTTTTTTTTTTTTTGGGCTAAACATGCAACATATCTAAACTTACAACAATTTACCCTCATGATCTACAAATAAAAATACATATGTTTTTTTTAATAAAAAAAACTGTTATTATTCAGCCAACCACTAGTTGAAAAAGTATTTCATCGTAACTTTGTAGTCTTAGATATCAATTTATTCATTTTGTGGAATATAGACATTTTCTTAAAATAATAAAAACATTTGCTGAGGTGGTTGAAAAGAAATTTTTGTCAACCTCATCACAATTAAATTTTTTTTTTTTTGATTTGACACTAATTTCCATATTGCTCAGATGAAGCCAAATTAGATGTCAGTTTTGTCTATAGTTTAAGTAGTATGATCATCCCCACTAACCAAATCTCTTTTTTGGATGTATGAAAAAGGTTTGTCAAATGAGTTTCTGTTATTGGTTTAAAAACTCTCATATTAGTTTATAAAACATAAAATACACATTTGAGCAAATTTAATTAACATGGCCCATGCTTTTATTTTTTTGTCATATGTGTTGTGGGCTAGATGCTTTAGCTTGAAGTTATGAGCATATTTAAAGTGACAATAATACATTATCATTAACCTATCTGAAGAAATTCCATAACATTTTCAAAGTTGTTAAGCAGATTAGATGGTAGAACCAATGAAACAAAAAAACAAAATTATTATATCAAAACTTGTAATCATTTTGTTCATGGAAAATAGATGTTCCACTTTTTTAAATAGATGAGTATTTATTCCCATGGGATCCTAAATCAACAATCCTAATCATCATTTTGCATTTCAAAATCTTGTCCTTTCCTTTTCTATTTTTTCTCATTATAAATAAAATAAAATGTTATGATTGCATGTGGGATGAAAATGGGGGTAGATTGGAGGACAGCCCATATGCCTACTAACCTTTTTTTTTCCCTACTATAATCAGTTAATCACAGTCGATTTTTATTCTTGATTGCTCGTCTATAAACGTTATATATTTTACTTTTTTTGGACAAAAAAAAAAAAAACGTTATATATTTTACAAAATGTACATTGAACGGTTCAAAACCAATTAATTTGAAAATTCTGGTACAAGATGTCGGTATGTTAGTGTTTTCATGTTTTGCTTTGTTAAAACTGATTGCTGGATACATTACTTAAGTCCTAATATAAAAAAAATACTGTATATATAAAAATAAAATTCATTTAAATACAATCCAACAGCTACTTGAACCTTATTATATAGCAAAGAAAGTTTTGCAATGCTGGAAAGAGTGAATGTTGGAGATTCGTGACTTCAAGTCTTTAACCATGTACACCCAGCCCGGTTTTGCATGTCAGTCAACTTTCTGGAAACAACCAGGGACATAAACTGGATTCTTGATTCTTCAGTACAGCATGACCGAGATGTCCGAAACTGACTATTCTATTGATGAAATTGCTTTTTCAAGTTTTGTTTGTTTGTTTTATTTTTGAGATATATAGAGAAGAACCATATCTAGAAATAGCTTTTAATGAATTGTACAGAATAGATGATCTTTAGTATCATATCTTTGTGAGAGAGCAACGGTTATATATAAAAAAAGATCTTATGCTATACACTAGTCTTTTGAGGCACAAATATTAAAGGATACTTATGGGAATGGCTAAGATCAAGCGTATTGCACCAGTTGAATTCATCAGCAGAGCTAGTGAGCTTTGCAATTGCTAAGATTCAAGCCTATTTGCTATTTTGAAACGGTTTTTTTTTTTTTTTTTTTTTTTTTTGGACCAAGTTTTGAAACGGTTTTAAAAGTACAATTTTGAAGGTAATTGGGGTACGTTGATGCATTATTTCATAAGTAGACGGCTGAATTAGAGAAACGTAAGAGTATGAGGTCTAAAAGAAGAAATAAAAAAAATAAATACTATTCCATAATTAAATAGCTTTGTAATTTAGTAAGAACCGTTTTCCTTCTTCAAGCGCAAGATAAGTTAAGTCAAATGGGAATCAGAACCGACGATTACGGCGGCGGAGAGGACCTGAAGACTTTCGGAAAAGCTGATGTTGTTACAGTGAACAATCTCGACTTTCAGAAACCACCCATGTCTCCGTCAGTTTCCTTGATATCTTCCACATCGGCAAGTGTCGTCGCCGTTTCATCAGCTGAGTCAGTGATTGAACAGGTGAAGGCGAGTTATGAATCTAACGGCGAGGAAGAGGAAGAGTTTGATTGGGTCGCTGTAGATAAAGAGGTTGATGTTATTACGGATAAACCTCCGGAGCTTGACGAAGTTGACGACGCTTTCTCTGCTCTTCAATTGTGAGTTTTTTCCAAAAGTCGTTTCTGTGAGAATTTGAAAGTAAAAAGGTTTGTTTTTGAATTTCTATCAAGGTTGAAAGAACTCATCGTTATCGTTTAGGATGTTCAATGAGGATGATGATGATGATGAAGACCAAGTTTCAGAGTCGGAGTTTGTGGACTGGATTGAGCCTCCATTGCAGCTCTGCAATACTAGACTTCTACAGCCTTATATGCTCGACAGACTCTACGACGCCTTTCATGTGTTTCAGACCGACCCTTCAGTTCAGGTTCTCTGTTTTATTGCGGTTCGGCTTTACAGCAAGAAAACGTAATGACAAAGGTAGATATTGTGTGTCTACTGTTGCAGAGAATGGTTATGTCATTGGCTTCAGACCGGGCTGTTTGGGATGCGGTGATGAAAAATGAGGTCGTCCGGGAGCTCATAACCAACGGTAAGAATATATAGATACTATGGACTCTGGTTCTAACAGTAGATTATGTAAGAGTTCTCCTTGATGTTATAATGCAGCTGGGAGGCCAGACGAAGACTCTGGTTCAGCCGCAAATTGCATAAGAAGGTTGTTTGAGAGAAGTGCCATCAAGATCATGGATGCAATGGAGAGAGTCACAAAGTACGTCACTGACCTCTTCAACGTTGTACCTGGAGATGAGACGGTTGTGTTTGCCTCAGGTGCTGCCCCGGTGATGGAGAAGCTTCAGATGACGGTTCTCCTCGCCATTGTTGTCCTGCTTACTGTGTTAGTAACCCGAGTCACAAGAGGTAGATAGTATAATATACCCAGCCAAACTATGATCTCACATTTCAGGGTCTGTTTTACAATTGTAAGTGCGATCTCTGTGGCTGAAATCGCAGCAGAGAAACCGTGATACATGTGCTAAACTTGTGTAATAAGGAAACAGTGATTTCAATCACAATATGTCATTTGAAACATTAAGCCCAACTTCTCCAAAGCAAAAGTGTACCAAACACAGTAAACCACATTCCGTTTTTGAACTACACCAAATCAGTTTTGATCAAATACCCGTTTTCCGAGTATTGTCACAAAGTACTATTCATCAGCGTAAACTTTAGATAAACGGGTGATTAAACCACAACACCTTTAATGTTTCTATTGAAGAGAAATGAAAGAGAGGACTCTGTTTTATGTACAGTGCAGAGCCATCCAGCCATCCATGAGACCAGTGATTGCTTCTCGGATTCACGAGCACAAATTTTTTAAATCTAGTAAACACACAGAAAGCAAAAGTGTATCTAAGTGTAAGATAAAAGCTTTACCAAGTAATTGTGTATGTGAAGATAATAGACAGTGAGAAGGATATCTCACCTGGTAATTAAGTGCTTGAGCTACCGAGATCAAAGTCCATTGTGTAATCATACTCGATTGTTGGAATAACTGATGCCATGAACTTCAAGAACAGGAAGAGGTACCTGGAAAAGTAGCAATGGTGTAACCAGCAAGCCCAATGAAATCTAAGAGTTATTTGCAATAAGAACACATACTTGTCAACTTCAGGTTCTACTCCGCGCGACATTAATACATCAATGATTTTCTTCATAACAGCTCCATGCCGACATGGATGGACTGAAGCATGTTTCCCAGGCAAGTGTGGATGATCTTCGATTGTGACCTGTGCATTTTTTTAAAGAGGATCACAAAAATATTCTACATTGGTCAGATCCAGAGGACCATAAGTGGGAAAATTTTTGTGGAATTACAAAAAGTCATTTGTTACAGTCGAGATCGTCCTATTTACCGTTTTACGAGCATGGTCTTGGCTAACATCCTCCATTACAAGTTCAGGTTGCAGCAGCATCCTTGACTACAAGATACATCATCGCTTTTCAGTAAATAACAAAAATCCAAGAATTTTTTTAGGATTAATAAAAAACAAAACAAGTATGAACGAGATGCAAACCTCATCATAACCGGTCAGCCAAACACGAGGAGTTTGGTAATACTTATCATACCTGAACCAAAGGGAAGAATTGTAAGATTGCTTCTACTGAGCTAAAAGTATGAGAGCTGTATCTAAAAGTCAAAATGCAATAAGACATTCTTTAAATATGAAAGAAACGTGGGAAGCTTACGTTATGCTGAGATCATATGTCCGAGTTCGGAGAATGTTATCGTCATCAGGTTCATGAGCCACAAGATAAGTTGACTGAAGAGTTGCCTGAATCAATGAAAAATTGGATTTTTAAAACTACTGGGAGACCAAAAATATCAGAAAATAAAAATATGCTTCAAAGGCAAAATACAGCTACACATGGCCAGTGATCAATCCAGTCTCAAAACCCTTTAAATCTTTTGCAATTTCCAAGAAACTTGCAAATTCATGTGCATAATTCAAAAGCATTTATCAAAGAGCTATAACAAAAAGCTGACTGCAAACTGCAAAAGACAAATGGGATAGTGAGAGTAACGGAAAAAAAAAAAACTCACCGGATCATTTTCTACCACATTGTCAGCCTCATCAAATTCTTCCATGTCTGGAATATCTTCCTCCTCCTCACCTCCAAAATACGTAGGTATTGATCGGATAGCATTTTTCTCGTTTATGTCCAAGGCATCCATGGATGGCAAATTTTCATCTTCCTTGCCTTTATCTATGACAAATATTCAAGAAAAAAGTTGAATCAGAGAAAAGTGGATTTCAGAGGCACTAATTTCTCAATAAAAGATATACCTTTCGGTTTCCCATGTGTCGCCAGCCAACCATCATTATCTTCATCATCAACCAACACTTCACCTCCAGCAGCTTCATAATCCTCTGCCACAGACGCAGCTCTCCGTAGACAAGGTACTGTTCACAAAACTCACAAAATCAACATTCAGAAAGTACAAATATCCAACAGAAAGCTGCTCTGAAGATCTCAATTTACCATTTCTAGTAATTAAAAACTGTTTGTCCGAGGGCAAGTATGGCTTCCTTTTGTTTGGCTCACCAGATTCCCTAACCAAAAGTAAAAGCCATTGTGTCAAACTTACCCATTCAAGCAAAGATATATAATGTCAATTGGCTCGAACAAGAAGTCATATACTAAACCGCAAAACCAAATATATCATAGAAATAAAGTATTGAGCAGGAAAACTTGTTTGGTTTAAGAATCTAAATGGTCACGAAGCTAATCAAAACCATTGAAGGAAGCTGTAACTTTGACAAACTTTTTGTTACCATCAGAAAAAAAGCCACAATTATGATTGATCCCATCACAATCTCAATTTGTATAAAAGTCAATAACTTTATCGACCCATTTAGCCATAATCCTCGATGATCAACTTCACATATCTCAAATCGCAAAATCCACGAGCTCAAAAACAAAATTGGCCACTGTGTATTCATATTCTCCAATAAAAAATCAAAAATAGAAATTTGAACTAACCAGGACCAGGTGGGACACTTGGAGACGAGATTATCGCCGGCGAGTACAAACTCGCTGACACTTAGTACTCCCTTCTCCTTAAACGCCGAGATTGTACGAGGACCTGTGATCCTCTCAACTGTACCTTTAAATGCTTCATGAAGCTTTTGCGACAGCACCATATTTTGAGCTAGCGATGAATTAGGATCTAATCAAAGGTTATACCGAGGACGAATTTATCGTATCGAAGAAGAAATCTTATCGGAGATTCGATTGCCCTAATCCCTTAGACCGTGGATGAGAGAATGTATAGATTTCGTCTCAATTTGAGGAGACGATACGTATTTGTAATATTTTGAGAAATATCTCGAGTAGTCCTTATACTTATATATATTTACGCTTGTGCCCCATATATTTTATTTTCTTCATCAAGGGTCACATTTCTTTGATGATTATACTCGTTCAGACCACCTACTTTTAAACGTTTCAGTTTCGCCTTAAATCAGAAAATGCTTAATTATTCTTCTCCTGTATTCTCAGATTGTCATTCAGGTCCAAACAGTACATTTGATATTTTTCCATCATAAAGGAATCTCATTGTTCTTATTGAAGATACTAACATCATTATACATGTTTTCACGGCAAGAGCACAACGGAGCCAGAGGTGATCCTATTCTCAAGATCTGCGTGAGCATCAGCGACTCGAGACAACGGGTACTTGTGATTTACACGAGCCTTTAAGATGCCGGAAGTAACATTGGCGAAAACCTCTCCCGCACATTCCAAGAGCTCGTCCCGAGTTTCATTGTATTGCATCATGGAAGGTCTTGTCAAAAAGAGCGACTTTGGAGCAAGATCAGATAGTGGAACCGGATCTGGAGTTCCCGAGGATTGTCCAAAGCTCACCATGTATCCCCGATTCTTTAAACATGCCAATGAACCCTGAAAACCCGTATTGCACAATGAGAAATCTGTAAATCTGATAACGAAGTACATATGCGGTCCGGCTCTTCATGACATTACCTTAAAGGTGTCTTTTCCCACAGAGTCATAAACAACATGGACTCCTTTGCCAGATGTAATGTCGTTGACCCGTGAAACAAAATCCTCGTTCTTGTACATAATAACATGGTGACATCCATCTTCTTTGGCTTGAGCCGCTTTCTCATTGGTTGAGACAGTTCCAATGACAGTGGCTCCAAGCGCATTTGCCCATTGACACAAGAGAGACCCAACTCCACCAGCTGCAGCATGAACAAGGATCGTGTGCCCACGTTCGACCTTTCCAATACAAATAGGACTTGAGTCATATATTGAAGAAAACTTAAAAACAGAATCTATATAATAAAACTCTACTGTGTTTAATGGGCAGTACAATGAAAACTAACCTTGAAGCAACGGCGAAGGAGAAACTGTGCAGTCATACCCTTGAGCATGATTGATGCTGCAACGATAGGATCAATAGATGAAGGAACAGGAACCACTTTATCTGCGGGAAGGACTTGTTCCTCGGCGTACGCACCCATCGGATTTCCAGCATAAGCAACAAGATCACCGATCTGTCTGCCAGTCAATCCTGAACCAACAGCTACCACCTCTCCAACAGCCTCCATACCTATGATCAGAAATGACACATTAATTCAGACAGAAAAAAAAAAATCCTTTTCCTATCTCTCATTGGGTTGTAGAGAGAAGAACCTGGGGTGAAGGGCATTGAAGCAGGCTTGTAAACACCTTTCCTGAAGTAAACATCAATGAAGTTAAGCCCAATTGCCTTATTCTTCACGCGTATTTCACCATCCTTTGGTTCCCCTACTTCCACATCTTCCCATTTCAGAACCTTCCAATTAAAGAAACAAACCCCCAATGAAATACAGATCAAGCAGACAGCGAGAAACGAACACAAGTTTCTAAACAAAGATAGCATAATATACTTTCAAAGCAGTGCCTATTAAATCCTGAATCGTACAACTACATTTGAAACACACATCAGTGTAAATAACCATCAATTTCGACTCAAACTCAAATCCAAAACCTTTCACCAGGAAACTACCCGTTGCAAAAAGCTGAAGCATATAGGGAATCTCAAATCATTTGAATTCTAATCATAGAAGCATATAGAGAGTCACGCAATTGCAATCTAATATGATTACAATGACCCAAATCAATCCCAGAAATTCAAAATCGAATCTTCACTCACCTCAGGTCCGCCATGTTCGTAAACCCTAATACCTTTCACCATCTTCTTCTCCGGCGACTCCTCCACTGCAAACGTAGTGCTGCGTGTAGACAACGAAAAAATCGCGAACTCGGCAGAATTTGGACGAAAGCAGAGATTTTTGATCGGATTTCGTGAAAAGCTCGAGAATTTTGGGTGATATAGACGACGTGACAGATGTCCAGACGCTTGAAGACACGAGTGATGAAGAGTCAATGCTACCATTTTCTTATGGCCCCTCTCTCTTCTCTTCTCTGCCTCCTACTTTATTTGCTTTTCTCATATTTGTCCTTTAACTTTCAATAAATTATATTATCACCATCCTAGTTTTATTACATTTACAAAACACACCTTAAATTGGATATGGCAAAAACAATATAATTCTCGCTTTTAATTTACACATGCATCATTACATGTGTAATGTTTTAGAGTTTTAGTTAAATCGATTTGAACAGTATGCAAAAAGTTGATTTTATGCCTAAGAAGACCCAGGTATGGTAGTTTCTTGAATATCACTCTTGCTTGTCATTCTCCTCCAAAACCAATGCTTCTGCCAAAGTCCAGCCACCTTCTCGATTGGAACATTCTTAGTCTCCGGCAAAAACAGCTGCACCGCCACTGTCATCACCACCACCCACCCTCCATAAAAGAAGAAAATCCCTGCTCGGAACTTACACAACATTGGTGGTACGCTTTGAGCCACCGCGAAAGTAAACACAAAACTCACTGCCACAGTGACACTCTGCGCCGCCGATCTTATCTCCAACGGGAAAATCTCGCTCGGTACAAGCCACCCTAATGGACCCCACGACCAACCAAACCCCGCCACGTATACACACACCAATACCACAACCGCGTAACCATACCTTTCGCCAATCACTCCGTTGCGAACCTCAGCCACCATAATGATCACACCGATGGTAACTTGTGACACAAGCATCTGTAACCCTCCGATCAAAAACAGAGTCTTTCTACCGATTCTGTCAACAACAAGCATCGACAATAACGTCGAAGCTGTCCCCACGATTCCGGTCACGAGCGTTGACATCAAAGAACCGCTCTCTCCGAACCCCACGGTTCTAAACAAAACCGGTGCGTAGAAAGCAACAACATTGATTCCCGTAACTTGCTGAAAGAAAGGTATCGCCAAAGCCATCACTAACTCAGGCCTATATTTTCTCTCCAGCAATTTCACAAATGCGTTAGAACTTGATTCAGAACCAGAACTCGCTTCAACTAGATCGGTAAGCTCGTCTTGTACATCGTTTGTTCCACGGACACGGCAGAGCATGAGCTCGGCTTTGCGAATATCTCCGGTAGTCTGTATGATACTGTTGGGCGTTTCCGGGAGAAAGAGTGAGCCAAGGGTTAGGATTGAAGCCGGAATTGCGGCTGTGGCTAAAGAGATTCTCCAACCATAGCCGTGTTTAATCTTTTGGGTTTCGTAGTTGATCAAATTTGCAGTTAGAAATCCAATACCAATGCAGAGCTGGAAACCATTGCTGATTGCTCCTCTGTATTTTGCCGGCGCCATCTCCGAGAGATACAAAGGAACCGACTGTAAAGAACATAAACCATAGTGAAAATTTTACCAAAACAGTTTTTATAACAGTTTCTTGATTCTAAAAATTTGAACTCTATCAATCCCTAACCAAATCACAACGAGAAAGTTCCATGTCGACAAATCAACTTGTCTCTTTGTTACCTGGTTTGCGAATCCGACGCCTACGCCGAGCAAGAGACGTGCAATGAGGAGCATAGCAACATTCTGAGCAGAGCCGCCGAGAGCAGAGCCAGCGAGAAAGGCCACGCCGCCGAGAAATATAGAGGGCTTGCGACCCCAAGAACGAGTCACCGACGAAGCGAATAGAGTAGCGATGAAACCGGAAACGTAGAGAGAAGATGTGAAGGACGTAAGAAGTTGGCTATTGAAAAGGCAATAGTGGTTATTGTTTCTTCTTCTTCTATCTTCTTCTTGGAGCTTATACACTTTTGGGAAAAATCGTTTCAGAAACGGTCCCATTGACATCACCCCACCTACATAGATCATTAACAAGGTTTGCATATTAAATTAAAGGAAGAAAAGTCTTGATCGGCTATAAACTAATACAAGATTTAGTGTTTGCGTTTGACGCTTTGAATTGATTTACAAGATTCTTTTATAAAAAAACTGAAATGTTAATCTACTTCAAATATGTGGTTTTTTCTTGTAAACGCGAAAATTTGGGTTTGAAACAATCGAAGTTTAGAAGTATTATGAATGTAAACCTGAAACCCCGATGTCGTAACCGAAGATGACACCTCCCATGGCGGCCATGACACATGATGCAACCACGAAATAAGTTATCTTCCCGCCAGATTCCGATTTAGCCATGGCTTCTTTTTTTGTTTCTTCTTCCCCCATGTTCACATAGAGAGACACTCAGACACTACACAGGTAATATCCAAGTTCGGTAGGTGTTTTGTGGATCCTAGATTTTGATTTATCATCTCAAGGTGTAGAGAAACTTGTTGGACCATTGGAGTGTTTCTATTGACTTGTGTTACCGTTTTAATTTTTGTTTGTTTTTCTTTTGTCTAATGAGATAGACAATTTAGACATGTGAAGAAAGACTTTCGATCGCGTAGACAAGTCAATACATTAGTTGTTTTTTCTCTCTTTGCCTACATTCATTATCTTTTTTCTTTCTTTCTTTTTCTTGTTTTATTCGAAAAGAAAATATAAGAAAGAGATGGTTGTCTTTTTCAAGGATTGGATGATAAAGCTCTTACGATGAGAATGGACCTACCAAGTTGCAAATTTTGATTGTAATAGTGATATTGTGTTTTGGAATTTGACTATGTAGAAAAACTAACATTTTTGTTGGTATGTGGAATTTAAGTTGGCAAATTAATCACTATCAATCGGCTTTTAAAAAAAAATCAAAAATAAATTTATGAATCAATTTACATTCAGTTTTGCTAAATGATAATATTAAGATTTTATCAGATAACTGGAACTTTCTCTTTTAATTTTATTTTATTTCGAAGATATAAGTTGTATTTATATAGCCTTAAAAATTAAACATTAAGGGGATAAGCTGTAAAAAAAAAAAGGGGATAAGCTGTCAAATTAGAAGGTTTAGTCTCAATTGAAATGATAAAAGAAGATGAAGGAGAAGTAAATAAGTTCAAGACTTCAACAAATGGTTAAGAGAAAATTGGTTACACGTGGCACCTACAAACCATTTGTTACCGTCACCAGCCTGTGACGGAGAGAATATCTGTATTTGTAAAGAAAATCAAAAACTAGAAAAGCCGGCTTTTTTTTTTTTTTTTTTCCTTTCCAAAACAGCAATTCTTTTTTTTTTCTCTGCTCCAGGGGAAAATTAAAAAGGTGGAACCTTTTGTTCTCCTGGAGGCTGGAGCGATCGATTCCTTTTTTTCATCATATCGCTGACTCTAGTCGTCGTCTTTGTTTGTATCGAGGAATTGGGTTTAGTTCGATTCGATCATCAGCTATCTCAAAATTTCTGGAGATTTCTAAAGGTTTGATGATCGATTGCTTTGTTCAATTTGTTCTTTTGATTTTTGTTTGATTGATTAGAGAAATATAGTTAGGGTTTGTTGTTCATAAAAAGTTATCTCCTTTTGCAGTTAAAGACTTCGATTTTTTTTTCTTTCTCTAGAAATTCATTTCATGGTTGACGATGAATTTGTTATTAGTTGGAGTTTAAACGTTTTGGTTTTCTGTAGTAGAAAGATGTAATTGCATCTGTATACATGATTTGGATTGAAGCTAATGATGTTGGGATGGAATTATAGCTTATGAAAATTGATTACAACGGTTGGTACCGTTTATGAGTTTGTGTCATAATTTGCTAAGAATTACGAATATTGAATATATATATATATATATATATATATATATATTCCCATTTGTTTCTTGATGGAAACAGGTTAACAGTGATTGGTATTGGAAAATGCCTTCTCTCATCTCACAACAATGGCAGGAGCGGACAAGTGGATTCTTTTCTTCATCAGGTTAGATCATTTCTATACTAACCTCTTTTTTTTTTTTTTTTTTCTGTGTGTGTGTTTGTGGTGAAGCTTACTATGGTTTTTACTGAATTAGGAACGAAGCTTAGGGAAGCCAGGCAATCAGCTGGTAGTTTTGTGGGGGAAGTCGCTAAGGATGCGAAAGTGAATGTTGCAGATGTTGCAGAAAGAGTTGGATCGTTGTTCAAAAGCCGGTGGGCAATTCTTCAGCAGCCTGCAACTAGACATGCCGTACAAGAACACCTCATAACAGCTGCTGCCACAACTGGGACTTTGGTCAGGAAGGGTATAACTGAGACAAAGGAAAAGGTTTCCGTCGGAAAGACCAAAGTGGAAGAGGTATTTAGACAATAGTTACTTGAACTTACTTGACAAGAATAAAGTCATTTCATTTTCTAACTTCTGACTGCTAAATACTTTGATCTTTGTTTTGTCTTTAGGCGGCAAAAAAGACTGCACAAAAGAGCAAGACCATTTTGACAGATATCGAAAGGTGGCAGAAGGTATTTGAGTCTGAGATCTGATTGTATGCTGTTGGTTTGAGTTTGGTCTCTAATATCTGTTATTTGTAAATCTGCAGGGGGTTGCCAGCTCAGATGGTAAGATAGCCGCTTCACGATTCACGGAGATAACGGTTTATATCTTGGTTAATTGAATTCAATGGACTGGACTCTATGATAGAGAGTTGGAATACTTAATTTCAGTTTATTTTTACTCTTGAGATAACTATTAGTAATTAAGATTCTGCTCAGCTTGTTGGAAAATGCTGTGATTTTATTTATCTGACAATTTTTTTTTGGGTGCTCAGTGTTTGGTGTTGCGATTGAGATCACTGTCCAGCGGCAGGAGTCAAGCAGGCCTATTCCATTGATACTGATTAAATGCGCTGATTATCTCATATTAACAGGTATTAATGTATGGACCAATCGAGCATAATGCTTTTATAGCTCATACCTTCTCATATCGAGTCATCAATGTGGTATTTTCCTCTTTACTCAGGACTTACTTCACCGAACTTGTTCAAAATCGAAGGAGACAAAAAGTTGATTCAACAATTGGTTTCTACTTACAATCAAGGTAGCCAACATCCCAACAAGTTTTGTATTTCGACTCTTATTGCTCAGGGAGAAATTGTATTTGATTAATTACTTTCTTGGCAGATCCTAGGGCGTCAATACCTGAGGGTGTGAATCCAGTTGATGTCGCTGCACTCATGAAATACTATCTTGCTAGCCTTCCGACACCACTAACTACTTTTGAGCTTTATAATGAAATCAAGGATGCACGGTCGAGCGTACACAGTATGAGAAAGTCACTCCAGAAGCTTTCCAATGTCAATTATAATACATTGGAGTTCATAACGGCGCTCTTGCTTCGTGTGAGCCAGAAATCGCTACTTAACAAGGTAGGACTATCTTATCTATAATTACACTTAAATTTAGTAATAAGTTAACACTAATGTCTGATTCTAGATAGTCTATAGGATCCAATTTCCAGGAATCAGATAGATATATGCATTGGTATGTAATCTGAATCATTTTTGGCATTTTGACAGATGGATTCGCATAGCCTAGCAATGGAAATGGCTCCGGTGATCATGTGGCGAGAAGATAAGAGGCCTGAATCTTATCGGGAATATTGGAGACGTCCATCGAGGAGTCCTAAGAAGAGCAACGACTTTGAAACTACTTCTCCTTGGGACTTGCTCTCAGGTAACAAAAAAAAACTCTTGATACTTTTACCATTGAAGCAAAGTTCCATTATTTTCTTATAAACCTTCCATTGTACAGATGAAGGAGAAGATCTAGATGCATCTTCATCAATCCCTTTAGATGATGTCGTTCAAGTTGATTTTGGAGCGGTGGAGGTTGTGCAGTGCCTAATTGAACATCACAATGCAATTTTCACGGATGCAGACGAGACTGTATGGAGGTGAATCCAATCTTTCTCTCAAGTCATCAGTTCCTTCCATGATTTCTCAATTCTCGGACCGAACCAGAAGAAGATAACCATTACAAGAACATGTGCATTTTGATCTGGATGATGATTGACTAGTGGCTTCAGTAAATAAGCTTCTGTTATTGGTTCTTGTGTAACAATCTTTAGACTTTAGAAGCTGATTTAATGATAAGTTTTTCTTATAACAAAATCAAGAATTCGTATTGTTTCCTTATCATTTAGTAATAAAGCAATCACCGGACGTGACCGCAGTAAAACTTTGCCGCTAAAGCTCCAACCAATAACCGCTGGTTATTAGAAAATCGAAATGAAACCAAACCGATGATTGTACCGGTACCGTATTAAGTGGCAGTCATGAGACATGAGCTGACAAATTGACCTTAGAGTCAACAGAACATAGATTCTCTGCATTTTCTAGCTTCTTGAGCTCACAGCCATGGCGAGAATCGATCTTTCGATTTTTGTCTCTTCTCTCCTTCTGTTTCTGCCTCTTCTGATGGTAAGCTCTCAAAATAGTCAAATGGAACTGGGAAAGAAATATCGGATCTTTGATACACTTTAAGAGGTGGATGATCCGTGTGATAAAAGCGTTTTGGGTTTCTACTTCTAGGTCGAGAAATCTCTCTGATCTTCGAGATTCGGCCACTAGATTTTGCCAAAATTTGAGTGCTTTTCTTTGTATGATGGACTTTTATATACTTTTTCAATTTTGGGTACTGATTTATATTAAATGCTCAAATGATCTAAATCCGTATTAAAGCTTGCTTGGGGGACTTGACATTTCTCATAGCATAAACTGGGGTTATATATGAATGTATTGGTTTCAGGTAGCTGAAGCGGAATTAGTTAAATCTAACAAGTTTCCAGTAGTGGTGAGTACTTGGCCTTTCCTTGAAGCTGTTAGAGCAGCTTGGAGAGCTGTTGATAATGGGAGCTCTGCAGTAGAAGCTGTTGTGGAAGGTTGTTCTGCTTGTGAGGAACTTCGCTGTGACGGTACAGGTGGGGCTTTCGTCTTTTTGGTCCTATCCTTTGAACTTACTTTTCTAATGTTATTTTCTAAGAATGAAAATTTTTCTTTCTTGGTATTGATAGTTGGGCCTGGAGGAAGTCCGAATGAGAATGGTGAGACCATGATTGATGCTTTAGTCATGGATGGGGTAATAAATCATCGGTACCCTCTGATCTATAAGTCCCATTTGCAATAAGATCTTGAGGAATGACTCTCTTCATTTGGGTTATTATAAGGACATTCTTAGGTGACTATGGAGGTTGGAGCTGTTGCTGCAATGCGGTATGTTAAAGACGGTATCAGAGCTGCAAATCTAGTGATGAAATACTCTCAACACACGTTGCTCGCGGGAGAAGGAGCATCAGCATTTGCAATTTCCATGGGTCTTCCTGGACCCATGAACCTAAGCTCCCCTGAATCCTTAAAGAAGTGGTCGAACTGGAAAGGAAATCGATGTCAACCCAATTTCAGGAAGAACGTAGTTCCTACAAACGACTGTGGGCCTTACAAGCCAAACAATGTTGTAATGAATGTTTCTGGAGACAAACGCACTGAATCTTGCGAGATGGGTGCGATTGAGTATAGACCTCCTCTTGTTGGTCCTCATAATCACGATACCATATCAATGGCTGTCATTGACAAAGTAAGATGAGTTTTAGTTATATTCTGTATACATATTTGTTGCCATGACGAGAGAAACTGAGTGTAGTCTTTCAATAGATGGGGCATATAGCTGTTGGAACATCGACCAATGGAGCCACATTCAAGATTCCTGGAAGGTAATCCCGTCACAACCGAGCATCGTCTCTGACCTAAACCGATCCTATCTATCTCACCTGCCTCCTGATTGTTCAAAATGTGTGAAGAATATGCTCAAAATGGATTTGATGTGTTATCATTGTAGCTCACTTAATCCTTATTTCGTGTAAAGATTTAAAGAAAAACTGTAAATCTTGACTGTGAAACACAGGGTTGGTGATGGGCCTATTGCCGGCTCATCAGCCTACGCTGATGATGAAGTAGGTGGATGTGGTGCAACTGGAGATGGTGACACCATGATGCGCTTCCTCCCTTGGTAATTACCCAATCTCCTTGCACAAAGGAACAATTTTGTTTCTTTTTCTGTTTCTATTTTAAAGCAATCTAATGACGAAGACAGGTTTTTCTCGGTGTTTTATGATGGTCCCTGATGAATCTTGTCTAATTGCACAAAGGAACAATTTTGTTTCTTTTTCTGTTTCTATTTTAAAGTAATCTAATGACCAAGACAGGTTTTTCTCGGTGTTTTATGATGGTCCCTGATGAATCTTGTCTAATTTGTGTGGCGCTAAAATGGAATCTTGAGTGTATATGGCACGTAAAAGTGAAATTGTTATATGTTTTCTCGTGTGTTAAAAGCGAGTTTATTATGATATTTCTTCGTCTTCTTGGTTGAGGTTTTAGTTACCAAGTTGTGGAGAGCATGAGACAAGGAATGAAACCAGAACAAGCTGCTAAAGACGCAATCTCAAGAATCGCAAGGAAGTATCCGGATTTCGTGGGAGCTGTTGTGGCTGTTGACAAGAACGGGTCTCATGCAGGAGCTTGCCATGGCTGGACGTTTCAGTACTCAGTCCAGAACCCTGACATGGACGATGTTCAAGTCTTCACAGTGCTTCCATGAAAAACCGGTAAATTATATCTGCTACTAATCTTATTGATTGTAGAGTTAGTAGTCTATTATGTTGGTATAAAATATAGATTACTAATCTTATCAAATGAGCTTCTTGAAATTTGGTTAATGGATCATAAATTGAAGGTTTCTCTTAAAGTGATTGTAGTTTGTGGTTGTGGATATAAATAAACGGCACGGAGTTCATGTCTGGAAATACAGAACGGCAAGCTCGTTTGGAGTATATTCTGAAATTCTGTTTTGCTTCTACTATAAAATATAAAATATAAAATTCTGTTCCCGATTGGCCGATTTAGTTTTTTCGGATTTGTCTGAATTGATCAGACAGACAAAAGGACTAGGGAAAAAAAACATTAGAACATAGTTGACTTTATGTAATTTTTGTGATTAAATATAATTTGTTTTGTGAATACACGAGCACATAGAAATAGGGGAATTCCTCGGTATATCCTCTACGATTCTATATCGAGTTGTTGCAATTTTTTTTTTATTATTAAAGAAGTGAGAAAAATATATAATACATGTTATAATTTTTGTATTATTATCAAGTTAAGTAAGAAAATGGTAAAAAAGGATAAGACGTGACAAAAACAGGAGAATGTCATGTAGCCAACTAAATCCTAAGATTGACATCTTATCATATCAAGCTTGCTCTAATCATCTAATCCAAAAACTCAAACTAATAATTAAAACTTGAAAGAAAGAAGGGCTACGTATGTCTGTAAAATAATGTTAACAGAGGGTCAAATAATAGAGGATTATTAGGTTCTCATTTTCAAGAGAATATTTTTTTAACGGTAATAAACTAATAATAAGTGTAGTTTCTGAAATCCATTTATTTTGAGAAACAATGTTTTGATTTTATTTCGATATAATTAAAAGGTTTAATAGGTCGTTTCTCCCGATATGTAGACCTTTTTTTTTTTTTTTTTGTCAAATTCCTTTATTGTTTGATAAAAAAAAAACCACTGAATATTTAATTTGTTTGACTTTATTTATTTAAAACAAAAACTGCAGCCTGAGGGATATACCAACGTAGATCCTTCTACGACGAATATTACCATTTGTATATGGCAATCTATTTAACAAAATAAAATCTAAAAAAAAATAAAACAGAGAAAAGTCTGTATTATTGTTTCAATGTATGAAGACAAAAATATAAAACAAAAAAGATGATTATTTAGTGAGCTGACTAACAGTATATAAATGAGATTGTGGCGGCAACAACGTGCTTGCTTGTGGCCTAATCTTTCCCTCTCCGTCAATTCTTTCGTCTTAAGAAAATGTCCTAAGATCACCAAGCTTAGGGTTCTTTTTCTTCTTCTTCCTCTTTCTTCTCTACTCGAACAGCATAACAGGGTAAGTTCTGTTCTGTCTGAAGCTCCACTGCCCTGTTACATTTACATCTAAATTCTTCTCATTTCGCCTGCAAAACTCTATCTCAGACTCTGAATTCTGCAAATTTACATTTCATCTTCTTGCAAGAATTTGAAACACATTGTATCTTAGACACAAGTGTTTTTAAGTTTCAGATAAAACAATGGAAGAGAAAAAATCAGCGAGAGCATTAAGCGAACACCTGTCGCTACCTCCTCCACCACCTCCAGCTGTAGCTGTAGCCATTAATGGGAAGAAGAAGAGCAAATATGTCGCCTTTTGGGCTCTTGAGAAGTTCATACCGGAAGGATTCTCTGATTTCAAATTGCTATATGTTCGTCCTCCTGTAACTTACATCCCTACCCCAAGTAAGTGGTAACTAAATGATTCAAAATCTTATAACTAATTGCAAAAGATCTGTGTTTTGGGTACAAAGATCAAGTCTTTCTTCTTCTTCTAAAGAGATTTTGGGGTACGGTTCGATTTCAGTGGGAAATGCGATATCGATAACAGAGCTTAGAGACGACGTAGTGGCAGCTTACAAAAATGAAGTGGATTGGCACACAAACGAGATGCTTCGTCCATACAAGAAAATGTTTGAAAGGAGAAAGGTTTGTTCTGTTTCAAGAATTCAATTCTTAAAGCTCTTTCTTGTTTTTTTATGTTTTCCCAAAATCTGAAATACCATATGGACAAAAAAACAAAAGGTGCACGTAGAGATTCTGGTGCTGGAATCACACGAGCCTGTAGCTGCGATAGCGGAAGAGATCGCTGGAACCGGAGTCACTAAACTTGTTATAGGAATGTCTCTTCGCGGATTCTTCTCAAGAAAGATTGATATGTCTTCTATGATCGCAACAGCTGTCCCAAGATTCTGCACAGTATATGTGGTCTCAAAGGGTAAACTAGCTTCCGTGCGTCCTTCTGATTCAGACGCTAGCGGAAGCATAAGATTCGAGAGAACCACCGAGAGAAGCAGTTCTACGAGTGGCTCCACTGATAGTCCTAGACTCCCTTCTGGTAAATTTTGAACATCAATTAAAAACTGAATTGAGTCTTCGAAAAATCTTAAGTTATTTACTTGTCTCTGAATTGAAAAACAGAGTACCAAGACTTTCTTTCGTTTGTTTCGGAAGCACAATCCCGAGTTTCTCCTTTTTTTCCCGCTCCAAAACATTCGATGAGCAGCAGCGTCAGTGCGGTGGTTCAAATGGATACGAGTTCTAGCGAGATGGACCAAGAGGAAGTATCTAGAGGGAGAGGGATGGAAATTGTACATAGCGGTAATGAAGGGAAGAAGAATAAGGATGAGAGCTTTAGTGCCTCGTTCCCAATGGGAACAGAGGCGTATCACGCTATGAGCTGGGCTTCTAAATGGAGAGATCACGAGGATAGGAGAGAGATTATGAGCTCTTCTTCGAGCAACAACCACGAGCTAGCGAATATGGATTGGGGTGCGGTGGTTCCTGAGAACTATTCTTGGGTCTCTCATTGTGCTTCTAACATGTCTGATGGACTCCTCAGTGTCCATTCCATGGCCGATAATCAGGTATATTAATTGTCTTGATACTTGATTCCGTATTCTTGATTCTTGGTTGTCTTTCTAGATAAACAGAACATCTTATTGTGTAGGTGAATCTGAGCTTTGAGATAGAGAAGCTGAGAGCTGAGCTGAAGCACGTTCAGGAGATGTACGCCATGGCTCAAACTGAGACTGTTGATGCTTCTAATAAGGTATGATTTGAGTTCTTGAACCGCATAGACCATGCGTTTTTCGCTTTTCGCTAACGTTTATATGTTCTTGCTTTGGTTTTTGGTTGCAGCTAACTGAGCTAAACCAGCGGCGGTTCGACGAATCCGAGAAGCTTGTGGAGCTGAAGGAAAAGGAAGAAGTAGCTAAAGATACAGCTTCAAAGGAGAAGCAAAGGTACGAAGAGGCAATGAAGGAAGCAGAGAAGGTTAAAGAACTCATGATGAAAGAGGCTTTACATAGAAGAGAAGCTGAGATCAAAGCAGAGCGAGATGCGAAAGAGAAAGATAAGCTCCAGGCTTCTCTAGTCTCTCCTGGAATCCAATACCAACATTACACCTGGGAAGAAATCGCAGCCGCGACTTCTGATTTCGCAGAAGATCTCAAGATCGGAATGGGAGCCTATGGAACCGTCTACAAGTGTAATCTGCATCACACGACGGGGGCTGTCAAGGTCCTTCACGCAGGAGAAACTCAGCTCTCTAAACAGTTTGATCAAGAGGTTGGATAATACGTACCAAATTTCGCATAATCCCAATAGAAAGAACATCTATGCTAATTAAAGCTCTGATAAAGAGTCTAAGTGTTTTGTATTTCTTTTTTGGCAGCTTGAGATCTTGAGCAAAATCCGACATCCTCACCTAGTCCTGCTCCTCGGGGCATGTCCCGAACGAGGCTGCCTTGTCTATGAGTACATGGACAACGGAAGCTTAGATGACCGGTTGATGCTAGTCAACGACACACCCCCAATTCCATGGTACGAGCGTTTCAGGATTGCTTTAGAAGTTGCTTCAGCGCTCGTCTTCCTCCACAAATCCAAGCCTAGACCAATCATTCACCGAGACCTCAAACCAGGAAACATCTTGCTTGACCACAACTTCGTCAGCAAACTCGGAGACGTCGGTCTCTCAACGATGGTTAACCAAGACGACGCTGCTTCTAAACTAACCGTCTTCAAGAAAACTAGTCCAGTAGGCACGCTCTGTTACATCGATCCTGAGTATCAGCGAACTGGGATTATCTCACCTAAATCAGATGTGTACTCTCTAGGAGTTGTGATTCTGCAGTTGATAACTGCGAAACCGGCGATAGCCATCACTCATATGGTGGAAGAGGCGATCGGAGACGATACTGAGTTTATGACATTGTTGGATGTAAAAGCTGGGTCTTGGCCTATTAGTGAGACTCGTGAGTTAGCTGCTTTGGGACTGTGTTGTACGGAACTGAGACGCAGAGACAGACCGGATCTTAAAGATCAGATCATCCCAGCTTTGGAACGGCTTAGGAAAGTCGTTGACAAAGCTCAGAACTCGCTCTCGAGAACTCCGTCTGGTCCTCCATCTCACTTCATTTGCCCACTTATCAAGGTTTGCATAAACCCTAAAACTGCTATTAGTTACTTGCAGTACAAGAACCCTTTTTTTTCTCTTCTCGATTTTGACCTAATTTATTTTTGGTGTTGATCACAGGGAGTGATGAACGAGCCGTGCGTGGCTGCGGATGGGTACACGTACGATCGGGAAGCTATAGAGGAATGGCTGAGAGAGAAAGATACGTCGCCAGTAACGAACCTTCCATTACCCAACAAGAACCTTCTTGCTAACTACACTCTGTACTCAGCAATCATGGAGTGGAAATCTAATAAACAATAGTGAGAAAGAGATTCCACAATAAGTACGATCGATTCTTTCAATGTGTTTACTCTGATCTTTTATTTGTGTGTTTCTCTCTGTTCTTCCTTTGTCTCTCTTCCGAGGATTTTTCTTTTGTGTGATGAGATACAAGATTACAACAATAGAGTCTTTTGGTTTAATTTTCTTGTGTTTTGGAATGTGGCTCGTGTCTCTGCTCTCTGTTGGTAATAATGTTACCTTAAAAAACTATTGGCTTATATCCAATCACCAGTAATCTGTTACATAAATTAGACCAATCTGTAGATTTGGGACCATCATCAATAAGATAAAACCTGCACGGCACCTACTCTCATGTCAAACACGTCCACTAGTTAAGGCCAATAAATTCATCATATAATCAATGATAAAGTTAATACTGTAGTTATCAAACGCATAATTTGTGTTTTCTTGTCAATAAGATCCGCATCTCAGATAACCATCACCGGTTATTTCCGTCCAACATTAATTGTCCACTGCTCAAGCCATTTATTGCACATAGTAAATGCTAAAAAGTACACCTGTATACTTCCTATTAGACTCGACTATAAAGACATCCACAAGTAATCCAACGAAAAGAATGCGGTTTAATATTTCTCTCTTTCATAATAGTTTTTGAGAACTTTGATGAAATTTTACATAAAATGTCTACTAAAATTTTCACATTTTCTTATCAACAACTTGGATCATGTGGGGTTTTTTTTCTTTCACATTTATCATGAGTAGATCAAGCGTGACGTGTGGCTTATTTGACATGCATTCATTAAACCATGGCGTATGTCAATGTTTTTTAACAACTACAAGGAAGTTCCAGACCGAGCTTCATATAATCCCTTAGGCCTAGATCAATTTTTAGTAATTTATCTGTACTAACTATCACTCGAATACTCGATCATGTAATTTTTTGGGTTACCTCGTTGTCGACCACAAGGAGTCTTGTCTATAGGCAGCTTAATTAGGGTTGTATTGTTGCAGCCTACGGGGAGATCCACGCGGAAAGTTTCCCGTAGGTGCCGATGCAGAGAGGTCTAAAAGAGAAGAAGCTTTCATATCGATAGTTCTTCCACGTATTATGTCTTATTCGTTAATTTCTGAAAAGAGAAATCATCCCAAATCGTTATTGAATAGAATCTATAAAGTTGGAAAAAAGTTTTGTTATCGTAACTTAATTTTATTAGTTAAATTTTCACATGAAAAAATCATTGAAAAATCTCTTTCATATCATTACAAAAAGATTCGCAAAAGGATAAACCCTATTGTAGTTGAACAAGAAAAACGAAAACAAAACTGTGTTTTGGCCTAAATGAATAAGGGACATCCCACAAATTGAAAAGTCAACAAAATTGAACTAAAATGTGGCAGTCCGACAAAAAACCCAGTTGTTCTGACTTTCAACGTCATCACGTTTCTCAAACCTTAAGTACTTTACCGGAAAAGACATCACATATTCACACAATCAAAAAATTCTTCTATACTTTTTGACATTTTCCAAGTCTCATCGGTTTATTTATCATTACTTGTTTGAATCTTGTTTCATATAGTTATATATTTTCATTAAGAATTCAACTCGTTTGCGCATAAATTTCCGCATAACTCCATTAGTTTAATCACTGACTCAAATTTGATTCGTCTTCTTCTTTTCTCTCTCTCCATTTGTCAAGAAGCTGTTGAATCATCTACCCACGAGTTTTGGGAAAAGCTTGAAGCCTTTCAAGTCAAAAATCAATAGGTATCTAATTATCTTCAAATCCTATCTGAAACCATTGCTCTAGTAATACTTCTTTTAAAATCTATAGAAACAAACCTTAAACCCTGATGATCTTAGCCGTTGAATTGATTAACCAGATCTTCCATCTTTTTATTATTATCTTAAAATTATTTTATCCATTAAGGATTCCTACTTGTTTGGTCTACCCAGAAATTGTCTCTGTAATTACATAAACTAACATAGAAACCAGACCAATTCATGACTCTCTCTTCTCTCTGTTTGTCTCTTTAAGCTGTTAAATTCATCTGCACGACGAGATTAAGGAAACTAAAGATTGAACCTTTGAAGTCAAAATCATAAGGTATCTTTAATTCTCTGGGTTTTCTATACTCTCAACTAACTTTAAAGAAACCCTGATGATGATGATGATAAATGAAGATACTCAGATCTTAGCCGTTGAAAACCGAGAGATGGGAGACGGAGCTTTAATCGTAGCGGTCGCAATCAAAGGGAATAATAGCAAAACCAAAGGCGTTGTTCGATGGGCACTTCAACAATTCGCTTCTCAAGAACATGTCGTCTTCAAGCTCTTACATGTCCAACCAAGTAAGACTTTACAAAAGTCACAATCTTTAAAGATTTTTTTAAAGTCAAAATTTTATCTGATTTGTTGGGTAAAAAATAGGAGATTCGAATACGGTTTCGATAGCTAGACAAGATTCGACCAAAACGGTTTACAAGAAAGATGTTGATAGGAAAACCAGAGAGATGCTTCTTCCAAGCAAAGACATGTTTGTCCATAGAGAGGTATATATGTGTCACTGTGGATTTGATTTGCTTTGCTATTTCATGTTTCTATTGTTGAGAATCTGAATCTTGTGAAATGTGAAAAATGCGAAAGGTTGAATTGGATATAATGGTGCTTGAATCAGACGATGTAGCTGATGCAATCTCTAAAGCGGTTCAAGATCATGGAATCAGTGAGCTAGTCATTGGAGCTTCCTCTTCTATTATCTTCTCATGGTAGCATCCAAAACAATCTCTTAAGTTTCAATTTCTCCAAGTTTTTTTTTCTTTTTCAGATTCTACAATTTCTTTCTCCTTTCCTTTTGCAGGAAGTTGAAGAGAAGCAACTTGTCTTCAAAGATTTCAGATGTTACACCAAGATTTTGCACAGTTCACGTTATCTCTAAAGGAAAGCTTCTTAATGTTCGTAAATCTGAAATAGACATTGAAACGAGCATTGCAGATGATAGAAGTGAAAGCCGGTTCTCTTCAGATAGTCATTCAGGTATAAACTAACTCTGTAGGACACAAATTAAAACCTGTTCTACCTGTTTGATTTGATTGGTTTCTTAAAACATTTTAGGGTCAGTAAGCTCAACATCGAGTCATCAGTTCTCTTCTACACCTTTACTCTTCCAAAGAATCCAAGCACTTTCAACCGTTAACCAAAAGGTTGGAACAAATATTGGAAAACAGAACAATGATTCGCAACGTCATCATCATAACAGAGCAGGGTCTCTAGACGTGGATGAATCAAATATACTGAACCAGAAGGGCTTTTACCGCACTAACAGCTCGGGGATTGGGTATGGAGGAAACGACATCCACAGCTGGAGAAGCTCTCAAATGGAAGAGGCTTCAAGCTCAAGTAGCTACAGTGACCCTACTTCATCTACTAGCCAGGTTTAATTTCGTCTTAAAAAAACACAATTGACAGTGAAATGAAGTTTTCAATTAAAGTTTTCAAAATGTGGGATTCTTTAACACGCAGATGAATAAAGACTTTGAGCTAGAGAAGCTAAAGATTGAACTCCGTCACATTAAGGGAATGTATGCAGTTGCTCAAAGTGAAGTCCTGGATGCTTCTAAAAAGGTTTAATGTTTGTTACAATATTTGGGCGTTTTAGAAAGTTTCTTTTTTCGATATCGAATATGATTTTTCTTTTTAACAGATGCAAGATCTGAACCAGCGGCGGTCAGAGGAAGCTACAAGGCTCAAGAACTTAACGATAAGAGAAGAAGAAGCGGATGAAGTGGTGGAAATGGAGAGGGAGAGGCAAGAGGAGGCGGAAAACGAAGCTGAGCTTGTAAGAGAATGCATTGAGAGAGAAGCTGAAGAGAGACTTGAGGCGGAAGCAAGAGCGGAAGAGGTTAGAAAAGAGAAGCAGAGGCTAGAGGATGCACTTGAAGGCGGACCACTTCAACGCCAACAATACATGAAATTTGAGTGGGAAGAGATTGTAGAGGCGACGTCATCTTTCTCCGATGAACTTAAGATCGGAACGGGCGGTTACGGAAGCGTATATCGGTGTAATTTGCACCACACAACAGTAGCTGTCAAGGTTCTTCATTCAGATAAAAGTAGCTTAACCAAACAGTTTCACCAAGAGGTAAGTAAAAACATTCTTTTAATAACTTCTTAACCTTCAAGCAAAATCACTATTCTGTTGAAACGATACCGTTTTCGTTGAAACTTTTTCAGCTTGAGATTCTTAGCAAGATTCGTCACCCACACTTGCTTCTCCTCCTTGGCGCGTGTCCTGAGCGCGGCAGCTTAATCTACGAGTATATGCACAACGGAAGCCTCGAAGAAAGACTAATGAAACGCCAACCAAACGCTGACGCACCACAACCGCCGTTACGGTGGTTCGAGCGGTTCCGAATCGCTTGGGAGATCGCTTTGGCTCTCTACTTTCTCCACACAAACGAACCAAGACCAATCGTCCACCGCGATCTCAAACCGGCTAATATCCTCCTAGACCGGAACAATGTGAGCAAGATAGGAGACGTAGGCCTCTCTAAAATGGTTAATCTCGATCCTTCTCATGCGTCAACGGTTTTCAACGAAACCGGTCCAGTTGGAACATTCTTCTACATCGATCCTGAATACCAAAGAACCGGAGTGGTAACCCCGGAATCTGATATTTACGCGTTTGGAATCATACTTCTTCAGCTAGCCACGGCTAGATCCGCGATGGGTTTGGCTCATACGATAGAGAAAGCGTTGAGAGATCAAACCGGGAAATTTACAGAGATCTTGGATAAGACTGCTGGAGATTGGCCGGTTAAGGAAGCGAAAGAGATGGTTATGATAGGGCTGAGATGTGCGGAGATGAGAAAGCGTGATCGTCCCGATTTAGGGAAAGAAATTCTACCGGTTCTTGAACGGTTAAAGGAAGTTGCTTGTAACGCAAGAAACATGTTTACGGAAAACCTAATTAACCATCAACACAACGCTCCGAGTCATTTCTACTGTCCAATAACAAAGGTAATGATAACCAAATCTTATAGTTTATTTCAGATTTTGTTAATTATGTGTATGTGTTTTGATTTTATTTATGGTTCCATTGATAAAATTAGGATGTGATGGAGAATCCATGTGTTGCTGCGGATGGATATACATACGAGAAGAGAGCCATTAAGGAATTGCTTCAGAAGAATCATAAATCTCCAATGACGGATCTGCCCTTCCCTAATCATTCTCTCCTTCCTAATCACTCTCTTCTTTCTGCCATTAAGGAGTGGAGATCACATCTAATTAAATAAGGGAATAATTAGTTGAAGGTTTTTAAAAGTTTTGCTGCCAAATTCGTTAATTAACATGCATCGTTGTTTTAGCCCAAAAAAAAAACATGCATCGTTGTGTGTTTTTGTTTTGTTTTGTTTTTGGTCACGCCATTCTTGCGCACACAGATACACACGAGTAGGTAAACTTTGATGAAATATTGTCTTTGTATTATAGGTTTGACTGCGCATTTGCAAGAAAATATAATAGTGTTGATTTTTGTTGTATTGTATCAAATGTGTTGAAATTTTTTGTAAATTATACATATGTAAATATCAATACAAACAGAAAACATGATACAGATTGAAAAAAACAGAGACGAAAAATGAATCCGATTCAATTCGCTTTTGAAAACTACGGTTGTTTATATAATGTATATCATTTGTTGTGTATGATTTGATAAAAAAGTTGGTCTGTTGTTTCCACTAAGACGATACCATATCTTTTACTATTTTGTATTAGGTTTATTTCTTTAACATCTACCGGTCCCATACAGTGGCGGACCCAGCATGAGATTTTAGTGGGTGCAAAATGTAATAAGGGGGCATCGAACTTGGCACTTCAATTATTTAATGGGTGCATTACTAACCATTTTGCCACATTTTTTATTTTGTTAAGTGTAAAAATGTTATTTACTTTAATGTTACTGGTGGCACTTGCCACCCCTATCTATAACGTAGGTCCGCCCCTGGTCCCATAGTGAAAAAAAGTCTCAATTAAAGAATGTTATGCTTAGAATAATCAATTTGTAATCAATTCATATGTTTTGTCATGTTCGATTTTGTTGAATATATTGTTAACTAGGTTAGTAACTTAGTATATATGAGATCTGACACCTATGCCATTAAATGGTGTGAGTTCTATATAATATAGCTATGGAAGACATAAATATGAAATAGGATACTCCTCTGTTTCAAAATGTAAGATGTTTTAGATTTTTTTTTTTTTTCAAAATATAAGATGTTCTCTATTTTCTATGTATAATTAATGACAAATTATTGAATTCAAGAAAGATAACTAAATACTATTGGTTTAAAGTTGTTGAAAATTGTAAATCACAAAAAATAATGCATTTTAAATATGGTTTCTTAATATGTGTAAAAATTCTAAAACATCTTACATTTTGAAACAGAGGGAGTAATAAATAGGCATACAAATACTGAATCATAAAGATAATATTTAAGCATTGTAGAGGTTCTCTCATTTATCTACCTGGAATGATTGAGTTTATATATATATTGGTTACCATGAAGAAATTTTAACATAATACAAAATTCTGCAACAAAGCTTGAATGGATTACAAAATAGATAGTTTACACATACACACAGACACACAAAGGCTTTATCCGAATATGCAGTGATCAAATATGAGAATGGAAATATAAAATAAAAAATAGAAAAAAGAACAAAGTAGTAAAATCTTTAAATATTGTTACTAAACCAAAGTTGCAATTGAGTTGTGATTGTTGAAAGGCGAGTGACATGACGGTCCCCTCAGCGCCTTGGAATCTTGATAGGAATGGTGAGTGTGGGGCTATAAAATGACCATTCAACGTGGGAGAATAATATTGTCATATATCATTTAAGATTTTCTCTAATTGAACTCTACACTAACTCTTTCTTTTTACGGGCTAATTTTAGTCTACTATCAACGTAGTAGCTCTGTTATTGGCATATTTATATTCAAAGATTTATGCATTAAATTTTAAAATTAACTGCTAATTATTTGCTCATTTTACTATTTAGATACCTTTCTAGTTTTCTTGAATCACACAATGAAAGAAGGTTGTGTATGCAAATGCAATGGTTGTATAAAAACCTTTCATTAATTAATACTTAGCAATAAATAATTAGGAGTTTCAAAAGAAAATACATCCTTTATACTAAATCAATTGATTAGCATATTAAATAACTAACATTTATAAGTTGGGCGGTGATTTCGTACCAAAAACCAAAACAAACCTTAAATATCTTTTCCAAAGTACAATCGCCATAATGGCAAACATATAATTCTAATACTCCATGACAAATTAAGTTAGAATAGTCCTTCCAATAAATTGACCAATACAATTGGGATATACCATACCAGTAGGTCATAAACTTATAATTGGTTGAGAACTTGGGATGAGAATAAAAAACACATTTTCAAATAATAGCGAAGAAACAACTCATAAGTCCACATTGATACAACTAAAACATGTTTCAGATCTCTATATAGTATCATTTACTTCATCTTCCATCACACACCATCTTTATCATCAATTCATCATTAGTTTATTACTGTGAACAAAAAAAAGTTTCAGTTATTCCTCACAACTGAAACATTCCAACTTTAAATCTCTCACTTTATACCCAAATTCCAATTTTCTTGCCCACAAAAGAAAACCCAAAAATCCCAAAAACAGAAACTTTTCTAGGAGATGAAAACTTCCCATTTGGTAAAACTGATACTTGGAGTATCTCTACCAACAACATTCTTGATCGGAATCGTCATCATTATAATCTTCATCTTCTGCAAAAGAACAACAACAGAGACCAGTGAAGCAGCTCAATACGACGTCGAATCTCCTTACGAGAAACAAGAATTATCCGACGTCGGATCCGAAACAGAGGAGGAGCTTGTAATCTTCCACGGTGGCGAAGATCTAACGATCTGCGATATCCTCGAAGCTCCCGGAGAAGTCATCGGAAAATCAAGCTACGGCACATTATACAAAGCGTCGTTACAGAGAAGTGGGAAAGTTAGAGTTCTTAGGTTCATTCGACCTTTATGTACAGTGAGATCGGATTCTAAGGAGTTTAATGGCGTCATCGAGTCGCTTGGATTTGTTCGACATGATAATTTGGTTCCTCTGTTAGGGTTTTATGTTGGAAATAGAGGAGAGAAGCTTATGATTCATCCCTTCTTCGGTTCCGGGAATCTCTCCGAGTTCATCAAATGTAAGTCTCTGTTTTTTAACTCTTTTCTTTTTCTCCGGATAATGCGAGAAAAGCCGGAAAAGATTAAAGAAACAAATATATCTTTTGACAAAAAAGGAAATAACTTTTTTCGCTGTATGATTCGAAACAAACAGAGTCCTGAGTTCTTGTTTTCCCGGGAAAATGGTTAATGTTTTTAACGCATCTAAACTTACCGTTACCATTATCATATACATCTTTTTATTTAATGCATTATTGTATTCGAATATCTATATCGAAGATTCCTTCGTCAGATCGATTCATACGGTAACTCTAGTCGATCCAAAAGAAATTGTCTTATTATTACATTTTCAAAAAAAATCAACATATAATTGTTTTTTTTTTCTCTGACAAATTTTTATTTTTTTGCTATAGCATCAACATTATTGATCTATCTTTTGTCGGTAACTACTTCTTTTGTCACTTCCCACTTCTTACGCTCACACTATGAAAGACAAAAACTTTATAGATCTTGTTCCTTTAAATCTTTAGAGTTTAGACCATCAACATCTGCAAAAACTTTTCATTAATTTTCTAATCAATATTTAATACATTGTTTTAAAAAAAACAGAGCATAGTTTTGGCAGGTGGAGATGTTGAATCACACAAATGGAGCAACATTTTGAGTATCACCACTGGAATAGCAAAAGCTCTTGATTATCTCCATACAGGAATGCAAAAACCGATTGTTCACGGAAATCTTAAGTCGAAAAACGTTATTCTAGACCAGAGTTTTAGGCCTAGAGTCTCTGATTTTGGCTTGCATTTGCTCTTGAACCTCGCGGCTGGGCAAGAGATGCTAGAAGCTTCAGCTGCAGAGGGATACAAAGCGCCTGAGTTGATTAAGATGAAGGAAGTAAGCAGGGAGAGTGATGTGTACAGTTTTGGTGTGATCATGCTTGAGTTAGTCTCTGGGAAAGAGCTGATAACCAGGAATCCAACGGGTTCTGCTCTTGATCATAATAGGTTGTCAGATTTGTACCGGCCTGAGATTCTTAGGAGATGTGTGAAAGATGGAACTGGTGTGACAGAAAAATGTGTCCTCGAGTACATTCAGCTTGCAATGTCTTGTTGCTCTCCATCGCCTTTTCTTAGGCCGAGCTCCAAGCAAGTACTGAAGAAACTCGAAGAGATCAGGAAATGATGCCTAGCAAACTGACTAATTTGCGGAACAGACATGACAAGAGAAACTTTGAATCTATCAGGCAATCAGATACTTTTTGCAAGATCAACTAACAGCGTAGAGCGGAGTATACAGGGGAGAGTCTTCATAGGGATGATACAATACATAAAACAAGTTCTAGCTTGTGGATGTCTGATAATCTGCAGAAGTAGCTGAAGATGAATCCATGTATTGCTTTGGCAGGACTTACAGGATAGTGAATGGCAAATACCTGAGGAAAGAGAACACTTTCAGAGGCCAGCAACAGACTCGAGGAACTTGGAAAGACCTCTAGTAATCGTAGAACATCATCTTCATGAGTATCATTTAATGGCTTGAAAGTAACACGGTTTCTTGAATGTATATTGTCCTTGAAGTTGTATGTTATAGCCTTGATCGGTTTGTGCAGCAAGATATATGATTCTAGAGTTAATATACCTGAAATTTTCATGAGACTCTCTCTCTAATTCTTGCTCTTGAAGGAGATCCTTGTGGTGTATAAGCAAGGTATCATGAAATTAATCTTGTGGTGAATGTTGTAGGCACAGAGTCAACGGTTTTTACCCTTTACTTTCTCCATCAATTCATTCAGTGTTTTGTATATATCATCCTTCTGAGGATGGTGTTGATCCCCGCAGCAAAACTTGTGGGTTTTACCCCCAATGGAAATCCAGCTTAGCCCGGGTTCTTTTCTCCGGGCTTGAGAGTTCATCATATTTCTTACATTTAATTCACCTTCAATATTCCCAGCTTCTCTATACGCATTTGACAAGAGAACAAGAGCAGCAAAATCTTCAGGGTTATAAGAGAGAACCTTTTGAGCAGCAAACTCTGCCAACTGAATGTTCCCATGAACCCTACATGCTCCAAGCAATGTCAACCAGGCTTTTTCATCAGGTTCTATCGGCATCTTCATTATAAATTTCCATGCTTCCGTTAGACGGCCCACACGGCCCAGGATATCAACAACACAAGCATAATGTTCAGTTTCCGGTACCAGCCCGTATTTTTCCTCCATCAAATGAAAATACCTCAAGCCTTCATCCACTAGTCCCTCGTGGCTGCAAGCAGACAAAACGCATAGAAATGTAACAGAGTTGGGTTTTGGAAGCACAACCTCCATTTTTTGAATGAGTTCTAAGGCATCCTTCGCCATACCGTGTTGGGCATATGCCGATATCATGGCAGTACATGAAATGACATCAGGGTCTTTCAAAGATTCAAAAACCTTGATGGCTTCTCTTACACTACCACATTTCGCATACATATCAATAAGAACACTCTCGACACATTTCTCTCTAGCGAAGCCAGTTTTGTATGTCAAGCTGTGGACTTGCTGCCCATACTCGAGAAAACAGAGGCTAGCACATGACGCAAGTACACCGGAAAATGTGATCTGGTTCGGTTGAAATCCTAATTCTCTCATTTGAGAAAAGACACTTAATGCTTCCTCCCATTCAGCAGACTGAGAATAAGCAGTCACAAGCGTTGTCCATGAGATCTGGTTTGAATTCTCCCTAGTGTCAAAAAGCTTCCTCATCGCGTCAAGTTCCCCACATTTGGCGTATGCATCCATAAGGGCGTTGCATAGACTCACACTAATCGATTCTCGCCCATTTTTACAGATCATCCCGTGAATCTGCTTTCCATATTCTAAAGACCTCATGTCAGCAATTGAATTCAATATACTGCAGTATGTGTACACATCTCGCTTGATGTTATTCTGACACATTCTAAGGAACAGAAACATTGCTTCTTCCCCATCCCCAGAAATCGTATAACCAGATATCATAGCGTTCCATGGTAAATTACCTCCACATCCAGAGAAATTCGACTCAAAAACTGACCGTGCTTCAGTTACACATCCGCATTTTGCAAGCATACCAATCAAAGCTGTTCCCACATGGATGTTTGACTGCATACCAATTTCTAAAGCAATACGAGTAACGTATCTACCTTTCTCAACATCTCCCAACTGTCCAATAGCTTTCGAGACGCTGATAAAACACGATACGTTCGGTCTAATTTCCTCGTCCAGCATTCTCAAGAAACTATCATATGCTTCCGAGTAAAGACCGTTTGACACAAACCCTGATATCATAGCATTCCATGAAACTTCGTTACGATTTTCCATAAAATTAAACACCTTACAAGAATCCCCAATCCACCCCAACTTAGCATACATGCTAAGCAAAGACGTATCAACAAACGAAAGTGATGAAAATCCCCGGGTTATAACCTGAGCATGAACCATTTCACCCACATCAATACTATCTACACCAATACATGCCTGTATTGCAGCAGAAAGAGCGTATTCATCGGGGACGATATCGCAGCCGAGCATCTCAACAAAATAACTAATCCCATCACAGTGAAACCCGTTCTCCATCGCTCCAACCATTAAGACAGTCCACGAAAAAACACTCTTCTGGGGAATTTCGTCGAACACTTGACGAGCAGAGTCAAAGTCTGAGCCTTTAGAGTAGGCAATAACCAACTGATTCAACATTACCGTCAAAAACTTCTCCATAAACTGAAATTTAATAATAACCCCATGAATCGATTTCGCTTTCTCTAAACACCTTTCATCTGCAGACTCTCGTAAAAGCTCAATCAATGAGGTAACTGAATAACAATTCCCATCTTTTACAGTCAAAGATGATGGCGAATTCGAAGAAATGGATATTTCTCGAGGCTTATTCTTAACCTGAGCTGGTAGAAACACTGTTGAGCTTCCTCTCTGAAATACATGATTTCGTCATGAATAAAAAAGCAATATGAATTGAAATAAGAGAAGAGGGATGAAGAGAAATAGAGAGATTCTCACAGATGATGGAACTTCAGGTACTTTAATGGCTAGAGGAAACGAGATTCCGACAGAGGAGCTCATCACAGATTTGTGTCGGATATCCAAAAACAGAGGATTCCGGTAAAAAGCCGATATATTTTCCCGGGAAAATCTTCAGCAAGAACTACCGAACTAAAAACACTGAAAAATCAAGGTTTATAATAAACGGCATGGAGTGTTATAACATTTATCACGAACGGCATGGTAATATGCTCTTCCTTTTTTAAAATCGGTTTATTCTTTCTCGGTTCGGTTCGATTTAAATCGCAATTAGTGTGCGTCGGTTGGTGTGACACTCCTTCGTTCTGGAGATCTCTGCTGTGTGTGAATTCTCTACAGAGATTCTGAAAAATCTATCAATCCCACAAATTTGGATTTGTTCTCTGTACAAAATGGAAGCTTCGATTTCGTTTCTTGGGTCAACAAAACCCCATCTTTCCTTCCTTATCCCTTCTTCAAACGTCCTTCATCGTCGAGATTTCCCGCTTCCTGCTTTGAAATTGAAGAAAGTTTCAGTTTTGCCGCGAATCTTGCACCAGAAACGTCTAATCAGAGCTCAATACTCCGATGGATTGAGACCAGAGGAAGCCGAAGGGTTTGTGCTGGAAGACGTCCCTCACTTGACCAAATTTCTCCCTGATTTACCGGTATTTTGAAACCTCTAACTTGGTCAACTTATGTAATGGAGATTTGTTAATATCTATGTCAGGTCATGAGTTTTTTCCATTTAAAGGTAATAACTTTTCTGCTGGGTTAATGTTGGTTTCATGATTTGTTTCTGATATCACAGTCGTACCCAAATCCACTGAAAGAAAGCCAAGCATATGCCATTGTTAAGTAAGTTAACATATCTACATGGCTAATTTAAGTAAGCTAAGAATACCTTGAGGGTTGTAATGTATTGCTCATATGTTTTCTATAGGCGAACCTTTGTCAGTTCCGAAGATGTGGTTGCGCAAAATGTAAGCTGGATGTTTTTATACTAAGCTTCTTCTCTTTTTTCCGATATGCGGTTTTTTTTGTTTGCTTAAGCTCCTCCATCTTTAGATTGTAGTCCAGAAGGGAAGTAAGCGAGGAGTACACTTTAGGCGAGCAGGGCCTCGAGAAAGAGTATGATTCCTTCTTAAAGTCTTAGACTTTTATCAAGATTTTCGCAACTGAAACTCGTTAAGTTTTGGCTTCACAGGTGTACTTTAGATCAGATGAAGTCAAAGCTTGCATAGTGACTTGCGGGGGTTTGTGCCCAGGAATCAATACAGTTATACGGGAAATTGTCTGTGGATTGAACAATATGTATGGTGTCAATAACATTCTTGGCATTCAGGGAGGATATAGTGGTTTTTACTCCAAAAATACTATGACTCTGACGCCTAAAGTTGTTAACGATATTCATAAACGTGGTGGCACTTTTCTTCAAACCTCAAGAGGAGGACATGATACAGCGAAGATTGTTGATAACATTCAAGATAGAGGAATAAATCAGGTAGCTAACATAAGTAATGTCCTTTTTTTTCTTCTTGTTTCATGATCTTTAGATAGTTTAGTTAGTCTTGAAAGTGAGCCATACTAATATTCTTGTGGATGGGTATTTCAGGTGTATATTATTGGAGGTGACGGGACGCAGAAGGGTGCAGAGAAAATATACCAGGTGATTCATTATCGCATATATTACTAATTGTTGCGTGAATGTAGCATTAAGTAAGTCTATTGACACTTGCTTCATATTCTGTGAAGGAAGTCGAGAGGCGTGGTCTTCAAGTGGCGGTTTCTGGCATTCCCAAGACAATTGATAACGATATTGCTGTAAATACACATTGATAATTTTCAACTTAAGGTTTCATTTTGTCTCATATGAAGTTTCTTATACATCTTTTTCACCCATCATTCTAGGTGATTGACAAATCGTTTGGCTTTGATACCGCTGTTGAGGAAGCACAACGAGCTATTAATGCTGCACATGTAGAGGTCGAGAGCGTGGAGAATGGAGTTGGTGTCGTTAAACTCATGGGTAGATACAGCGGTAAATATTCTGTAGCATATGCGGTCTACTTACTTATGAATATGAAGTTAAACCTTTTTTTTGGGCAAAAATGAAGCTAAACTATTGTTACATATTCCGCAGGTTTTATTGCCATGATTGCAACTTTAGCAAACCGTGATGTGGTAATATATTATTTTGATTGTTAAGCTTTCACTATAAAATTTCTATGTAGTGTAACAAGGGCAGCTTTGGAATGCGACAGGATTGTTGCTTGATCCCGGAGTCTCCATTTTTTCTTGAAGGAGAGGGTGGGCTTTTTGAATTTATTGAACAGCGACTCAAAGAGAACAGGCACATGGTTATTGTGATTGCCGAAGGAGCTGGACAGGGTTATGTTGCTCAAAGCATGCGTGCATCTGAAACTAAAGACGCGTCAGGAAATAGACTCTTGCTTGATGTTGGTCTATGGTTGACTCAACAGATAAAGGTATTGGTTGAAACTCGAAAGTTAAGAAAATGATTTCTAGATGCTTTCCTCAAACATTCAAGATGATTTTTGTGATCACGATGTTGCAGGATCACTTTACAAATGTTCGAAAAATGATGATAAGTATGAAGTACATAGGTATATCTTCAAATTCATTGTCTCTTTTTTGTTAACGCTCTTCTTGTGCATTTTCATTGACATATTTACATGCTGAACAGACCCGACGTATATGATAAGAGCAATACCGAGTAACGCATCAGACAATGTCTATTGCACTCTTCTTGCCCAAAATGCAGTTCATGGAGCAATGGCTGGGTACTCAGGTTTCACTGTGGGACCGGTTAACAGCAGACATGCTTACATCCCAATTTCTGTAATCATTCTTAGACTAACTTAATTATTGAGGAGTGCTAAACCGATGTGGTTAAAGTTAACCCCCTGATTTTTAAACTGCGTGCAATGTTTTACTTCTGCAGCGGGTGACTGATGTGACCAATACGGTGAAGTTAACGGATAGGATGTGGGCTAGACTCCTTGCATCGACAAATCAACCGAGTTTCTTGACTGGTGAAGGAGCATTGCAGAATGTGACCGACACGGAAACTCAAGAAAAGATTGATAACATGAAGATCTCGTCTATCTAAGAAACAGGTCAGTTGATATTCATCAACTGTTCCAAATGTATACTAGACATATATGCATAAAAATATCCTTGTCAAAACCACGAAGTATATCATTGGTTATAAGAATTCTTTGGTTTAGTTATTCGTAATAATAATACTCAACATCCATCTCAACAACGAGATTGAGATGTTAATACATATCTTTACTTTTCCATTTTGCAACTTGTGCATCTCTTCTGTCTTTAGGTGTTGCGTGTGGTCCATCAAATTCCTTGTCATATTTAAAAAATGAATGCTGACTTGTACCCAACCATGAGACAAAACTCTGGCTGCCACATTCTCTGAACTTGGTCCCTCTTGCAACTTGTTCATCTACTCAATTCATTGATTCACGCTTTCTGGACATGTGAACTAATTAATACCTCAGTGATATCGAATACCGAAGCCACTGTACGACACTGTTTGTGTCATTAGAGAAACTTTAAGGCTTATGTTAAGGTCTTTCAGGTACAAATTCGATTAAAGTACCACAGAACTAGATTAATAAATAAATGTTGTCCATAGATTTAGGTTCTCTTGTCTTCCCAGGATGTTTAGTCTCTGAAAAACCGAATCTGGGACAAGAACTTTGTTTCTAGAACCTTAAGCCTTTAAGACATGAGAAAAACACAGAAGTTCCATTGTTACAGGAACTCTTTATACATATTTTTGCAAGAGGTTTATTTATTTATTTTATTTTTTTGGTAAAATGCAAGAGGTTTATTCAGTACACTAATCTAACATTTTCTTTGCTCTACATGAAGCGTCACATACTTAAGATATTAACCTATATATACTAATTAAACATCACTATACACACTAGTTTGATGACGATGAAGAAGTACTCGTTGTTGTTCCTTGAGGCTCCGGTACATCGCTTCTCCTCCTCTTCCGGCATGAATTGACCGGAGCATCATACTTTCCGGCATCCAAAGGAAAGTTGAGCACAGCTTTTCTTCCCCTGAGCTTAAAAGCTGCATAGTCGTAAGCTCTTGCAGCATCAATATCACTCTCAAAAGTGCCTAACCAAATCCTGGATCCTTTCTTCGCCGGATCTCGAATCTCTGCTGCAAATTTCCCCCATGGCCTCCTTCTCACGCCTCTGTAATGTCTCGTCTCTTCCAACCTCTTTGTTTTTTTCCGGTTTGAGACAGTCTCAACCTCAGGTGATGTTGTTGTTGATGATGATGGTGATTCTGCTTCCATTTTCAGAAACTCTTGGACATAGGAATCTGGGTTAAGAACAGGTGAACTAGGTTCCAGTTTAGGAACTGGGTTAAATGGTTCTAGAGACCAGAGTCCAGAGATAAAAGCAGTATCATCAAAGACAAAATCTTCAATGAAACCATCAGGGATCATCAAGTCTTCAAATAGATGTTTCTGTATGACATCCAAATCAGAGCTTTCCTCAAAAGTCGCCAGTTTTTCTTTTCTTTTTTTGCAGACAAGACAGGAGAAAGAAAAACTTTGCAAGTGATGTTTGAAGAGAAGTTTTGATCATTTTGTTGGATATATAAAGAAAAAAGTCCTAAACATGTGTTTTTACCAGCCATGGGTGAGGTGTCACAAGTCTCTCTCTGTGTCTCTCTGGTTTAACTCTGTGGGTCCAAGTCTTATCCATTAAACATTTATGAACACAACTTGAGATATTTTGTCAGGACCCTTCAAGTTGTGCCAACTTGATCTTGTCCTATGATGAGATGGTGACAAATTTCACTAGCATCCATTTGATTCCTCTAGAGTTTAATCCCTTGAGCAACCCACGGTTCGAATCCTAAGTTATTTGCTAACAAAACGGTGATTTATTCTGCTTTTTATTGGTGACTATTTGTCTCAACTATCATTTGATTCCTATAAAATTGTTACGTTTGTTTGTTCCATGAGAGTCTCTTACCAAAAGGTTCCGTTAGCATTATACATTTTAAATTTACAATTGATAAGGAATTTTGATTGAGTTGGTTAAAGTCGTGGGTTCATTTGAAAAACATACACACACATGCAAAATATCAATTTTACATGAAACGTAAACGCAATCGAAAACAAAAAAGAGACTTGATCAAGCCGATATTCATGAACTCCTAGCGGTTAAAATCGAAATTTAGTATTAAGCCGATATTTATAATTTTTTATGATATTATGTGATTTTCGTAGTAGTAATGACTCACCAGTTAAATTCAAAATATCAAAAGATATTTTTGCATTATGTGATTTTTGTAATAATAATGACTCACCGGTTAAATTCAAAATATCAAAAGATATTTTTGCATTATGTGATTTTTGTAATAATAATGACTCACCGGTTAAATTCAAAATACCAAAAGATATTTTGCATTTTCATGTTTTTTTTTTTTTTTTTTTTTGGGTTAAAATTTTCATGTTCGAGTAAAACAATAAGATATTTATGTATAATAACTTTCACCCCACGAGGAGAGACGAATTCATCAAATTGCTTTCTTTGTAGGGTTCTCTTGCTAGCTACTTGCTACGATATGATTTGAAGCAACTTGATATTTCTTTCTCTCTACTTAACTTCGTATAGGGCTCCACATATATAACCAAACCTTACCCTCTTGCTCAGTTGCTTGACAATTATAGTCCTAATCTCATAATAATATTAATTAATCCTGCTTAATTTTCTAATAACCTGTAAGATAATATTAACTATATACTTTAATTTGTGGATGCTTTATAGATAATCTTCGACGGCATTATCTACGCTTGGTGTGTTCTACTATTGAAATTTGAAAATCTAGCGTTTCGTTTAGATTTGTGTGTAATATAAGTAATCATTGTGTTTTCTTTACACACTACTTTTATAGCTCTGATTTATTTTTGTCTTATCCAATTTTGTAATCTCTTGACTATATAGCCGATAAGGAGTTTAGATATGACTTAACATTACTAATGATAAGAGTTTTTAAACATCGATAAATTTATAAAAACATCAAATACAAAATATATATCTGATTTTCAACATGAGTGAACGATAAATTTATAAAAACATCAAATACAACATCCAAATATTCTTCTAAAAAAATTAATGAATAAAATGATTGGTACTAAACTACTACATAATTTGATATTTGTACACTACCGCTACCATTATTATATAATAAATGAAATTATGAGAGTGACGCAAGTGAAGACGTCATCGTCCGTTGACTTTTCCGAAGTTCAAGTGACGGAGATAACGGAGAAGTTAGGAGACGTCGGTGATAACGGAGGAATACTGAAAATCCCATCTCCTGCTCCCACATCCCAAAACCCCATCCAACTTGACGGCGTCAAAGGTACTGCCTCAACCTCAGCCTCCGTCGTCTCCGCCCTATCACTCTTTTCTTCCTTCACTTTAACCCTAGCCGCCGCCTTCTCATCTTCCGGCGGAGAACTCTTAACCCTCTTTCGTTTCCCTAATCCGACGACTCCTTCCTCAAAACAAGTTTCGGACGTAGCCCTAACATCAAGAGGGAAATTCAAGATTGCTTTTCTTCCACGCAATTGAAACGCCGCTTGGTCGTAAGCTCTTGCAGCTTCCTTGGCTGTGTCGTAAGTCCCAAGCCAAATCCTAGAACCCTTTTTGTTGGGATCCCTAATCTCCGCTGCGTATTTTCCCCACGGCCTTCGCCTCACTCCCCTGTAGTGCCTCTCTTCCTCTTCCTCTTCTTTCTCCGTCTTTGTTGTGACGGTTCTCGGAACGGATAGATTCGGTAAGGGCGGTTTACGCCGGTTAAGAGTCGAGTCCGGTTTAGGGGATTGCTTGTTGATGGTTCTAGGGCTTGTTTCTGAATGATAGTTATTGGTAAAGAGAGATGGCTGTGTTTCGTGAAAGGTAAAATTGGAAACAACGTCTGTGAGAAGGTGTTGGCTTATGAATTCGATGGCTAAAGCTTCTTGTTTACTTGCCATCTTCACTCCTACTTAATTTAATTGACTCTCTTGATCTGTTGTATATGTCTATGTGTGGGAAGTGGGAAGAAGAGTGACGAGGAAATTTGTGATATATAGTGGTGAAGCTTTGGAAGTAAAGAGAGGGTTCGAGGGAGTTTCGTGGATCGGACCGAGAAAGATCATACTACCTTGTCTAATTTAAAGTTTTAATGGACTTCTCACTTATTTTCTTTCTCTTTAGATTTCGTCGTTTTTCTTTCTTTTCTGCTTTTGTCTTATTTTCCTTGACGTGGACTTTTATCATTTAAAAGTACTTATCAAGTTATCATGATGACTTATTAAACATGCATGGAGTTTTGAAAAAATTTAGTCTACATACCCTGGGATTATTAAGATTTAAGCTTAAGTGGACTTGTTTGATTGATACGTATTAAAAATTGAAGGAGTTTAACGTATTCGGAAAACCTATCAAAAATTATTTTATAGTAATGCCAACTTTAAAAGTCGTCTAATGGATACATATATAAGATACTTTGAAAATTATAAGAAATCAAGTTTTAATTATAGTCTACCAATGATTTGGTATTTTTCTATGCCAGTTTTGGAGTTAATTTAGACCATGATCTCATATGTTAAAGATCTATATATCGTAAGCCTGATGTATATAAAGCTGTCTATGATCATATTTCTTGTAATGCATATATATATGTAGAACTCTCAATTGTGGAGTTGATTAAAAACCATGTTTATAAGTGTTGTAACTTGTAAATAATTAGATTTCCCCGTCATAATTATAATTCGAACAACATTAGAATTTACTAGGATTTGTTCTTTTTGAATTTTAGAGAACCTGACTATATTTTCAATCACACACATCTTCATACAGTTGCACAGATTCTAACCAATTGATCCTATTTTCCTTATAAAAGTTAATTTAGTTAGTTTCTAATTAATTCTCTTGATTGCATCTATTTCAGTCCAAAACCAATCACATAGGCTTTCAGGAAATATCTTAAAACTGTCGTAGGAACAATTTTGAAAAATGCATATACACTACTTAAAAAAAAGAGCCTAATAAACAGTAAATAAGTGTCTTTTATTTTAAAAAAGAATAGCAGAAAGACATAAAAACAACAAAAAATGGAAAAACGGTAAAAATAAAATAAAATATATTAGCATTACGTAGACTTTCAAATTACGTAATCACAAAATTACGATCAGCATATAAAATTGTGCTTGTTTCCTTAACATAAACTTGTATATATGTATTATTCATATATATAAAGAGAAAACGTAAGTAAATAGTAGATATGCTTCTTCAAGTCTCTTAAGCCGGTGGGCGCCAGCGCTTGCAGACAGCCGTACAGGCTCGTTTAGTAGGAAAACATTCATATCTCGGTATTCCACCACAGCAAAAATCGTATTTTTGATTTATATATTGACGCACACACAGTGATGGATCTAACTGCGGGCCCGCTACGAGACCTTGTGCGTTTCCAACTGTTGCAAAAGAAAAATTAGGAGTTAAAAAGTATTTATATAATTACAATGGTAATAATGATGATGAATACTGAGTTATAAGCATAATTGTATATACTAGTCCTGGACAGAAAATACTAGAACCGAAGAACCGTATGGATACCGACCCGAAAAAACAGTTACTGGGTAGGGTTCGGGTTAGGCCAAAACACCGAATGGGCTCTGAAGCCTGAGTAGAATGGGTCTCGGGTAGGATAGGGTTTATAACTTATAGTATATGGACCACCGTTTTAGATCCGTTTAAACAGAAGGCCATGTAAGGCCCAGGAGTCTTTGTGTAACCCTAACACAACCTAAGTCCCTAAGACCTAACCCTTTTGCGCAGCCACAGACAGAGAAGACAACGTCGTGTGTTCCCAAGAGAGAACCGTTGATGGAAGTTTGCTTTTCGCTTCGTCTTCTACCCGAGATGAAGCATGCGTTGTCTTTCTGCAATAACTCAAGTAAACTTTTCGATTTGTATTACTTTGGTACCTTTCCTCCATTCCGAGATCAAAAGCCCTATATAAACCCCTGATACCCCATGGAAAGAACCATAAGTTACAACCATCCATCATCTCTTCAATCATCTCCTCCTTCACAACTCTCTGCAACTAAATCATGAGGCTTAGTTATTCTCATAAAAGAAAAGGTAAATCATCTCCTCTATTAGTTAGTGTTCAACAAGTGTTCTCTGATTTGATATTTGATACCATATTAATAGCAGATCTCTGTTGTTTGATGTTTTGAAGGTATCTATCTTTGTATTGGTCTTCTTGTGTTGTGTTTCTTTAAGGCATGGATTGCGGAAATAGTAAAGGTATATTGAAACTTAATCTGATGATTGTTAATTTACTGATTCATTTGCTGATTGTTAATTTGCTGATTGTTAATCTTTATAAGTTTACCAACCTCTCTGTCTGTTAATTTTGGTGATTGTTAATCTGTATAAGTTTATCAATCTCTTCCTCTGTTAATTTGCTGATTCATTCAAGTTTCATTTCTTTTACAGGGACATGGAGCAGCACTGCAGCAGTGACCTTTTTGTTAGTGTGGATGCTTCTTCATTGTTTCCAATTTTCATCGGCTATTTGAACTTGTTCTACCGTTTGTTTTAAGTTGGTTTTCAGATTATTGAACTTAATGTTGGTATTTTGGTTGTGTTATTGAACTTAATGTTATTGTATTTGGTTTTGTTATGGTAAAACATATTTTAATTTATGGTTTAATCGGTTATTTGAGTACTTTGGTTACTGAAAATAACCGAACCGATCATAACCCGAAATACTTTCGGTACACTAGAATCGACCCGAACCCGGCCAGTTACAAACCGAACCGACCCGAATTTTTTGTAAATTACCGAATGAGTTCTCTAGGCCTTATACCGATTTACCCGACACCCGAATAGGTGAAACCGAAACCCGATTGGGTACCCGATTGCCCATGACTAGTATATACATACATTCATGTAGAGGAACGAGGGAAAATCATGAAGAGGCAAAGGATAGCAAAATGTGATGATGACATTGTTGTGCTATATATTCTTCTTTAAAAAATCAGAAACGTTGTTTGCTTTGTGATGATCGATATCCTCACTTGCAATAAGGATTTCATGTACTAGTGCATGTCCCTCGTATGGTGATCCACAAAAAACGGTTTGATTATTTTTACTAGTTTTAGTTCTTTCTAATCTTAAGTACTTTGTACGATTCTTAAGTACTTTGAACGATATATATTAAGAAAAAAACTGTTAACGAACAACACTACTTAAGAATACAAAGAACTAAAACTAGTAAAACATAGACGGCTAAATCATTATTATTATTATTTTGACATCGCCGGCTAGATCATTAATTTCATATCGAAGTATTCTAAAACAAATTTAGTTTCGGAAGACTTTAAAATGATTTTGACGTTGACATCTCTTTGTGATCATTGAAGAAGAGAATTCTATTCCCTCCAGTAAATAAAACAATAGAGCAGTCGAGAAAAAAAAAGTGAAGAATAGTTGCCAGGAAAAATCATCCATAAATTTGCTTTTGTTTTTTTTTTTTTGCTTAAAAAAAAAAAAAAATCATCCCATAAAAAATACCACTATTTTTGTTTTTAGGACAAAAATACCACTAAAATAAAATAATTTTTTTAATTTTTAAACTTTAAATTCTAAATTCTAAACACTAAACCCTACCCCAATCCTACCCCATAAATACTAGACCCTAAATTGCAAAATAATCAACCCAAACCAAAGATTTAAAATTCCATATCTATGAACAATAATTTGATATTAGTGATATTTTTGGAAAAAAAAACTAAAATGGTGGTGTTATGAGGAATTACTCTAAAAAAATATGGTTGCAAGAAATTGTTGGAGGAAAAAAAAAATGGAATATCTACATAGTTTGTCTTTTCTTCTTTGTTAATGAATATTTACATATTGAATGTTGAATTTGTTTCATCCCAGAAATGAAGTTGAATTGTCTGACCAAGTGACCATTATGACTAAAGAAGCGACCACTCGTCAACGCCATAGGGGCCATGGCTGAAATAGAATTATGTCGTTGGATCCACGAAGGAGCTTACACATCAACTTGCCAAAATTGACAGTATTTTCATATCAATCAAAACAAAGTTTCATCAACTAACACAAATTAACCATTCAGCTAAAATCAAAGTAATTATTCGGTAAAAAATATAAGTTGTAATTTTTGTAGTTTGCAGATTGTGTTGTTTATAGAATTGACTCTTTCGTTTTGATATGTGTTCGTTTGCATTAATGATCTGATTTTTTATAATCGGCTAATTATCTGATAAATATCTTTGATTTTATATATTATGTCAGTTTTTCAAACTAATTAATTACATTATCTTCTCCAGAACAAAATAGCTAGTCTCTTTTATATTCAGTATAGTTGAGTTTTTTTTTTTTTTTTTTTTTTTTAAAGAAACTTCAAATTTGTGTTAATTACGAAGAAGAAAAATCAACGAACAAGGCAAAAAGAAGGTAAAAAATAATTTTTTTTAATTTAAAAGGAAAAGAAGAAGATGTGAACCAAAAAAGAAAGCGAATTAACTTGGCGTATAGGGCAACTATACTCACAAAGGTGTGTCAGTTGTTTTGCCCAAAAAAAAAAAAAGGTGTGTCAGTTGCATGCATGGACAATACTCTCTTCAGACATGTGTCGTACACGTAGACCTCACCACTGGACCCACTCTTTAATACAAAATCAGAGTCTCAACAAAATTTCTATGACTGCCAAATGCATCTTCTTTTTTTTGTTAGATCAGCCAAATGCATTTCTTCGGCACAAAAGACAAACCACCTCTTTATGCCGGTATAGCTGCCGTATCCCTCATGATCCTCACCGGTTTAACCTTCGCTGGTACGGCCGTAGTCTTAACCGTTACGATGTCGGTTTTTGTGGTTCTTAGTCCGATTCTCGTACCGGCGGCAATCACTTCGAGTTTCTTGGCCACGGGGTTCTTAGCTTCTGGTAGCCTCGGAGCATCGGGGATCGCCCTCCTCGTCTGGCTCTACAAGTAATTACTTAAGTAATCAAGATTTTTACCTCGAAAAAGTAATTAATTACCTCTTCTAATACTTTAATTGCACCATTTGCGGGTGCATAAAAGATATATTTTTGGGGTGATGATTTTTTTTTATATATATATTCAATATAGAGATTTTATACGACTTGTACATGTTATCACTGGGCCTTTTACTTTGTCTGTACGTTTTGTGTATTAATTATTCATCAACTCAAATGTGTAGTTTGCTGATGCACTTACGCACGGATTACATATAACATATATACAAATGAATTCCAGTTCGAAAGTTTCATTATGATTTTTTTGAATGAATATTGCTTGTGAATTTCTGATGTTGTAAAGAAAAATGAAACATTACAGAATATAAAACATGATCATGACATGTAATGTAGTGTATAGTGGTTTATAGTAGTGATCGTTGCGTCACTATCCGATTTTAAACTCGTACATAATGATAGAATATAGAACGTAAGTCAATGTTTCGGCCTTCAATTAAAATAAGTTTGTTCATCTATTATTATATATATGTTGACCACGTTTAGTAGATATATCACAATTTTTTTTTTGTAATGTTTGTAATTAAAAATTATGTTTTGTGAGATATTGACACTTAGGAAAGAGGAACATTTCAGAAATACTTTGCATGCGGGAGGAGTTAGGCCTGAGGGGGCTAACAAGCTTGCAGGAGGTGGCAAGGGGTCAAGAGGAGAGAATCCATCGGAGAAAGATAAGCCGCCGGAAAGAGATAAGCTGCCGGGAAGAGATAAGCCAGCGAAGGAAGGCAAGCTGCTGAAAGTAGATAAGCCGGTTGAAAAAGATGAACCTCCGGGAGAAGATAAGCCGGCGGAGGAAGACAAACCGCCACAAAAATATAAATCGGAAGAAGGAGATAAGCCGGCGGAAGAAGATAAGCCACTAGGAGTTAAGCATGTGTCAATCGCTGAGATATCAAAGGTGCTATATTAGTGATGTTCAAGTTTTTTTTTTCTTTTTTCACATTTAGCAAAATTAAACTGTAACTACTTTAATTTTTCCTTAATCCATAAATTAATGGTAGGTTATGTTGGTGGAGCAAAACCCAATTGGCCCCAAGTGTTGCGGTCCAAGTACTTCTTCTACTAAAAGGTCTCATCAATTTCAATTCGCCATGGATGCTACTAAAGTACGATCTAGTTTTATGAAAGAGTACCAAAAAGTCCCTCGTGTAGGAGCTTTTGCATATAAATACTTTACTTCTCGTGACAAAAAATACATAAACCATATTCATATATGACATTTGGAAGGTTATTTAAAGGGTACGAACCTAAACTTAATAGATCTCTCTTTCTGTTTTTCTAAGGTTTTAAAGGATATTAACTGTAAATTTATCATTGGAAGGTGTTATTATTTCTAAACTGATGTGTTTTTGTTTTGTCACCAAATAATTAAATATACAGTAGTAATATACAATTGATGTGTTTTGCAGTAGTATAATTTCTGTCATATAGAAAAACATCAGGACAGGTGGCATGTCTATTTGTCAGATTTACTGTTTTTTTTTTTTTTTTATGAGAAAATTGAACCGGAACTTTAGAAGAAATAGAAAAAGTCACATTTTTTAAAAAAGAATCTAAAACTCTACTGGTAGAGCCAAAATCGCAGAACCTACAAGATTCTTATTTTCGATCAAACTAATCATATTTTCTACCACCGTAGCTAGATTTTGTAAGATCATCACACACCGGCCGCATTAAATTAAACAAATAGGCTATATATATAGTTTAACAAAAAGTTTAAATTATAGGCTTTTTAAAAACATCAGGTTATAAATTATAGGCTTTGTAAAAACATCAGGTTAAATTATAGTTTATCACATTTTTAATTTGTAATATACTAATATTTTGTAAAAAAAAAAAAAGTATATTCCATTTCCACCATAATAAGTTACCGTCGATAAGGAAAGGATGACTATATTTTGTATTCCTATATAAATCTCAAATTCTTTTGGTATATGTTGATTTTTTCGGTGAAAAAGAAAATATGAATTTTTGAATTAAATATTCTCCGATTTACCGTGTGTGCGCTAAAAGGAATTTGACTTAATTTTCCTAGCATACATGTTACATATATCTTACCTAATGGGTTAAGATAAAAGTAACTAAATTTCAACAGCATTAAGATTAGGATTGATATTGATAGAAATATGGGTAAATTAGGAAATAAAATAAACAAAAAATCGAATATACGATTTAATATCTCACCTAAATACCCGGTATTAATAACCAGTACATGTTTAGCTGGAAAACAATCTAACGGCTGAAATCTCCACGAATTCGATCTGAAGAAAATCTCAACCGTTGATTGTGATCTTACGCTGATTCTGCTGGATTTTTCCTTATAATAACTCCGGTAAAACTTCCAAATAAAACAGATAAATAAGGAAACGCTTTATCTCTCAAGGGAAAAAAAAAAGTAAAAACACACAAAAAAACAGCTCACGCATATCCGGATATATATATTGTATATATATATTTGACACACAGATATTAAGATATAAATACGATTAGCAAGATCAAGATTCCAGTTCTCGTGGTATAGAGAGATCGAAACGAAACACTCAGAGAGAGAGAGAGGGGGAGAGATGGTGAAGGAGACGGTGACGGTGGCGAAGACGTGTTCACACTGTGGACACAATGGCCATAACGCACGGACATGTCTTAACGGCGTTAATAAGGGAAGCGTTAAATTGTTCGGCGTTAACATATCTTCTGATCCGATTAGGCCGCCTGAGGCAACAGCGTTAAGGAAGAGTCTCAGTTTGGGAAACCTTGATTCTCTTCTCGCTAACGATGACAGTAACGGTAACGGTGATCCTATCGCCGCCGTTGAAGATACCGGTTATCATTCCGATGGTCAGATTCATTCCAAGAAGGGTAAAACCGCTCATGATAAGAAAAAGGGTAATTTCCTATAAACTCAATCGATGATCTAATTTGATGAAATTATAACAAAATAATAATTAAAAAATCAAATTCAGGGAAGCCATGGACGGAAGAAGAACACCGTAGTTTCTTGATCGGTTTGAACAAACTCGGAAAAGGAGATTGGAGAGGAATTGCAAAAAGTTTCGTGACGACAAGAACACCAACACAAGTCGCGAGTCATGCTCAGAAATATTTTATTAGGTTAAACGTTAACGACAAGAGAAAAAGACGTGCTAGTCTCTTTGACATCTCTCTCCAAGATCAGGTTTTTTATTTGCCTTGCTCCTCAAGTAGTCCTTTGTCAAAGCCAATTGTTTATTTTTAGGGTTTTAATTTTCGGTTTTATTGAACAGAAGGAGAAAGAGAGTAACTCCCAAGATGCATCAACATCATCATCAAAGACTCCATCTAAACAACCAATAACCGGTTCTCAACAACCGGTGGTCCAAGGTCAGACTCAAACCGAGATTTCGAACAGGTTTCAGAATCTATCAATGGAGTACATGCCATTCTACCCAACCGTACCACCTTACTACAACTTCCCATCTTTTATGTTCCATCCAATGTACTACGCTAATCCTGAGTCGGTTAGGTTTGTTCACCCCTCTGGAATACCTGTACCAAGGCCTATGCCGATTGGTATGCCTCAATCTCAGTCGAATGAAGCTACTAATATTACAAAGAAAGACGGTTTGGAACTTGGTATTGGTTTGCCTCCACCTCCTCCTCCTCCTCCACAAGCTACCGGAGCAACTGACTTGACAGCTCATGGCGTTATTCATGTGAAATGAATCACATTTTTCTAAAGCATGATATAGGTATATTACAATTTTGGTCATGAGTTTTATATGAATATATATCTCTATATTCAGAAGTTTTGTCAATCGGATTATGTACAACTTTTTTCTTCTTCAGATTATATTTAAATTAAAAAATATATATATTTGGATTTAAATTAAGCTGCTCTTTTATTAACCAAAAACAAAACAAAAATCATAGTTTTGGTAAAGCTTAAAGATTAAAATCAAAATTATTTTTAGAAAATGGTTTCATTGATATATTATTCAACTAGTAAAAAAAACCTTTGATCAATTTCCTCGAAGCTCGTCTAGTTCGATCAGCATCGTGTGTGAGGTTTGGTTTGTCCGAATCTCCGAGTTCTAAGGTGGCGCCCAAGAAACCTGTCTGAGTTCCGTCGCTGTCGTTGTCGATGTCTCCTTCGATCGTCAATCCTTCAATCCTAGCCGCAATTGATTCCTCTCTCATCCCAACATCCACATCTACAAGATTCGATTTTATTTATTCGATTTTATGTACATAAGCATGGTTTTGGGTCACAAATTGTATGTGTGTAATATACCTGCATACCTGGATTTGAGAAGAGCCAAAGGACAAGAGCGCATGCAAGAAGGACAAAAGGAATGATGTGGATAGCGTTTTCTGCGAACTTGGCACGTGACTTCTCCTTCTTAACTATCTCCTCAGGTGGATTATTGTAGGAAGGTAGTTCGTCCTCGTCGAGGGGACCGATCACCGAGCCCATCCACAATCCCTTAGGCGGTGCGGATGAGTAGTCTTCCGTCACACGGTTCCAGCTGGCTGATCTATACATGTTTTTCTCTGATTATATTTCTTTTATCAGTGTATTACAAAAACTCTATACAAATACGTACGTTTTGTAGGATGCTGACGGTTTTTGTAAACGAGCTTGATCAGTTTCTTTGTTACATTTTTAGTAATTCGTTAGTCACAATCTTTGATTCTTTGAAAAAAAAAAAAACAATTTCCGGATTTGATTGCGAATGTAGAGCCTATGGTTTTGGTACATTTGGATCGAAATAAGGACTTTGTCAAATCGTTGAATGAAATCTCACTCGTTTCTTCGTTTGAGAGTGAAAAAACAATTTCTTTAGATTCCTTTTTTCTTCCTCTATTTTTTTTTTTTTTTTTTTTTTTTGGTAAAACCTTTTTTCTTCCTCTATTTCTATGACATCTTACAAGAAACTATGGTATCAAATGAGAAAAACTACGTGAATTAGGATTGATATTGATAGGTTTCAAAGGATATTCTAGGTGATATTAAAATATTTGTGTACCTAGGTGTTATTGAATTTTCAATTGCATTTGCATGTGTTGGCACCACTCAATATACTCATTCGGCATAGCTATTCAAAACGCAAAACGCAAACGCAAACGCGAATTTTATTCGGTCATAATTTGGTTAAAAATGTTCCGTGGCATCAGCCGACGCTTCCTCGTCTCCACTCTCCTCTGTTTCTCTCTCTGTTTCTGTCTCTCTACACATTTCTCCATGAACATACTTAACAAGCTCGGTTTAGGATCCAGTAGACATACCAACATGGATCCTTCTCCGGCCGCACAAGGTCCCGACGACGACGCTCCGGCACCGGGAAACCAGTTTGCTCAATTCGGCGCCGGTTGTTTCTGGAGCGTTGAATTAGCGTACCAGAGAGTTCCAGGAGTGACTCAAACCGAGGTTGGGTATTCTCAAGGGATCACTCACAATCCTTGTTACGAAGATGTTTGTTCAGGCACCACAAATCATGCCGAGATTGTTCGTGTTCAGTATGATCCCAAAGAGTGTACTTATGAGTCGTTGCTTGATTTGTTCTGGTCTAGGCATGATCCCACCACTTTGAATCGCCAGGTAACCAAAATCTGATCTTTTGAATCTCTGATTTTGTGAGGTTTTGATTTTGGTGATTGAGGAAGATTTTTCTAGGGTTTTTTTTTTCTGGCTCTGCTGCTGTGAGATTGAGATGGGTTTCTGATATAAAGCTATGTTCTTGAAACTTGATCTTCGCTAGGGCTTTCTTGATTTTGCATAATTTCTAGTGCTATTTCTAATTGCATCAACAGTCTCTGTTTTCATTTGGAACATTTGTGATCCATGTAGAATATGAGGCTGCGTGTCAAAGAACTACCCCTAAATAGATTAATCTTGATTCTTGAAATTAGATCATTATTGAATTTACGTAATAGAGATGGAAATACTTGGGATCCACATAGTTGAGTTAGTTGGTCGTTCAAGGAGTGACTCAAACCGAGGTTGGGTATTCTCAAGTGATAGATGAGTTAGTTGGTCGTTCCACATAGTTGCTATAGAGAAACATCTCAATGTTGTTTATCTTCTGATGGTCCTTCTTCTTGGAGACTGGTTCTTGATCACAAGACTTCTTTCTCTGAAGATGATTACTGACATTCATGGGCACACAATCCATTATACTAAACAAATATCATGCCTATATCTCTCTCGATTGCTACTTAACTTACACACTCTTACTCGGTTTAAGCATTTCTGTATTCTGCAAAGCTTAATTCAACATTTTATCTGCTCAATGCTCATCATGCACTGTGTTCGGCTTTGTTACTCTGTCTTAATGATTTCAACCTTAAATGACCAGGGAAACGATGTAGGAACCCAATACCGATCAGGGATATATTTCTACACACCCGAGCAAGAGAAACTAGCACGCGAGTCACTGGAGCGTCACCAGCAACAAGTGGACAGGAAGATTGTGACGGAGATCTTACCGGCTAAGAAATTTTACAAAGCCGAGGAACATCACCAGCAATACTTGTCTAAAGGAGGGAGGTTTGGTGCTAAGCAATCCACTGCAAAAGGCTGCAACGACCCAATCCGCTGCTACGGATAAAGCCTTGCTTCTACCCAAAAGCAGAGGATGCTTTCACTTATCTATAGACTATAGCTGTTGTGTGTAGAGATTGCAGTTCTCGTTGATAATAAAGAAGCTGGGGCTACTTATGTAACTTGTCTTGTTCATAAAACTTTTGAGTGGTTCAAATCCTTAAGGTATATATATATATATTATTGTTTGCATGATTTTGGTTTTGTCACTGCCTTCGCTTAGATTGTTCTTCTATGTTAATTCTTGTACGTTTAATCAAAAACAGTTTTAGTATAACGTATTAAGTGACTCTTTACTAGCATCAGAAATTCAGAAGTTTAGTTGGTGTACTAGGGGAAGAAACTAGAAAGGGTTTAGCTGATCCAAACCAAAGTGAGCTATTATTTAAAAAATCAAATAAAATGCTGATTGAAACAAATCTTTATCCTTAAAAATAAGAACCTTTAAATCTAAGAAATTTTTTGGGCTTAATTAGAAAACCCGATTTTGATTTGGAATAGAAACTATACCAGAATATTTCGGGTTAGGTCTTTTTACAATTAACACTTTCTATTTTAGATTCTCTTATCTTAAACATTGCGTTAAGGCTGGATAAACCTTTTAAGCTATCAGCCAACTATTGGACGAAGAGATTATACTTCAGATTCAGAATTTGGAACTGTATGTTTCTTTTGTTTTGTTTTGATTTTTTTTAATGTGGTCTCAACTAATATGTATAAAATAATTATAACTAAAACAAGCACCGTTCATACAAATTTTAGAAGAGTAAAATAATCGAAGGGGAGTCAAGCAAGTGAAAAAGACAGAAGGGACAGTGATCTTGTGATGACAAAAATCTTTGAAATCTGCTAAATAACAACAGAAAAAATATATATAAATTAGAATGTTGACTACGTGTTGTTCATGATCTCTCTCTAACGTGAATAGCACGAATTTATAGCTCAGCCTCGCAACTCTCTTTTTTTTTTGGCAAAGGCCTCGCAACTCTCTTACGTGGCTTTCCCTCGATCGCATTTCATTTAGATGCTAATAAGTTATGATTGAAAAGTTCATTGGTTTCGTCCCATTCGTCGAGCGTAAATTATTCTATTAGGATACGATAACATTTTATAATAGTAGATGTTGTTTGCAAATTCGATAATTCAGGAATTAAGATTGAGATCTCAAATAATAGGGGAAACAATCACCACTAAAAAGTGAAATCTAATTGGTAAAATAATTTGCTGTAAAAACAAAATGGAAAAAAAAATTTAAATAATATTCTTAGTCAAATATTATTGCGATTGTGACTAAAAAACTACCGATCATTTGTAAATGTTTTAGTTTTTTTTTTTTTTTTTTTTTTTTTTTTTTTTTTCTGTCAAGAGTTTACATCATCTGAGTTCAAATTGAAATGATAGACATCAAGGACACTAACATAAACTACATTATTTGACAAATGAATATGATGAAAAAATTAGGGGCTAGTTTGGTGGGTAAACCAATTTAACTCCAAGGAAAACCAATTCTGAAGTTACTATTATTGCATATTCTTTCTCAAACACGTACAGCCAATTACGCATATCCTCCTAATGTCAATTAAGAGTTTTCTTTTTCTCTTTTAGACACCATAATAAGTTTGCTGCAAGCATTTGAAAGGAGCTACAATCATTTTTATATGACAAAATTTTATACATTTTAGATTGTTTCTAGTCTTATTAACCGAGATAAGAAAATATAAGTTAGTATGTACGCTAAAAAAAGTCACCGTAAACCCTATAAAATTGCCTCTACTGTATTCGCGTTTTTTTTCTTTCTTTTAATTTTCTAAATTTCTTTTAATTTTCCTTGTTGTAGAAGCTAAGCTAGTTAATTATACTTAAATCACCAGATCGGTTAAATTATAAATAATTTCCCTGGCCCATGGGATAACCATGGGATAATGTCATAATGATAATTACTAGATCATTGCAGATTCAAAACTACTCTTGAGTATCCAAATGAAACTACAAAATCAAACATAGAATGCGTGATTTGTGAACCACCACATGAAAATAATTCTAGTTGAGACTTTTCACGTTAACTAAGGAATATATGAATATATCTTCTGTAGGATATACAAAATAAAATAAGAATTTATATTAGAGCGATGTAAGGACAAAATAAATAATAATTTTTATTTAAATGCTATCAGTATATTTTTTTTAACAGAGATAACATTATAGGCTTACTTTGAAATAATAGAGGGTACGTATAATAGAAATTCAATGTATATACTATATAGTAATAGCATATTCAAAATCTTATTTTAAATTCCTTCTATTTAAACACTCAAAATGACAGGCAAAAGACATACAAAAAAACAAACCAAAACATGTAAAGTGATGTGATGTAACAAACTCATCAAACAGAGCTCTGTTTATCTTTTCTTCCATCCATCGAATGGCTGATCAGATTCAGATCCTGACAATGAATCAAGATCTCGAAGAACCAATGGCTGAGATCATGCCAAGTATCTTAACGGCAATGTCGTATCTCTTGCAAAGAGTATCGGAGACCAACGACAAGCTGAGCCAGAAACAGAGGATCTCAGGCTTCCATGGGTTAACCAAACCTTCCATTTCAATCAGAAGCTATCTCGAGAGGATCTTCAAGTACGCGAATTGTAGCTATTCGTGTTACATCGTCGCCTATATATATTTGGATCGGCTCGTTAAGAAGCAGCCATTTTTGCCTATTGATTCCTTTAATGTTCATAGGCTTATCATCACAAGTGTCTTGGTCTCTGCTAAATTCATGGATGACTTGTAAGTAAATAATTCGGAACTACTATAATTTGCTGAAATTGAGTAATTAACAGTTGTTTAATTATTAATTATATTTGTGACAATTTTAGGAGTTATAACAATGGATATTATGCAAAAGTTGGGGGAATAAGCAGAGAAGAGATGAACATGCTTGAGCTTGACTTCTTGTTCGGAATCGGGTTTCAGTTAAACGTCACCGTTTCTACTTTCAATAACTACTCTTCTTTTCTACAGAGAGAGATGGTGATGTTGATGAAGATGAGGTCTCTGTTTCTAGAACCTTCTCTTTCATTTAGAAGCTCTTTTAAGACGAAACTTCTGATGAATCCGCAGGAGGAAGACTCTTTATCCACGCATCACAACAAGAAGCAACTCGCTGCTGCTTGATTATATGATTTGGGTCGCTATCACGTTTATGTGATGTAAACCCTCTTTTATCTCCCAAGGGTTTTTGATTAGTGATGTTAGCTTAGAGTTTTTAATTGTATCTAAGGGATGGTTTCTTGTAAGCCTCTTCTTGAATCGATTCCTTTGGACTCCTTTGTTCACGTTATATCATTTCAAATCACTATCCAAATTCAAATCTAAGATAATATGAAGTCTTACGATTGTTGCGGACCATATTATTTCTTTGAATTTCGAGACAAAACCATATACTAACAAATGAATAAAAACGTGTAGCATATCTTTATAGTCGAATATATAAATCTAGTAAAACCGATACAATTTTCTCACCAGTGGAAGTAAATGCAAATTATCTAAACACGCGCGTTTGGAGACATTCAAAAACACTATAAGAGATCACATTCAGAGACATGCAGAGACATTATAAGATATGTCGAGCGCATAATCTATATAAAAAGCATACAAGACAAAGGAAGATAAGTTACATTTAGGAAAGTGCCAAACCTAATAATCTTAATATTACAAACACTTATACTCCTCCCAAATCCTTTTAGTTGGGAGAAATTAGTAAATAACCAAAACATACTCACGGATGAATCTTACTATTGTGGCTCAAAGCTGCAACTTCACCGTTGGAACCACCACCACCACCACCACCACCAGACCGGCCATTTCCGCTTCCGTAACCATACCCACCACCACGTGCTCCACCACCTCCAGAACCATATCCATATCCGCTACCTGATCCAGATCCGGTTCCATATCCGTATCCGGATCCTCTTCCCCACCCTGTCGGCGATCTACCCGAACCCGACCCGTAACCCCATCCAGATCCTGGAGCAGAGCCCCAACCCCAGTTGTAGTCCCAATTGGGCCCACGGCCTGACCCACTTTCGCCTGGGTAGTTTTGGCCTGGCATGTTACCCCTCGACCATGCAAACGGACGAGAAACCGAAGTCTTTGCAGTGATTAAAAAGAACAAAACCAACAAGAGCCCTTTGATCATTTTCAAATTTTCTTATATGTTATAATTTATATTCTTCTTTTGTTATGAAGTTATTATAGGAAAGCTTCTGCCACCATTTATAGGCAACAACATGAACCACTATTGAAATGTGACGGTCCGTGACAAGTTGGTTTGATAGTGTGAGATGGGCCAGACCCACCCTTTTGTGACATCCAAACTCGAAACTGAAGAAATTATATATAACTTCTCTTATCGTTAGGGAAACTGGTTTTGAAAAAACATTATAATTGCATCACCAAATGTTGTGAGTTATAAACTTTTTTTGTTATATAATTGTTTATTTAGACGTAATTATCAACTGTAAATTAGCACCACCGCCCTAACAACATAATTACAAGATCAATCATGAAGTCACTAGCTATGAACCAATTTTTTCACATAAATACTAATTACCATGATTTAGGGTATGATTATTACTATAACATGTTAAATCAGTATATCCATGTGGCAAAGATACAAAATGTGTGATACATATATAATAGATATTCTTGTTTTCATTTTTCTGTTTAAAACTATATATTAATGCATGAGATTAGTCAATTATTAATCAAAGAGTTTATCTTTCTATTCTCTATTATAGTCGGTATTACAATATACAAAAAAGTCAAATGAAATGATTAAATGTAGATATTACTTATCTACTTGAGTTTCTTTAAAGTAGAAAATATTATCCTTCAAGAACCCATTTAAGATGTATCTCAACATCAATCCCACTTAGCAATTATCTAATTACGGCTTGTGATCTGCAAATCATCATCATTACAAGGCAAAATACATCTAGAAAGCACAAACATATAAACATCCATACCGTTGTCAACCGCAAATTCTAAAATTAATGGAAAATAACAAATCAGATATATCTTATTTATTAAAAGCTATAAAACACAAAGAATTAACGAGCATCTTATCGTCAATCTATTGACTAATCTAACTCAATTAGAAATCAGTCAAGCCAACACTTGCTAAAGTAAACTCAAATGGTCTAAACCTTTCTAAGAAATTTTTAATTTAAATTACACTGAAATCCAAAAACTAGTCTAGCTTTGATCATGCATGATTTTATTATAAAAATAATTCATTCAAAATTGAGATTTATTACATATCTACGAGGTCATCATATGGCCCTACATCGTATAGGTTTATTTAAAAAAGACCTATCTATGAATGATCACAACATTGAATATTCATAGGGTATGAGGTCGGTAGGTGTTTTGAAGATGGTCTTTTGGGATGATGATATTATTTCGCATATATAGAAAAAAAAATGTGTGTGTATCGAAAGTAGATAGATTTTGATTAAAAGCTTAGATGCAGAGGCAAAGTTTCACAAAGAGTTTATAAATTTTTGTAAACATGTTCTTTCTGAGTTGAACAGCCAATAGTATTTTAATTTAATGTATGATTGATAGAAAAAATTGTAAACCGATACAAATCTTGGACGTGGAACAGAAAGGAAAGGGGTCGGAAGGGATCGCATGAGTACGAGAAAAAGCAATTCATGAGGGAAAGAAAGGACTATAAAATAATTTATCTAGTAAATGGAACACATATAAAAATTTTACAATGTTATTCAATAATATTAGATGCATGTTAAGTGACTAATATATAGATTTATAAATTTAGAAGGGCAATTCCACCGTAATATGTTTGTATTAATTTAAATTTACGGAAGTCTTTATGCCGTTTGTGATGGGTCGTATGTTTGTTTGCAATAACTGTATTGGTTATATTGATTCCACAAGTTTTACACTAATTTTGTGTTCCTGTAACGATATCCTTTTTTATTTTTTCTTTTCGTAAGAAAAAAAAGGTAACGATTTAGATCTATAGTGCATATACACAAATGTTTTTGGCTCTAAGAAAATATCTAAAGGATTCTTTTTGGAATGATGACAACTTTTAGTATATTTTCAACGGTGAAGCGGTCCACACGCACAACTTCCTACGGTGGAGCAACTACCATATGTTATGTCTCTTTTAGGATATAATCGAATATTCATATAGATAATCTATATTCATTGTTGTCAAAAAATAAAATAAAAAATACTGTATTCGTTTATAGATACATATGCTTCTAAAAGACTAACTCCAAAAAATATGTGAAAGCTAATCCACTGTCTCATCGTAGTGTTTTCAAAAATTAAAAGAAAATGACAATTTACAATTATGAGTTTCCCTGTTTGTTAGTGTATATGTATCACGTCGTGTTTCTAACAACATTCCTCTATTTAGCTTCAAAATATCTAGGAAATGGATTTACGTATATGTGATGTTAATGGATCAATTTTGATAGTGGAGTTAAACAGGTTGGCGAATCCGGACCAACCGGAACATATAGTCCACTCCATTATTTACTTACAGAAAATGTCTCATGAATAAATGAGCTATATATTTTTTTTTTTTGTGCAAAATACTGATTTCCATTCATTCAAATTAGGTCCAAGAGCACATAATAGGATACAAAGATCCAAGAGTTTAAAACATAACATAGATGAGCATTCCCCAATGCCTTAAAAAGATAGGTAAAGTAGATCGATCTAAATTCCATGAGAGCTTTGAGACAAATGCTAGATAGCACTTCGGCACATGTGAGATCACGGTTAGTCGAAAAATCTTCCACGAACGAGTCGGGGGATGACAAGATGGTCACTGTCAATAGGAGACTAGGTGACGTTGAAGAAGAAGCCAAGACCGTGATTCTCGCCGGCGCGAGAAGACCTACACGAAGTAGTACAACGGCAAGGATTCGGTTGACTATGGTTTTGTAGTCGGTTGCAGCTTGCTTTTGAAAACAAATCGGAGGTTCATGTTCTCTCCGACAAGATAGATTCGGGAACATTAGATCAAAGATCTTCAAGCTTTTGGAAACAAGCCTCATACCCATATTGGAGACTAGTATCAGGGTTCTTATGAATGGATTGTAAAGCCATAGCAACGAAAGCGAATTATCTCTCAATTGGTGTCTTCGGCCATTGAGATCAAGATATCGACATAAACGTTGGCTAAGGATCGACAAAAGAAAGCGTGGAACAGACCTGATTTTTTCCTTGGATCGTAAATGGGCTTGGTCCTCATAAAGGATAGTGGGCCGCTTATGGTTGAAAGGCCCAACTAGAAGAAACCCTAGTTTCTTGTTGGCTGAGCAACACGAGGAATGAGTGCGGCGGCTTAAACATGGGACAGACTTCTCCGGTAAACGTAGAGGCGGCGTTAGCAAGCAACGAGTGTAGTTCAAGGTTGAGCCGGAGAGCCAAGAAATCTTATCTTTTGCTGTAAGGAGGTCCGTTGCCGAGAAGAAAGAATCGCCGTGCACCGTCGACGTCCCCACCGGGCATGGTGCATCTGACGGTCCAAGAGGGGAGTCTCTTGCCATCAACGAAGCCCAGGGTGGGAGTTCTTCAAGGCTGAACGAAAGTCCAGATTGAGAGAGTTGTAGAGCGATTGATTTCAGATCTACTTTTTGTAACTTGTTGCATGATTTCAGAAAATTTTGGGTTGTCGGGGCTGTTAAGGATGCTGCACGAATAAGGTGGTGGAAGGGAGTCGCCGAAAACCACCTCCGTCCTTTGTCGCTGACTGTTAAAGAGCCGCCGAGATATGTTGAGTTTCTAAGGGTTCGAGAGGGTTGATGAAAAGATTTGAGGAAAAAATTCAAAAAGAGAAAATAAAAAGGTTTGCAAAAACGAAACAGAAGCAAAGTCGAGATGTTAAAATCCCGACGTCGGCGAGCGGAAGCTCCGCCGACGTCGGAAAACTTAATCAGAAGAGGTGCCTTGATAATTGTGCCCGAGAGAGAAAGTCACAAAAAATCAGTGTCTAGTCCCCCCCTGCAATATAAATGAGCTATATATGTAGTATAATATACACCCATTTTTTCACCTCTTAATAAACTTTATTCAACTTGTTATAAGTATGTGACATCCACTGTAACGGATTTGCATGAAGCCTACATTCACATTTTTATATATAGTAAAGCAAAATTGGGGAAGATGATAAATAATTTAAAACTTTGTATTGGTCGAGAGCCCAGAGGTTCTACTAGTGATTAGTAACAACATTCTGTGACGCTTAAGTTGTGCCACGTGCTGGGCCCTCACTAGTCACTACTATTTCCACCCACTTACTCTATTATTACACACTTAGCATAAAATGGCACCATTTGATTTATATAAAAGCATCACATATGAAGTCAATATATTTATATAAGCATCATATATCTATACATATATTTGACTATGTTCACACACGCGTTTTGTAACTTTATTCAGGTAACAAACTACAAATACTATATGCACGTTAAAATTATATCACTTTACTATCATATTCTTACGAATGCCTGACGGCAATTTAATGACTTTCTTTTGTCTGACATATATACTTTGAAAAAACCATCAGAGGATATTGGCTAACCAATAAGCATGTAGAAGTTACAAAGAAACACAAACTTCGTCGCGCGTGAACTATAAATTATTGGTTGAAAAAACAATAAATCTTCGCAAATCCGTTCTTAGCAAAAAAAGATTAGCTGGACTATCATTAATCCTCCAAGCATTTGCTCATATATGCCTTCCTACTTGGTTCAGGATCTTCCAACAATATCCACTATGCCGATTTAAGAATTTTCCGTGCAATGTTTTAGTTCTGAGCAATCCAATATTTAGATATTGTCGTATATATTTTGCATTATTTGTATATTGCCAATACATTCCGACCTATTGCATGTCAATAAGCTCATAATCAACTTAATTTAAGCAGGTTCAACTAAAGTCTCGAACTCTAGATACGGTTGGTAGAGGTTTCGAAGGTTGGAATCAGACCCATGATTCATTCATCGCTAATATATCCAAGCGACTCTTTGACGCCTATATGCTCTCTCTCATCTATATGATGGTGAGTACGCTTTCTGTAGACAAACAATTAACAGGTATATATACGATTATATAATGCTTGAAGGTATATATAAAAATCTATCTTAATCCAGGCCAGGTAGTGCGCGCTTCCCAAGCTGGTTATCATTTAAACTCCACCAATATTTTGAAACCACGCTTGAAAATATTTATCCACACGAATTTGGAAGTGTATATGTGAATCATACACATAAACAAACATTTCATTTTGATCAACAAAAATAATTCAGTGAATCTCCGTAATTGGGGTAAAGATATGTATTATTTTCAAAAACAAATAATATGTAGGCTCAAATATTAGATCACACAATCTTTCAATTATGAAAAACAATAAATTCAAATTGTATACTTGATGGAAGAATTTTTTTTTAATCATATCATAAACTGTTTAGGAACAGTAAGAGATTACTCAGTCACGGCAACATAAATAATTATGGTTCGATTCTGCCAGCAAATTTCTTCAAATCAAAAGATCAGAAGAGGGAGCTGAAATCCTCATTGTTAATCTCCATATTCCCAAAAAGAACTCAGATAAATAAAAAACAAAGATTTTTCAATAATTTGTAGAAAGAATGAAATTGAAATATTTAATTTTTGGAAAAGGAGAGAGATCGCTCAGTTCAGCGGGATTATCGACACGCAAAACTTTCCATGAAAAACAAGAAAAATCCTGCATTCCGGTCTGTTGAGCTTGAATATTACGAAGTCATCACCACGATTCTCTTTTCCAAACTATTTAAGAAAAAAAAAAAAAACTTGAAAAAGACGATTGATTGCTAATCAAACCCAGAATTGGAGCGTGATGCTGGAGATTAGTGAATTTGAGATTTATATTTATAGGTTAATTGGCTAGGGTTTTCTCCTGACTCCGTAGCCTCCGTTTTAAAACGGATCCATTTTATTACAAGTTATATGAGCCCAAATATTAAATAGGCCTTCTTAGCTAGAAAAATGTTTATACAGCCCAGCCCACTATATACATATTTAACTAAATTTGACCCGGCCCATTTGTGTTTTTAGTCTTCTTAATTAAGAGAGTGATCAGATCAAAAGTACAAAAGTACAAAACTCATGAATCATAAATTATCCATTAAATAATTTCTTACTCAGGAAAACAAAAAAAATCAGCCACCACAAGTTTTATAATTCTTTATATAAACCTACCAGTAAAAGACAAGTGTAAATATAACAACCAATGCAAACCTGCCACGTACAAACATTTGTCAAACAGTTGAAGCAAAGTGGTCACTCTCGGTCTCGATTTCTCAATTCTCACTATACACATTTAAGAGGAAGCATAATCAAAGTGATCTGTTGCTGAAGGATTTCGAAGAGATGTCATGTTTTGGTAGGATTTTATCTGTTTCCTACCCACCAAATCCGTATAATTCTCGGTTTTCAGAGTATAAGCTGTCTTCACTACGGCGAAATCGGAGATTCAGATGGCGATTCACGGCGTTGGACCCTGAATCTTCCTCACTCGACTCTGAATCCTCCGCCGATAAATTTGCTGCCGGGTAATCGGAATTACAGTGCTTTGATTGTTTCCTATATTTCAATTGCGTATTGCTCAAAAACGAAGTTATGATTTTTTGGTCTGTCATTGAATTTTGAAACGAATCAATTTTGTTTTGTTTTTTTGGTTTGGTGAAGCTTTTGTATAATAGAAGGGCCTGAAACAGTACAGGACTTTGCCAAAATGCAATTACAAGAGATTCAAGATAACATTCGAAGCCGACGAAACAAGATCTTCTTGCACATGGAAGAGGTTACTACACATCTTGCAAGTTTCTTTAAGTGGAAACCTTTTTTCAGCTCCTTGAAACTAACTTTCTTTTTTTTTACTATGGATTATAGGTACGAAGGCTAAGAATACAACAACGGATTAAAAACACAGAACTTGGCATTATAAACGAAGAACAAGAACATGAATTACCTAATTTCCCATCATTTATCCCATTCTTACCTCCATTGGTGAGTTTTTTTTCCCCCATTATTACAAGAATTGTGATTCTTTTTACCCTTGCATTTTGAGTTCATCATAAATACATTTGATTTTCAGACTGCTGCCAATTTGAGAGTCTATTACGCAACTTGTTTTTCACTCATCGCCGGAATTATCTTATTTGGTGGCCTACTGGCTCCTACTGTAAGTGCTTTTGCTGCATCTTTTTTTCACCTTTTGATTTTTTATTTTTCAAGATTGGGTTTGTTCACTCTAATATAGTTTTCACTTGTAACCTTTGCAGCTAGAGCTGAAGCTGGGTATAGGAGGCACATCATATGCAGATTTCATTCAAAGCCTTCATCTACCTATGCAACTGAGGTTTTGATACTTGTTTCTTTCAACTATGATTTTCACATCTTCTTTTGTGTTTTTTTTCCAGTATAATATCTCTTGAAAAGATGCTTAATGTGTGTGTTAATTTGAATGACAGTCAAGTCGACCCGATAGTGGCGTCGTTTTCTGGAGGAGCTGTTGGTGTGATTTCGGCTTTGATGGTAGTCGAAGTCAACAACGTAAAGCAGCAAGAGCACAAGAGATGCAAATACTGTCTAGGAACTGGTATTATTTATTTACTTTTTCCTGTTCTTGCTTTCAAAGATGGTTAAAGATAATGAAACTTAGATTTACATTTCTTATGTGACACAGGGTATCTAGCATGTGCTCGTTGCTCTAGCACAGGTTCTCTTGTTTTAACTGAACCAGTCTCAACTATTGCTGGTGGGAATCATTCTCTATCACCTCCCAAAACCGAAAGATGTTCAAACTGCTCTGGTGCCGGAAAGGTAAAAACACAAAAACCAAAACCTATAATACCCAAAACCTAAGATGTGAATGCTAAGTTGTATGTGTTTGATGTTCAGGTGATGTGTCCTACATGTCTGTGCACAGGAATGGCTATGGCGAGCGAGCACGACCCTCGTATCGATCCCTTCGATTGAATCTGCAAAAAAAACATTCTACTTCCCCTACAATCTCGTTCTGTCAGTGTAACTAAAAATGGTATGTACTGATGAATAACTAGAACTGTATCCTTTGATCTGTATATACACACCCAAATGAAGTTTATAATGTTAGATTTGTCTTCTCAAAACAACATAGCAACACTGCTCCAGATAAACCAACAATCCGGAAGCGGCATGTTGTGTACGTCTTGTGAAATAAAGGCATGTAATGTTTGGTTTCTCCAGTAAGAAAGATCTTGTTTTCTGATAACATTTTGTTTTCCTTGACGTTTACATTTGGTTTGTTTGTTTGTTTGTTTCTGAGCTCTAAATGTTTTCAGTTCCATAACAAAAAGGATGGAAACAGGTGTGTGTGTGTGTGCGGCTCAAGCTTCTTAGCCACGCGAGAGAGCGGCACGAGTGACTTGGTTAACACCACGAGTGAAAGCTCCCGGACGGAGGGTGCAGGAATGAAAGTGGCACACTGAACTTGATGATGTTGTGAAAGGCACGAGCCATGTACTTACTGTAGCTCTGTTTTACCCATATGTCTGGAAGTAGCAGCACTACTTTTTTCAACAGAATCTGCACATAGACAGAATAAGAAGGGAGCTTTAGAAACCAAACTCTTTGAGTAACATAGAAGAACGTAAAACAGAGCAAGTGAAAATCCTAAATCTGGTCTGCTTCTGGATCTGTTAGATGGTTTGCAGCCTCTATTATGAACTTGGCCTTAACGTCCCTAACAGAAAGATTATAGCTAAACAGAGTGGGGAAAAAAAGGGAATCTGTGTAAATGCTGGCTATGTTTGGTGAAATTTTGGTTGTAGTTCATTAGATTCCATGGAATCTTTGAGACTACATGTGTTTCCGAAGGGCAAGGATATATACCATCAGGGTTTTTGACAGCATCCGTGATGTCATTGACTGCGATAGCTTTTACGCCTTTCTCATGGATCAGCCTCGCAGGCTCGCAGCCCAAGTGATATACACAAACCCATGTTGTGAGTTTGTCTGAGATACACAATCAACTTGGTTTATAGACATAAAGGGAACTGGAAACCCTTAATGGACTACCCATACTCGGCAAGAAGAGCTTCAGTGGCGCAAACAACACCGCGTCTTGTGGCAGCTTGAAAGGATGAATTCATGCAGAATTGGGATATCTCAAGAACTTGGAAACTCTGTTTCTTCAGACCAATGATCTTACATGCTCTGTTTCTCGAGAGTTAGGAATATGAGAAGCCTTGAAATTCTACATCTCTCCAACAACATTATAGAATGAGAGACTTCAAATACTTCAGTCGTTTAGTCTCTCTTCAACATATACCTTGGCGATATCCCTGAGTTCGTATCACGACTTCCCGATCTCGAAATCATCAAGCTTTGGCACAACAATTTCCCAATTTATACATCAATTAGGTTTCGGTCTCATATTCTGTATTTTCGGTTTGCTGCATCAAAGGTCTTCAAAATGTTATACTTTCTGGCTGCAGAAAACTCGCATCAGTACCAAGACTCCCTGGTTCTCTCAAGTTCCTATCAGCACAATATTGTGAATCACTTGAGACCGTATTTTTCCCTTTTGACACTCCAAAAGCTCGACTGGGTTTCAACTTCTTCTTCAAGTTGAGACACGACTGTGAGCTAAATCGAGTCGAGATCATGGATCGACCTAGAGGAGATTATTTTGAATTTAGAAATTTCAGATTTTAAATATGGGAATCATTTTCGTCTTAAACGTCTGTTAAATCTGTCGTGTTGATCGTCGTCAGTTAACTTAAATCTAATTTGACACTTTTAAAGAAAAAATAGTTTCTTATTTAATATTTTAGTGAGAGAGTTGAAACATCAAACATAAGGAATCATATATAGAGATTTTTAATAGAATGATTCTTATTCCTTGTAAAAGTAAAACACAATAGATAAGTCTCAGCTCCTCCAATAATTACAATCAGAAAAATGTAACTGTATTAGAATTTTTTTTTTTTTTTTGTCAAATTAAGTAATTTAAATACAGAGTGGTTGATTAATTTGGTAGTTACATTAGAAAGAGGGAGGAGGAAGGAGCCAGCTGGATCCTTGGATGTAGCCAAGCGAGATGAAATAGTTAGCTTCTATGTTGTCAATGTCTTGTGTATACTTAACTCTCTTCTCCTTGTGCGATCCTGCTCCTGTGCACTTATATTCTCCATAGAACACCGTCCTGCTCATCAATAAGTGCAATTTACATAAAAATTTATGTAATAACGTTTTTGATTGAATACAATGGTTAATTTGGACTATACATACTTGTCACGTTCGGCCTCGCGATTTTCTTGCCATCCGGACGGGTTCACAACACTTGACATATCGGTGTATGCGTAAACAACCTTCGGGTGGCTCATCCATGCTCGACCCAAGTAGATCCCGGTTCCAGTCCCTGTAACCTTGCAGTGCACAAACGAGTATCCGCTTTTCTCTGCCGCGGTTTTTCCAGCATGAGCTGTGATCACTCTGATTCCATCTCCCACAACGTTTAGTTGTGTACTCTATTATCATTAACATACGAACGATTACCGTTAAAGATCATCATAAAAGTATATTAATTTACACTATATAGAAGGAATTGGATAAGCAAGGTAATTAGGTAGGTACGAGGTATAGAGAGCGTCCGCTTCCAAAGATAAAATCAAATGTGCCTTCGATGTAGCAGTCTTTGAAGAAATGGTTTCCGGTGTCATCGCATATTGTGTCTTGATAACCGTAGAATTTACAGTTGTAGAAAGCTGCTTTGTTGCCAGAGATTCTCATAGACAAGGCTTGTGCTCCCTTCCTCTTACCGTCAGGCATTGGTGCAGAATTCTAAAAACAAAATGTCATTTTTTGAAAAAACATGATAAACTGTCCTGATTAATATCAACAGATTTTGAGACGAAAACTAATAATTCTTACAATGTATATACCTTAACGATGATGTTAACAGCCATGAAATAGTCGGACAAGACAATGAGAGTTGCGCTATCGACAGTCCCATATTGTGCTGCGGTACCGTCGAATGTCAATACGGGCATAGCATTTGGATGACCGTACAATGTGATGAAGGGTTTGTTTCTATCGATCGTGACCTTCTCTTTGTATACACCATGACCTACCTTGATGATCACGCGCCTCGTGTTCCCTGCCGGTATACTCTTTATCGCTTCAGTTATTGTCTTGAAATGACCTCTTCCATTTTGTTTCACCTGCATTCGTAGATCCAATATATATTTTATGATGAAACGCGCACAAATCATAAATACAAATTGATTGCATTATTGACTAAATAACATGTTATTTGTTGAAAGCGTAAGCAAACATCGTTCTATTTTTTTAATATAAAACACAGGCTTAAATAGTTCAATGACACGTTTTTGCAAATTAAACGTCTATTAAGTAATGTTTATAAATATCATTATGCCTTGATGATACGTGGGTTAGCCTGAGCGGTCAATAGAGCTGGATCTAATGTGCTTTTTCTACTAGCCAACGAAGGGACGTTGGTGTTGAACCACTGCTCGATTCGGCCTTTGTTCTCCGGAATTGGTGCCGCATCGTTACCGAAAACCACGGGCGATGTAATCACCACGAGCAGGATTGTTACTATGAGGGACACATAATTGTATCCCATTTTTCTATTAAATAGTTCTTTCACTACTTTTCTAAAGTAAAGATAAATAACTTTCTGCTTCTTCTTTTCTGATGGTATATATGTATACCATCGCTGAAAGCTAAGAATACCCGATGCCGTTAAGTTTTGCTAAATTGGTTTCTGGTTCCTGCTCTTTATTCATTTTTATCCCTTCATAAATTCTATATATACATATTATGTACTGTTTTTAAGTGTTTCGACCTAACTATTTTAGTTATAGTTTTATCTAGAAATTAAACTAATTTAGTTTAGGGGATTAACTCGAAAACTAACTAAGTTTTGCTAATTAGTAATTTAGTTGATTTATTTTCCTTCTATGTCATTCTCTTGGTTTCAGCTTGCTTTGGGAGACGCTAATAAGAAGGGAACATCTTTTCTTTTACGGGAGACTTAAGAATATCAAGGGCTCTGCTTCAAGGTTGCTACAACTACTCAAGCCTTCAAACTCTTTGTCTTAATTCACTATTGTTATTATTCAAGTTAGGGCTTTTTATTGACAAAATCAATGCCTTAAGAGAAACGTTAACTGCAATAGACTTCTAATCAGTGTTTTGAAACATATATCAATCCGACTGTTCGGACTGGTAAACTTGCAATGTGATCAATAACCCGGTACTGTTGGATCTTAAAAACATTGCTCCTAGTTAATAACATCAATAAGATGAGAAAGAGAAACACTCTAAAGCTCATCACCGTCAGTGACTCCAGAGCCAGTAGCTAGAGACCTCGTCATGTTCTTTATATACTCGTGGTCGATCCCAAAAACTCCTCCAATATTAACAACTCCAGGATTCTGGCTATTGTAAAACGAGAGAGCGGTGGCTCGTTCAAAGCCACTGCTCAAGCAGAAATGAAGCAATCCTTTGGGGAAGACAAAAACATCGCCTTTTCGCAGAACCGTCTGAAAAATGTTGCTGTTGGTATCCACAAATCCAGCAAACACGACTCCGCTTACCACAAAGAGCATCTCGGATGACCTCGGATGCGAATGGAACGGCACAGATCCATCCTGTTCGAGGTCAGTGCGAGAGACCGAGAGGCCTAGAGTGTTGAGACCTGGAAACTCTGATGCAGTGAGCAATGTGACGTTCGACTGGAGATAATTGTCAGTGTCTCCAGCTACTGTAAGTTTGGTGGACTTGAAATCTTGAGCGTTGATCTCGGTAGGGGTCTTGCAAGGATAGCCGTTGATGAAGAAGATGCTTTGTTTTCCCGGAGCCGTTGGACACGTGTCTTGCAAATTGTCTGAATCCGCCGAGACAGATGAGAAGATTGCACAAAACACGATCACGATGAATAGTTTCATCCTTGTGAATTGTAATGAAGAGTACTTTAACTTGTAATTATTCAGTTATATATAGAAAAGTAAAGGAAAGCCAAAACAGAACACTCTGTTTCTAGGCGATGTGGCTTAGAGTTGAGTACACTACTTTTAGTGGCTTTTTGAGTAAGATTATGTTCTAAGATGAAAATCGCTTCTAAGTAATACTTTTCACTATTGTTCAACTTATTGATGTTGACATTATTACTACTTCAAGCTCTAATCTTATTTTGTTTACCTGAAAACGCAATTTTGCTTTGCTATAACAGGAAAATTAAGAAGCTTAACTGGCTAAGCTTACTTCCATGAAACTTTAGATATTCTTTTCCTCTAATGAGAAATTACAATGGTTTGGTTAACCAAATTAGACAATTGAAAGGGACAAAAGTTTATGTCCTATACCCAATTAATCCAACGAAGGAAAAACTTGGGAGATTATTCGAATTCGAGTAGGGGAAAGAAAAACCGTTTCTCTAGTGCCCGTTTTCAAGCAGGGAAGTATCGGTTTCATCGCGCTCGTCTATGCTCTGAAGAATATCTTTGATGAACTTTATGAAAGAGCAGAGTCCACCCAAGAAATTATGGTCGATGACGCCGTTTCCCTCAAGAACATGTGCGAAATCCACCAGCTTTACTTGTGCCCGCGGAGCCTGCGCATCATCTCCTCCTTTCGTCAATATCGATTCATTCTCATAAATCATCAATATCGAGCAAGAATTGAAATGGTAAAGCGTTTGGGTTTCGAACCAAGCCTTAAGCTCCAACAACTGCGCTAAGATCCCATTAGAACCGCCATAAACCTCTGACGCAAAAGCACAGTTTGGTATCAAATTAGAATCAGCGGGCGAGTTCGATGACACAAACTTCCTCAGAGCCAATCTAGCGCCATCGGCATTGTACCTAAGAACAAGCTTCTTCTCAGCTCTCCAAAACCTTGATTCTTGGTGGTCAAAAATCTTAAAACCAGAAACCCTGAACCCCAACGAAACCGTGGTGGTCTGTCTATCTTTCTTTATGCATTTCTTGAAGTATTCTTCAGATACATCCGGGTACCATGTCCTAGATCCAATCTTAACATCCATTACCGAGGGATTTGAGTACCCCGAAACAACATCATCAAGAACAAGATGGGGAAGCTTGCCAGATCCATCAGATGCTTCAACTAGCTGAGTGCCGTGATACACCGGGAAGTATCTATGGATGTGATCTGGAACCTTGTTGTTCGACGAGAAGGACTCATAGAACTTAGCCTCCTGTTTGCCACGAGAATCTCCCTGAAGTGGCTTGAAGAACCGGCCTTCGTCATCTACCAGTGGACCAAGCTTCCCATCACTAGCAATGTGACCAGCAACTTGGTGTTCAGGGACCTTGAGCATCTTTTTGCAAGAGTGAATCTGAAGAATAAAGTAAATTAAGAAAATTTCTAACAGCAAGAAAAAAAACAAACTTTCTTAAGACATGTAAGATATAAACATTTACAGATCATTGATCTGAAGAATAAAGTCAAAGCAGACGATTAGATCCAACCAACAAACAAGACGGTACTGTGAAAGTTTCAGCCTTTAATTTCCAGGAAATTATACAGTAGAAGAATCAGGAAATAACTCAAATCAACCAAACGAAAAATCCAAAAACAATGTCCTTCTTATGAATCAAATCAGAATTCTTCAATTCATCTACAGAACAAAAGATAAATAAAACACAATCACCTCTATCAGAATTCTTCGAATTTATCGCCGAAGACGATAACAATAAAAAGCGCGAAAAAGGGGGAAATGACAAACCCAGAATCACACCGTGGAAAAAAAAGAAACAATTTGAGATCCTAAAAGCGTGCAAAAAGTGAAAAATCTTTAGATTAAAATAAAGCATTGAATGGAACTTTAGAAAAGTAACGATTTCAGGTAATAGTAATATTGAGTTGGAGCAACACGAAGAACTTGGCTCAAAGGTAACAGACTAATCAAAGAAATCAACATTGAGGAAGTAATATATTACCGAACAAATCTCCCTGGAGAAATTTTGATGCTCAAACGATAGCAAAAGAACAAAAAGACTTGTAATTGTTCTTTGCAATAAAAATAATCCCAAAGCTACCTTGTCGGGAAGACGAATTATTACATAAATGATTAAATAATAATTGAATAAATTCTTTTTTAAAAAGATCGAATCACTAAACCGGACTCGTGATGAACCGGATTTCAGAGATAACCGGTTTCGAATATATAGGGTTTCTTCAGAGATATACGAACTTCAGTCTTCAAAAATCAGCCGTCATCTCCTACCTCAGGCTCTATCACTCCGGCCGGCGAAATTAGGTTTGGTAATAATCTCTAATTCGAGTGTACTACTCTCTTATTGAATCATCCATGTATATCTTGAAAACCCTAATTTAGAGCTCAGTCTCTGTTACGATTCTCGCTCAAGGGTTTTTAAGAGGTTTTGTTTTGTTTATATACATAAAATGTTTCGTCTTTGTATTCACCAATACGATTTTCTTCTTTCCAGAATCTGTGGCTCTTTGGTGAGATAAGAATAATAAATGGGTCGTTTCAAAAACGTAAGTTTGTGTTTGTCTTTCTCTACGAATTTGTGTTTTTTTTTTCAGTCATATGTAATAACTGGTTTGTGAATTGATATAGAATAAGAAGAGTAGGGTCATTGTGAAGCCTATTGCGAAGAAAAATCAAGAAGATGTTAGTCATGTCACTGGGGATAAGATCCCCAAAAGTTTTGTGTTTTCAAGAATGAAACTTCCTGGCCCTGTTAAACAACTTCAGATGGATTTGAGGAAGCTTATGCTTCCATACACTGCTCTCAATCTTAAGGTCAGTTTACAACTCTTTATTCAGTTTTAGTTTGGGAAAAACAAAACTGGAGTAAAAGGGCTTTTATGTGTTTGGAGGATTTTGATTTTGACCATTACTGATAAGTTTTAGTTAGCTTCGTATGTCTGATGAGTTGTAGTTTTGAAAGTGTTGTGTTTTTGAGGGTTGTGGTTTGATTATTACTAATGCTAGTTGTTCCATTTTGTTCATCTTCTTCTTTGCAGGAGAAGAAGCGGAACACTTTAAGGGACTTTTTGAATGTATCAGGTCCAATGGGTGTTACGCATTTCCTTATGCTTTCCAAAACAGCGTCTTCACTGTCTCTAAGAGTAGCAAGAACTCCGCAGGGTCCAACTCTTACGTTTAAAATTCATCAGTATTCATTAGCATCAGATATAGCTCAGTCTCAGCTTCGGCCTAGATGTCCTCAAGATCTATTCAAGAGTCCCCCTTTGGTAATCAAATCTCACTGTACGAGAACACCTATTATGGTTTTTGTAATTTGTGGTTTTTGCTAACACCTGAGAATATTAATTTTCTCTTGGTTTAGATTGTCCTTTCTGGATTCGGTTCTCAGGAGCTGCATCTGAAGCTGGCAACGATCATGTTTCAGAACATATTCCCAGCTATCGATATCAACACTGTAAGTTTGTTGCCAGAAAGAGAATATATGCTTTTATTATTGATTGTAACTTGTTTCAGCCATTTGTTTTCATTCTTCTGATGGTGAAATAATATGTCAGGTCAAGCTCTCCACATGCCAGAGATTAGTTCTCTTGAACTACAACAAAGACACAAAACTCATTGATTTCCGGCATTATTCTATAAGACTTCAGCCTGTAGGAGTGTCTCGTAGGATTAGAAAGTTTGTACAAAATCATCAGGTTCCCGATCTTAGGAATCTGCAGGATGTTAGTGATTTTGTGACCAAGTAAGGATACGTTGTTTTGATCTGTCTGTTAGTTAATCCTCTCTGTATCGATGTGGATGTAATTGATGTGATATTTCGTCTTTTTTTTGTCGGTTTTTCAGGGCTGGTTATGGATCAGAGAGTGAAGGAGATGAAGAAGCAGCAACGGTGACTCTATCATCTGATCTAGGCCGAGTTAACAAAGGTTCCACCAAGAGCGCAGTGAAACTGCAAGAAATTGGACCAAGAATGACAATGCAACTCGTTAAGGTGGAGGAAGGATTGTGTACAGGAGGAATCATATTCAGTGAATATGGTAAATGTTAATCTTATCTTCTTCATTGTGGTTTAAATCTCGTCTATCACAGAACAAAACATCTGATTTCGGGTTTGTTTCAGAAAATGTGGATGGAAAGAAAGAAAATAAGAAGAAACAGGATGAAGATGGTTATGGAGAAGAAGAAGATAGCGAAGAAGAAGAAGAAGAAGAAGAAGAAGAAGGTGAAGAGGGTAGTGAAGACGATGGAGAAGACATGGATGAAGATTTTGAAGATTAAAAAGAGTTGAATAGAGTAACACTGTTTTCACATGAGACTTAATTGTCATCAAGTTTTGTTCCTTGGATCTCTTAAGTAGCGATGCATCTATTGTCTGATTACAATATGAGCACAATTACAAAGCTTTTTGTATTATTAAAATTAAATATCTTCCGGGATTTAGTGTTTTGACCGAATTATTCTGTGTTCTTGTTTGTGAATTTGTCGTTCGTGTGAATTTGTCTCAGATTCTCAAATAAGTTCTCCAATTTTCTTCTCTCCTTTTCTTTTTTTTGCAAAAAAGTTATCAATTTTTTTTTTACTTTTTAAGTAATTCCAAGAAATCATGTTCTAATTCATGAGACTTGTGAAAAGCGGGTATTTTTTTGTCAGTTCAACGTGTCCAAACATGAATAAAAGAACAATGCAATGACATGATAAATTATTTAACTATTTAGACTATCATGAGTTAGTTGATACTCTTAACTCTAGAAAAAATATACAAATTGGAAAAACAGATCCAAAAATAAACTTTAAACACCCAACACACGGTTACGGTTGGACTGTTTAATCGTTTCAAATGTAGTCTTTTGAAATCACTAAATCAGTGATATGTTTGGGAAAAAAATGAAAAGTTTTATGATGGTATAAAAAAAAGTGTTTGTTGAATAACATAAAAAAAGGAAAAAATTTATCAGGAAAAAAAAAACACACAATAAAATGTATTGAAAAGTTGTCATATACGTTCAATGTGTGTGCAGATAAAGTACAAAAGACGAAAGTACAATACAATCTGTTGAGGAATCTAATATGGCTTCCGTCTCGATTCATGTGGGACGATTGGCGAGATACTTCTATACCCAAAAAAATTAGTTTTTTTTTTTTTTGTCAACATTTGGGCCACAACTGGCCGGCCCATTAGCCTAATTTCTACAATTAAATTGTAGAGTCGGGGACTCGATCCCTGGTGTGATGGTGTCTGTCTTCTGTGAACTTATCAATTGCCACTAGACCAAGATCACTTCACCCAAAAAAATTAGTTATGCCCCCTAATTTTACTTGTTTCTAAAACACACCCCGTTATTTTATAATTGTTTTAGAAAAACTCATGTATAGCCCCCTTTACAAATTTAGTAACGGTCTGATCATATGGATATGACATATCGGGCTCGTTAACCTATATATGGAAGAATCCAAAAGAATATGTGGAAAACAAATCAAGGAACCTCCATTGCGTCTTTCAAAATTCAAAGATTTAATTATTGCGTATATGGGAAGATATGGTTTGAATATGATTTTGGTTTTAGTGTTAGTTGTTTGTTTTTTAATTCAAACAACGACATTCATTAATTTAAAATATGTGAAGATATATTAAACTAATCATTTTTAACAATTGATGATAATCAACTAGGGATATCACAATATAAAATCGCATAATTGATCAAGAAAGAACTAATTAAGAAGAGGCTTTTTGGCAGTATGAAAATATGAATTTGATTTTAAATATTTACTTTTACAGTTTCAGTGTCATACTTTTTGATTTAAAAACAGAGATTCAACTATATGATAAATAAATAATTATACTGTTTTAGTTTTAAGATAGTATGTCCTTGACATGATTTTTCTGTAAGGGTTCTCTATGACTATGAGTATCCACAATTTTTTTGTTAAGTTATGAGTATCCACATTATTTGCGATAACAATTTTTTATAGTCGGACAATTTGCAATAAAGCTAAGTGGCAAATTTAATTATCAACGGTGATAGGTATAGATTGGTCGGAATTAGGTAGAGAGTGGACAGATCATTTTCAGACCGAATAGTAAGTATTAAAGACCCAATTCCCATTGACGAACGAACTAATTAAAACGTGTAAGATCAAAAAACGTGTTTCTCCTCGTGTATCCCCCCTCCCACCTCTTATTTATCACGGATTAAAGTGATACTCTTAAATGCAGATGTTTTTTTCTTTCAAAAGTAGTGTACATTTTTGCTTTCAATTGTCTGTCATAAATCGAATCATAACCCCATTAGCTGTGGATAGGTTAAACAAAAATTAACTTTTCAATTGTTTATTAATCTGACAATTTTCATACAAATATAGTTTAGTTCATATTTTTCAACTCACATAAAAAATATGTATCATATTGATTTTTAATTCAATATAGTTTCCTATAAAAAAAAGCTATTTAAATTATACATTATCCCTTAAAAAAACAAGATAATATAGTTTCCTATCACGGTCAAATCCTTTACGATCCACCTTTTCCGGACTTAGGTATTATGTGGATGGATCATGGAAGGAAACAGACAACCTCACAGGCTATGGATGGTACTGCACTTCCTCTGATTCAGCATCAACAATGGGAGCGGCCAACCGACGAAGAAGTTTGTCACCCTTACATGCGGAGATGGAGGCCTTGATGTGGGCGATGAGATGTATGATCAGCGCTGGAAATCTACATGTCACGTTTTTGACAGACTGCTCGGACCTGGTGAAGATGGTGTCTTCCCCAACAGAATGGCCGGCTTTCGCAGTTTATCTAGAGGACATCGCCTCCGATAGGGAAGAATTTTCATCATTCTCATTATCTCTTATAAAACGAAGCGAGAATGTTCAAGCGGATAAGTTGGCACGAAATGTTCGTGTCCTCCCGCAATGCGTTACTTTTGTAAACCACATTCCGCCAAATTAACTTGTATAAGCTAATCAATACATGCAGTTGACAAAAAAAAAAACAAGATAATAAATCATTTTTTTTTTTTTTTTTTACGGGGGAAAAAGATGACACTCGGAGCGAAACAGAAGAATTAAAGAATTGTTATTAATTTCCTCAAAAAAAACCATTTTCCGCAAAACCATATCTATAGTATTAATGGCATTTAGTCGTAATTTAATGGAAAGAATTGGGGTAAATATCTTAATAATATACTGTTTTTTTTTTTTTTTTTTTTTGTTGTGATGATGTCCTTGTTTATATTTCTTCCACCTCTCCTCTGCACAATCTTCTTCTGAGCTCTCTCTCAATCTTGAGATCCGTTCTTAAGTCTCTCTCTCCAATCTCACAAACTTCTCATTCATTCTCTTCTGCTCCTTTGTTTCAATCTCAGATTGAAATCATAGAGAATTGAGATATATTTACGTTTCTTTTTCCTTCTTCCTCAGATCTAGTTTTCCCATCACGGATTAATCCAGGTATTTTTCATCGGAATTATCGAATGAATTCTCGTAGATCTGTTGATTCAAATTGGATGTGATTATATTCAATCCTGATCTGATCTTTTGTCTTATTGCGATCGTGTGTTTTGATTCCCCTGTGAGAATTCGTTTTTTTTTTAGCTCGATCGAACTCTATGATGTAGATCGAGACGAATGTAGAGCTTTTTAAATTCATTTTGGATGAATGATGCTTACTTTTTTATAGATGCATATGTGTGTGGAGTTTTTTTGTGATTCAGTGTTTTATAATTTAATTGTTAATTAACATACCGATCCGTGAGAGAAATTCGAAATTTGTTTTTTTTTTAATTGATTTGTTGGAGCTAAATTGAAGTATGGATCATATATAATAACGAATGCATCGTGTTGAAAAGGAAAAAAACTTTATTTGAAAACTTTACTCTCATGTCCGAGTGTTTTTAGTACTGTCTTTGATTGTGGTAAGTGGTAACCTTTTCGTTGGAGGATAAACTTTTTGTTGATGTTTTTTTTTTTTGTCTGTTTTGTCGTGCAGGTCTTATTAGCCAACCAAGATGGCGACTGTGGCAGCAACTGAGAACCAGTGGCTCAAAGGGAGAGTGAAGGCTGTTACCTCCGGAGACTGCTTGGTCATCACGGCTTTGACCCACAACAGACCTGGCCCACCTCCGGAAAAGACCATCACTCTTTCTTCCCTCATGGCTCCTAAGATGGTGAGCTCGCACCATTTTTACTAACATTTTTTTTTTTTTCATAATTTAAGATATTATGTCATTGTTGCTCTATGTTTGAATACCTAAAGCTTACATGATTTTTGTTAGAATAGGCTTTCTCATTGTTTGGTTTGCCCTTTGTTTCAGGCTCGCAGGGGAGGTATAGATGAGCCTTTTGCATGGGAAAGCAGGGAGTTTCTGAGGAAGCTTTGCATTGGAAAGGTGCCAAGTTAAAACTCTTAATCACTTATGCCTAGAGTTGAGAATATCTCATCATATTAACAGTTCCTATTATATGTTTTCTTGAGCAGGAGGTTGCTTTCAAAGTGGATTACAAAGTGGAAGCTATTGCTGGAAGAGAATTTGGCTCTGTTTACCTTGGCAACGAAAATCTTGCTAAGCTTGTTGTTCAAAATGGCTGGGCAAAGGTGATAACCGTTTTATTTCACTAGATAGCCTTGTCTAAGGTATGATGCTTGCGTCAACTTTCTCATATGGTGGAGGAATGCCTGTACTATGAACAGGTCAGAGAGCCAGGTCAGCAGAATCAGGATAAGGTTAGTCCTTACATTGCGGAGCTGCTACAGCTTGAAGAGCAGGCTAAGCAGGAAGGGTTTGGTCGTTGGAGCAAGGTTGGTGTCTCTTGTTCCGTTTCTCTAAATTTGGTTTGTCAAAACTTCTTCAGTACAAAGGAAAAGGTTTTTGGGCAGTCTAAACTTCTACACCATTGGGAATTGTTCTATCAAATATCTACTGGAAGTTATTTGGGTTTTTATCTCTTGAGTGGTTAATGATCAGATATCTCCCATTGATTTTGAGTGCCATCTGTACTCGTTCTATATTTGTTGATGGAATATACTTGATACAGGTTCCTGGTGCTGCTGAGGCAGCTATCCGAAATCTTCCTCCTTCTGCCGTTGGAGATTCTGGGAATTTTGATGCCATGGGTCTTTTAGCCGCAAGTAAGGGCAAGCCCATGGAAGGTATTGTTGAGCAAGTTCGTGATGGCAGTACCATCCGTGTTTATCTTCTTCCTGAATTTCAGTTTGTGCAAGTATTTGTTGCTGGACTCCAGGTATGTAATCTTGTTTCCTTCTTTTTGCTGAATGAGGGAGTTGACATTTTACTTTCATGTTGTAACAGTTCTGGAAATTTTCTATGTAGGCTCCATCGATGGGAAGGAGAACAGCTACACAAGAAGCTGTTGTTGAGCCGGATGTTACAGCAGCTCCAAATGGAGATGCTTCTTCTGAGAAGCGTGGTCCTCTAACAACAGCTCAGAGACTCGCTGCCTCGGCAGCATCTTCCGTCGAAGTTTCCTCTGATCCGTTTGCGATGGAAGCCAAGTATTTTACTGAGCTCCGTGTTCTCAATAGAGATGTAAGGAGGTTTTACAACAAATTAACTCACATTTATCTGTATTTGACATTTTGATGATCTAAGTGTGAGCTGGATTGTACAGGTTCGCATTGTTCTTGAAGGCGTTGACAAATTCAACAATTTGATTGGGTCAGTTTATTACTCCGATGGGGATACAGTAAAAGACTTGGGTTTGGAACTGGTTGAAAGTGTACGTACCTAAATTAAACAGTTCTTACTTAAGATTAAGTTGGTTGCCCCAGTGTAATAGTTTGTAGTTTCTTGGTAGATTTGGTGCTATACGAAATCACTGGCAAATATGATCTTTTGATGGTGTTGAATAAAAATTATGACACTGGTTGCTATTCCTTTTGCTCAGGGTCTTGCTAAGTATGTTGAGTGGAGTGCTAATATGATGGAGGAAGAAGCCAAAAAGAAGTTGAAAGCTGCAGAACTTCTATGCAAGAAAAACCGGGTGAAAATGTGGGCAAACTATGTCCCTCCAGCTAGCAACTCTAAGGCAATTCATGACCAGAACTTTACCGGAAAGGTAATAACTGCTTGCACAATTTTCTTGGTAAATATATTGCCTTCCGCCCATTTTCACTAGTTCTTAGTTCTTACTAGTTTTGTGCTCTCTTCAGGTAGTGGAAGTTGTGAGTGGGGACTGCTTAGTAGTTGCTGATGATTCTATCCCATTCGGGAGCCCAATGGCAGAGCGACGAGTCTGTCTTTCAAGTATCAGGTCTCCTAAAATGGGTAACCCACGCAGAGAGGAGAAACCTGCTCCTTATGCCCGGGAAGCTAGGGAGTTTCTGAGACAAAGGCTTATCGGAAAACAGGTATGTATTCAGTTGTGCCTTCTTACATAAATCATCACATTGTACCACACAGGAGTAAGATCTCTGACTTCCTTTTTCCTGGTGCAGGTTACCGTTCAAATGGAATACTCAAGGAAGGTGAGCCCAGGAGATGGTGTTACTACTTCTGGAGCTGGTGATAGGGTTATGGATTTTGGCTCAGTGTTCCTTCCATCTCCTACCAAGGGTGATACAGCTGAAGCAGCTGCAGCATCTGCTGGAGTGAATATTGGTGAACTCATTATTGCCCGTGGCTTTGGGACTGTGGTTAGACATCGCGACTTTGAAGAGAGGTCGAACCATTACGACGCTCTCCTGGCTGCTGAAGCTCGTGCTATTGCTGGGAAGAAGGGAATCCACTCTGCAAAGGATTCTCCAGCCATGCACATCACAGACCTGACTGTGGCCTCGGCCAAGAAGGCTAAAGATTTCCTACCATCCCTGCACAGAAGCAGGAGAATATCTGCCGTTGTGGAATATGTCCTGAGTGGACATCGGTTCAAGCTATACATTCCAAAGGAAACGTGCAGCATTGCCTTTGCATTCTCTGGTGTCAGATGTCCTGGCCGTGGTGAACCCTATTCAGAAGAAGCTATTGCTTTAATGAGACGTAAGATCATGCAGAGAGATGTCGAGGTAAATTGGACATATTACTCCCAAGATACATATCAATTTTTCTATTTTATATGAGTCTTACTTACATCGTCTTTTATAATCACATAGATTGAAGTTGAAACTGTGGATAGAACGGGTACTTTCTTGGGATCAATGTGGGAGTCAAGGACCAACGCAGGAACATATCTTCTTGAAGCTGGCCTCGCAAAAATGCAGACTGGCTTCGGTGCAGACAGGATTCCCGAAGCTCATCTTCTTGAATTGGCAGAGCGATCTGCCAAAAATCAAAAACTTAAGGTAACATTAATACATGATATCTTCTACTAAAGAAAAGCATCTCGTCAAAAATACTTAACTGCCTAAGCCGCATGATGTCACAGATTTGGGAAAACTATGTTGAAGGAGAGGAAGTCGTAAACGGTGGTTCTACAGCAGAAACCAGGAAGAAGGAAACATTAAAGGTGACTTTAGCCGTATGTTTCTTTCAAAAAGTCATAAATTTAATACTAAATCCAAAACCTTAATTCACATTGCCTTCCACTACAGGTTGTTGTTACGGAAGTACTTGAAGGCGGTCGATTCTATGTTCAGCCGGCTGGCGAACAAAAAGTAGCTTCGATTCAAAACCAGCTTGCATCTCTGAGTCTTAAAGACGGCCCCATTATTGGATCGTTTAATCCTAAGCGGGGTGACATCGTCCTTGCACAGTTTAGCCTCGATAACTCCTGGAACCGTGCAATGGTAAATTATCAAATTTCTAAAATCCCAACCCATTATTTCTTCTGTTTTAACTATCACCTATGGTTGTTTATTGTATTTCTTCTTTGTGTTCAGATTGTTAATGGACCTCGAGGAGCAGTTCAATCTCCAGAGGAAAAATTTGAAGTGTTCTACATCGACTATGGAAACCAAGAAACAGTTCCATACAGCGCAATTCGTCCTGTCGACCCTTCAGTGTCCTCAGCACCAGGGCTTGCACAGCTCTGCAGACTTGCCTACATAAAAGTTCCAAGCCTGGAAGAGGACTTTGGTCCTGAAGCCGGAGAGTATTTGCATACCGTAACACTGGGTAGTGGTAAAGAGTTCAGGGCAGTGATAGAGGAAAGAGATACTTCAGGAGGCAAAGTGAAGGGCCAAGGAACTGGAACCGAGCTCGCTGTAACCCTCATCGCTGTCGATGATGAGATCTCTGTCAATGCAGCAATGCTTCAGGTCAGTGCCTCGCCTTCTCCTCCTAAACTTTTGAGTATAGTAATTTTCATATTTAAACCTGAGAGTGAAATGTGTTGTGTTATGATGACAGGAAGGAATAGCGAGAATGGAGAAACGCAAGAAATGGGAACCGAAAGACAAGCAAGCTGCTCTTGATGCTCTTGAGAAGTTCCAAGATGAAGCTCGCAAATCTAGGACCGGAATCTGGCAGTACGGAGATATCCAATCTGATGATGAGGACAGTGTTCCAGTCAGGAAACCGGGTCGCGGTTAAGTTTGTATTCACCGATGAAAACTTCATGGTCCAAAAAGGCATCATGAGGAGGAAGAAGGGATCCATCGGTTTCTCTTTAAATGAGTTAAGGAGCGAGATGATGTTTTGCTTGCAAGCATCAAACTTTTTGTAACGTTTAGAATTCTCTTTACTTATCTTTTCTTTTTCATTTTTAATTTATCTCTTTTTGGTTTACAGACTTACAAAAGAAATTTTCTATTTTTAGGAGTACGAGACGATCTTGTTCTTTATTTTTGTTTGACAAAGAAACATAATAAGGTGAAGTAACTTGAGGTTACCATGTCCACAATATAAAAGGGACTTTCTCATACATCGTTAACATGCAACACTGTTTGAGCTTTCTCCGGTTTTGCACGAGGAATGAGTTTAACAATTTTCAATTATAAGTTGCCCAAAATATATTCTTCCTCTTATTCAACCCAGTTTTTTTATTCGTCTTTCCCAAAGATATATCATAGTTGCTAACTTGCTATAGTCAATTCTTTGCGTACATGATTTTTATCCTGCTAGACTTTCGTTATAAACTCTTTTAACTAGTAAAGAAACTTTAATGTTTGGACTAACCAGTATCTTTTAAAGGAGAAGAAAGAAGAAATAGAAACTACAATTTGGCTATCAAGAAACCGTCTCACTTACATATGCCTCCCCCATTTTCTTTTCTTCGCCCAAAGACAAAAAAATTCCCAACTTGGTGTTACACCATTATAGGCTACAGCAGAAAACAACATTCAACCCAAAACCAAAAACAGAAATATAAATCTCATCTCCTTTCACATCTTCAAAAACTACTTAAAACTTGTTCTAATTCTCACGTCTCGGTTGCCTTTTGCGTGGTGCCGCAGTTTCTTCCTTCTTCTCTGTCTCATCTTCACTCTTTGAACTCTCTGCTACTTCTGGTTTCTTCTTTTCCACAGCTGCCGCCTGTTGCACCATTTTGATTTCTTTATTAGTTACTTCTCAAATCTCAACTATTCAAGAAAAGTGATCATTGCGCACAAAATTTCAAAGGTTTTTTTTTTTACCTTCTTGCCACCGAAGATAAGCTTGACGAAGAGCGAGAAGAATACGACCACAATGGAGACGAGAACACCAATGGTTAAGTTTGGTTGTTGCTCAGCTTTCTCAATCAATTCCTACACAAAATTCACATTTTCACATCTCGTAAGTCCTCAACAGCTCAAGTCATCATCGTAACATTCAATATGGTTAAATCAGAGAGAACTTACCGTTATCTTAGATTTGTAGGCACTTAAGAAAGAAATGTCGGCAACCTTGTTCAAGAGGTCGAACACAACCTTCTGCAACATCATGCATAGATATAATAGTTGTAAGTATTTATACGAGAAGCTTTATATAAAAATGTACAAGTTTAATTCTGTGGAAATCAGTTTACCTGGTAGCTCTTGAGACCATCTGCAGAGCTAGCAGCTTCCTCTTCTGCCTTTTGCTTCTCTTTCTCAATATCGAATTTGGGTTTCCATGTGGTCTGTCTGTAAGTCTCAGCAACCTTCTCGTCCTTTGCTATCAAAATGTTGTCAAACAAGATACCGTCTTGCATTGTCCAGATCTCTATACCGATGGCTGCAATGGGTTCGTAATCCGGTCTGTCTAGCTCAAAGTAGTCAGGGTTGGGGATATCTCTGGGTTTCCAGATTCCCTTGTAAGCTGGGTTATCGATAAGAGGTGCACTCCATTTGCCCTTGTAAGCAGGATTCCTTATCATCGGTCTCTTCCATTCACCACAACCGGGTCCTGCTTCACACTTGGGGTTATCAATCTTAGGAGCCTCCCACATACCATCTTCCTCATCATCCCAATCTTCAGGCTTGGTCGCCTCAGGGTCATCGACCTCCTCAGGCTCATCATCTAACCATCCTTCGGGTTTCTTAGCTTCCTCGTCTTCGATCTCCATGGGTGCATCCTCGTCCCAGTCGTCAGGCTTCACGGCATTTGGATCAGGAATCTTGGCTCTTTCATCCCAGTCCTCTGGTTTCTTGTCTTCAGGGTCAGGGATGGTCTTGGCAGGGATCAATGGAGGCTCAAAGTCTTCACCAGAGAGTAAATTGGCCTTTTTCTTCTCCTCTCCATCAACCAAAATTCTAACCTCGTTGTCGGGTTTCAAGATGGCGGTGTAGACATGGGAAAGCTTGTCATACGGAACAGAGGGAGGGAATTTCAAATGGTGCTCAACGTACTCGCCGCTCTTGGGATTCTTGTGCTTCAAGATGAAATGCACTTTGTTTGTGGCTCCACACTTGTCGGGCCCAAACATGATAGAGTAAGGGGATTCACTATCGAATCCCTGAGGTGTCCATCCAGCTTCCTGAGGACGGAGGTACTTCAAGTAAGCACCACCACACTCAAGCCCTTCCTGGAAACGAACCTCGTACTGAAGAACAACAGTTCCCTCCTTGAGGTTTAGAGGCTCGTCAAGCTCTTTCACAATTCCATACTTCCTAGCCTTCTCGCTTACGAGAAGTCCATAATCATCATGTCCCTCGCTCTTTGCATGCTTCCATCCACCTGAAACATATAAGTGGTGTTAACAAAGAAGCATCTATGCAAAAATTGAAAAATCATCAACAGCTTCAACAAGAGCAAGATTCAAATTTAATACCACAAAAGAAAAGGCACCAAATCAGCTTCAAGAGTTAAAACAAAAGACAAAACATGCAGAATTGAACCAATGCCATTGCAAATCTGTTAATAAAATGCCGAGATTACATCCACATAGTCAGATTAGACTATCAAGATTCTCGATTTGTTTCCTCTATAATGTTGTGCAACACATCACAGTCTACTTCAATAATGGAAGTAAGTAGCATTTGAATTCCAGTCTTCCAGATACAGACGAAGATCAGAACATATACTGACTACAATGCAGTAGGCAATTGAAGATAATAGTTTTACCTTCGTAATCACCATTCTTCGAAACGATCCACCGACCATCAAACGGCTCATCGAACGATTCATACAGTACCTGAAAAAAAACGAGAATACAAACCAAACGAACTCAGTTAAACAAAGATAGATCTAAAATCTTCGATCTACCAGGAATATATTCTAAGAACACAAAAACATTATCCAAGGAAAATCGAAATTACCGTTTGATCGTCACAGTAGCAAAGCTTCTGGAACGAAACGAAAGCTAAGAGAAGCAAAAATCCGGAAAATAGTTGACGTTCTCTCATTTTTGGAATCCTCAGAAGGTAAAAGGAAAGCTCAGGTATAGATCTAATCGGTGAGAAACCGGAGAAGTAGATCGGAACAATCCCTCGTGAAAGGAGGAGAAAGTGTAAAATGTAATTTTCAGATTTTCAGTTTCTCTAAATGTATAAATTATATATTCAATCCCGTAGACCCGGTCGAGAGTGTCAATTTGTTGTTTCCACCAATGAACTCTCTCGCCACGCGAACTTAACCAATCATAACATGCCACGTCATTCAAAAGGGTGCTCTTCTACGTGCACAGTTATTTTGCTATATACGTGCACATTCAGCTAGTTGAACGTAACTATTGGGCTTGGGCCCATTCAATAAACAATTCAAGAGTCTCTCGTAGAGCGAGAGTTTCCCAACTCCTAATGATCGCCGTACGATATACTAATTTTCATCAACAATCTCTACGTCATTTGTTCAGACAATTGTTTACATTACCCGGTAGCCGGTAATATTAGAAAAATCCATATGATAGATGGATTTAGGAAAAAACTTTACTAAACCCAGCATTCTTCTTCACTTTCTTGTCTCTTTCAATCACTTCTCTAACCTTAACCACATCCTCCCATCTCTCTGCATTTGCATACATTTCCACCATAACTTTATATACTCCTCCATCCTCGGGACTCAACGCCTTAACTCGCTTTGCAGCTTTCTCTGCGACTTCTATGTTCCCGTGGATTCTACACCCGCCCAACAAACCGCTCCACGCTAATAGTTTCTCTCGGTTTCCTCCATCTTTAGGCATTTGCTCGATCATTTCCGCTGCTTCTTCGATCAACCCTGCTCTTCCGAGCAAATCTGCCATACACCCGTAATGTTTTATATCTCTATCAACATCATACAAAGATCCCATTTCGTCGAAAAGCTTCCTGGCTTCATCAACTAGACCAGAATGGCTACAGCCCACTAAAACGCTTATGAAGCTTACTCCGTCTGGTTTGATTCCAGAACTAACCATCTTACGGAAGAAATCAACTGTTAGCTCACCGTAACCGTGCATAGCGAGACCAGTGATCATTGCATTCCATGTGAATAAAGTTTTACCTGAACATAAGTTGAAGATCTCCATTGCTGTATCAATAAAACCGCATTTTGCATAGAAATCCACCAATCCAGTAGCTAAGAACGAATCTACGAAAAGTCTGTTTCTTTTCGTGTAATCATGAATAGCTTTCCCTTTCTCTAAATCCCCTGATTGTGCACAAGCTGAAAGAGTTGAAACAATGGCAACGTTATCCGGTTTGAGACCCAAAGCGATCATTTCGTCAAAGAGGTTGATTGCTTCTCTGCACTGATTCATCTGCGCATATCCAGCAATGAGACTATTCCACGAAACCAAATTACGAAAGGGCATTGACTCAAACAACTCTCGTGCACGAACAATCTCACGGGCCTTCACTAATCCGTCGATCAACACATTGTAGGTAACAACATCTCTTTGGGGATTTTCGTCGAACAGCTTCAAGGCACTATCTATTGGAGCAATCAATGAGTAAACACGAATCAGAGTATTCAAAGTGAACAAATCAGACAACAATCCGAATCTCAAAGCTTGACAATGCAATGTCTTGGCTAATGTAAGATCACCATTCTTCTTTGCTGCACAAGCCTTGAAAACGAAAGGGAAAGTGTGGAAATCAGGAGACACAGAACGACGTCGCATCTCTACGAAGAAACGTAGAGAAGACAGAGACGGCTCATGAAGTGTATAAATCCTAATGATCGTATTGAAGCAAAACGTCGATGGGTTTGTGATGAATCTGAAAACTGAAGTCGCGTAACTGACGACCACATTCGACGCCGACGAAGATTTCGATAAAGTCGGGGGTGCGATAGAGGTGATGGCGAAGAGGACATTGGCCAAAACAGAGCTCTGATTGAAATCATTTGAGATTCGGCCTGAAGTGATGAATTGAGCGTGCAACTGCTGCAGATGTTTGAGGGTTCTACATAGCTTCAAGAGATTCTCGACTTTTAGGTTGAGATTTAAAAACATTACTAGAATTTATCATTCAGATGATCTAAGAGCTTCACCAGATTCACAAAGCTTTCTTTTTAAAGGGAAAATTCAGAATTTTAGTGACGAACAATTTTTGCATACAAAAACTATATTCCCGGGAAAATTTCCGCCTAAACAAATGACTCACCAAACTAGTGAAGAAAAATCATTCGGTTCTTTTTTTTTTTTCTTGACCGTGTAAAATTCCACAACTCAAGTTACATTTGCTACACTCGGAAAGCTAATGTTCTTTTTTCGTCATCATCAAGGAGTTTTCACTGTATCTCTCTCAGTGAACACAACATTAGGTTTCTTGCTTTTTTAATCAAGGGCAAGATTTTTCTTCATAGCTTCGTAAACAAGGTACGAAATGCTTGCGGAAGGTATGACTTTGAAGAAGTTGGGGAAGATCCCTCTGTAAAAACCTTTTAGACCTTCGCCTCTTAGCGTCTTCATAAACTCTTGGCTCATTCTAGTGTTTGAGCTATCAGCTTGCATTCTGATGATAAATGACTTAACTCAGTTTAAAACCGCATAAATAGATAGTTTCAAAAGGCAAAACAAAGCCTAGATTTTGGGTTTTTTTACCTTGTTCTTATGACCTGTAACGGGTAAACACATGATGCCCCAAGAGCTCCAGACGTCATTCCACATCCCAGTTGTATGAGAGGACCCGGCTCTGCACAATATAAACGGTTTAGCATGATGTGAAAGATTAAGAATTTACAGAAACTTTTTAAGGCACGATTAGTATCTAACCTGCACCATTAGTATATGTCTTCGATAAGTCTTTAAGAGTTTCGTAAGCAGCGAGGTCTATTCCTGCGTAAGGGACAATCCCTATAAGAGAAGGACAAAGACCCTTGTAAAAAGTTCGGGGTCCTTCTTTAATCCAAATATTCTTTGTGAGTTTCCACAGCTTTGGTGTCCCAACTTCACTCACAAAAGTCTGTAACCGAGTCTTCACGAGATCCATAGGATAAATAGCCGTTTGAGCCACTGCACCAGCCAATCCACCCGCCAAAAGCCTCCCGCTTGTACCAATGTCACCATCCGCTCCCCCGATCATGGGTTTCAGCATTTCATAAGAAGCAAACTTTATGGCGCTTTCAGGAGCGACTTTGGTCACATTTAACCCATTACCTCTGAAGAAACCCAACAACTTATCTTCTCTCCATATTTTCTTAATGGTTGGGACAATGCCCAAATTTTTTCGTTGAATTTGCAAAGCAACTTTCAGACGGTCCAGAGGCGCGGTTGCGGTTCTAGAAACAGCTCCCGCTATTCCTCCTGCAAGAAGTAATTTGCTTCTTTGAGCGTGTGTACTTATACCATCTGGTATAACAGGTTGCTCCCCAATGTCTATTAAGCATACTCTTTCCCAGTGATGATAAATGTTCTGAATTGTTGCTTCATGAGGGTTTAGCAAAAGAAAATCTCTCCACTCTTCGAAAGTTATAATTCCGTTATTGTCCTTGTCAACATGCTCCATAAAAGAAGCGAGTTCCTCATCTTTAATTTTAATACCTACAAGAACATAACTGTGGGTTTATATAGGTCGAAAACATTACAAAATAACTTTAAAGCTTTTGAGAAATGAAAGCATGTAAAAGTAAAAGAGCCAAATTTTGCCACTAGACTCACTGAGACAATATTTGTGAAAACCAAGAAAGCAACTCACAACCCACAGTTTTGCGAACAAGGACTATGTCAAAGATTAAACAGACATCGTTAATATGCTAAAATCTCCTAATCAACAAGTTTCTGTTTCCATGGATCAATTAACGACAACGCACATTTCAATTTGCTTGAAGCACAAATCTATCTAATAGACTGATTAAACTGTCTCACTTATATAAATGCAAACAAGACATACAATCACGAAACACATCAAGCAACCAACAACCGAAAAGCTGCTGCAATAAGGGAAAGCTATCAACAACAGTTCAAAACAGTGGCATTTTCAAATTCAAGTCACCAACCAATCTACCAGTAATTACATATTTAAGCACAATCCACATCCATAAACCAATAAAAGTTCCCTTTTTGCTTATGTGAGATAGTTGCAAAGTAACAGTAGCAGTAATGGAACAGTATGAGAATCAAAAATGACATACCAGCTTTATCAAGAGCCTCCCAAAGCTCCTCTGGGCAAATGTCGCCATTGTGTTCGACATCAATAGCCTGGAAAATCTTGTACAGCTCAAGCTCCTTAGCGTCCATGTAACGACGAAACTCCTGGTAATCCACACGCCCATCTCGATTCGCGTCGCAGACTTTAAGAAAATCACTAGCGTACCTATACGTTGGAGGAATACGAAGCGAAGACAAACCTTTCTCGATCTGGGTATCATCTAAGAACCCTAAATTCGAATTATCGAAGAATTTAAACAAACTACGAATCCTGATCTCCCTCTCCTCCTTGGTCTCTCCTAATGCAACCAGCACGTGCTCCATTGTTGCATCTGCGGGCTTCTTAGCCGGATTTTTGTTGGATTTTCCCGCCTCCATTGTTGATTAACGATCAATTGAGAAACCCAGATGAGAAAACTCGATGGCTTTGGATGATTCTAGGGTCCTTTCATTCCTGGAAGACTTTCTTAGTCCAGGAAGAAGTAGAATCTCAGAAAAATTCAAAAGTAGAATCCAAAAATGAAATATATTGGACAAAACTTTGTCTGTGAGATTGACGTCGGTAAGCAAAAATATCAGCCTCAATCTCCCATGGACAGCTGGAGACTCCATTATTTCTCATGGACCACTTCAACGGTATCCACACATATATATAATATATATGACACACTAAAAACACCAGTCAAATAAAGCCGGTCTAGCTTGAGTGATTGTGTTAACCGGTTAAGCTGATTAGAACCAGAACATTTGTGTCAGTTGAACCAGAACAACGATGGTAACCGGTTTAGCTGATTAGAAGAACCAGAACATCTGGATTTTAGCATGGCTTTCGTTATAGTGAAATTAAAATAGACAATGAAACACGGTACACCCATAAATTTGGATGTAGAGTAATTCATATACGTTAGAGAGATTAAATATCTTTTCTTCGTTCAGCACAGGGAAATTAAATATCTGTAATCGTGAAAGTATGAAAAATATTAGATCCAAGACAACGAGTGTAAAATATTAGTTTACTTTCTGGACCATTGCATATCGTCTTATGTGCTCTATTTGACAAAGGAAAGTTCTTACTAGGGGTGGACACTGAGCGGATATCCTGAATTTTGGTGATATTTGTGATTTGTTTTGTGTCGTCTGAATAATCACTTTTGCGATTTGTATTTGCTTCGTAAGTAACCGGATATCCGGCCTTCCGGATATTTGCTAAAATTCGAATTATTTGCGGATATTCGATTTGCTTCGTAAAAGTTTTAAAATAATTATAAAAAAACATAAAAATATAAAAGAAATCAAATTTTAACCCAATAATAATAATAAATAATTAAAAATATAGTTTTTCTTTATTTGTTAAACTTTAATATTAAAAAAGAAGATTTTGATAAATAGAAATTTATAAAAACTTACATATATAAATACAAATTATACGATTATACAAATAAAAATAACAAAAAGATCAAATATTAATCAAAGTTCTTATTTGCATGCTTTCTATTGCTTTTTATATTCCTTACACTGGAAGTTGAAACGAATCAAGAAAAAAAAATATAACCCAGTTTCATTTTTATCTACACCTATAGAAACTTTTGTAAAATGAATCGACGCCTCGACGGAGAATTCTAGTTTCTTCTTTTTCATGTTTTTTTTAAATAAATAAATTCCACTTAAAACCTAATGTTAGGCCCTAGATATAAAACCTTTTTTTTTATCAAAAACCCATGATATAAAACCTAATATTACAAACTCAGGCCCAAAACATACAAATACACAAATATATTTATATTATAATATAATATCATATATAGAATTATATATATTCTAATATATTTATAAATATACGGATCGGAGCGGATATCTGACTTTGGCAAAAGTAATATTTCTATTTGTTTTGTTTTCTACGGATACTATATTTTCCTATTTGCTTTGCTTCAAAATTTTACGGATATCTTAATTTTTCGGATCGAATCAAAGCAAATACCGAATCGAAGCGAATCTAACGAATATTTTGCCCAGGGCTAGTTCTTACACGTAACTATTACAGAAATATCACATCAGAGGAAGATGACAACAAAATACTCTTTTATTTTAGTTCTTCGTATAGTGAACGACATTCACTTAAAAATATACAGTCGACATGGTTTTACTCTTTTCTTTAAGTACTAAGAGATTGGTAACCATCTTCCCGGTTCTGTCTCCGGTATATCACGGCGGCTATTAGAACCACAACCGCCACCACCAGCATCACTACAAAAGTGGCTAAAAAGCTCACGCTTCTCGCAGGTGCCTACAAGGAAGTGAGAAATACTAACGTCAGAAAAATAATCACATGGCAATACAGTATCTCCTAAAACGCATATGTATTAAAAAACCGAGATTCAGTACCGGGTGTTACCTGAAAAAGTTTAGGCAAGGAACTCTCTGGTTCAGGCAACTGCTCAGCAACGAGGATGTAAAAGAGTCCCATAACTCCGGTATGACCAACGGCACTACTGTAGTTAAACTCCATAGTCAGTGTCTCTCCATAGCTCACTTTCACTGGATCGGCTGGATAACAAGACGACATTCCAACAATGTAACCAGCTTCGTTTCCAGGTTCATCTCCATTGCCATACTTTGGCATTGAAGTGCAGATTCCTTCACCGTCCTGATCCACAACTCACGAGATTCGATTCAGTAAAAAGTTTTAACCTTTCGTTTTGTTAGAACTCAGTCTTAATTACCTCTCGGTATAGAGCAGCACCGATACCACCAGCGTGCTGGTGAGCTACACTGTAGACAATGTACCCGTTAAATGGCATCATTAAGCTCTTTCTCTTAACGTCAGTGCATCCATTGCCATTGTCTTTGCACGGCTTCACCTCGTATTCCACCTGAAAAATCCCAAGACCATTAAAAAGGTTTCAAAGAATGATGTCAAAGTAACGGCAAGAATGTTCTTAGCATATACAAAATTATGAACTTACATGGCAAATATGTTCTTGGCTATCTCCTATTGATCCCTCTGATCTTTTCCAAGAATCCGAAACATCGAGAATATAAACCGTAGCAGGCAAAACCGAGGTGTCCCAATCAACCCATCTCACGGTATACTTCAAATACAGAGTTCTGGTTTTCTCCCCATTGTCAAAGCCGCTTCTCACCCGACATTGAGTCTTATCGTAGCAGCAGTACAAACCTCCTTTATATCCAGGTCTTAAAGTTCGACCGTACTCATCAATGGTTACATTATACAGATCACAGAGACATTCTATGCATCCTGTCTTATCTTCCACACCTCTTGTGTCTATCGCATGAATGTTAAGAAACCATTGGAATTCATATCCATCAGGCCTTTCCTCAGGATTATCGATTTCGATTGCGTAAGGATCAGGAAGATAAGTCGAGGTTTTGCGGGTTTCTGATCCTAACCCAACGTAATGTCTGAGTACCGCATTCCTGCACAACCCTCCATTTTTTACAAGAATAATATCCGATCTCGAATCAAGATTGCTTTCAGGATCTTGTCCTGAAAATCCGTGGTTCCTAAGCCTTTCTCCCTGTGGAAGCTTAGAACCTTTACGCACATAGTACGGTTCAACAATCCAATGGTGCAGATATGTCTCGTGTAGAGGGACGGGTTTGCCCGCTTCGTCAACCACTTCAGCATCGAAAGCTTTGAGGCCGATATGCCCTCTTGGGAAGTCAATGTTGAAAAGAAACTTATTTGCAACTGAGCCTGGATTCATCTCAAGTTTTGGTGACAAGAAAACTGCAGATTTTATCTTTCTCTCAGTCCTTAAAAAGCCTTGGCTCGGTGATATGCTTAATGCAAACAGAAGAAGAAGCAATGACGAGATCAGCGATCTACCACGATAACAAGCCATTCTGTCCTGTTTCAAGATCAATATAGCGAGGTAAGTAGCAGCAAACACATGTAAAAGGAATGTAATTGATTAAGCTAATGAAGTTTATAAACATGGATAAAAATCTCAAACTTTAAACCTAGCTTTGCTTTGTTTGAACTTGATTGAAATCAAAGAGGATAACCACTTGAACCTAATCTAACCAGAAAATTTCAAGGCATGCGATTATTTAAAACTCCAAAATTTCAAAAATTTCAAGCAACCATGACTGGGAAAAGCCAGCTAGACCAGATAAATGGGAAGCTCATTTCATACAATCAAATCTCGAACACGAACAATCTAAAACTAAAACCTGGTTTCAGATCATCAAGAAACAGAGACACAGATATAATATGACTGTAAAATTCGAACGTATTTACTACGGAACTATCTTCCGTAATCTCTGTTTCTAATTTGGTATTCCAAAACCCAAAATTCGATTGCGAAATCAAATACAGAAAAAAAGAAAGATTACAAAACCCAGAATTTGATTGTGAGATCAAACACAGAGAAACAAAGATGAGAATTAGATAGAGATTTACGTGAGTACAAATCGGATAAACGGAAATTTCCAAGAACCCGATGAATTTCCCGCTCTCTTGGATGTATAGTATCCAGAGGAAACAAATCCAGACTTGTCTATATATTATCTGTAATGCCAAAAAAATTGGCCATAAGCGCAGAGACGTAAGGACGCGAGCATCCTTATTACGTGACACGTGTACCAGTGACGTCCTCGCTCTCGTCACAAACCCGGTTTTATTTTCCTCTTTTAATGCTCATTTTATGTGAGATGGTTGATAGACCGACGTCAAAAGAAAAAAAATAGATGACCATAAAATAAAAATATAATATAAGATTGAGGACAAAAAAAAATTCAGGTATAGATTTTGATATTATTTTTTATTTTAGTTTTTCTAAAAATTTAATTTATATCCAATTAAGATTATAAAAATTTATTTTTTATTAAAATAGAGAATCTAGATTTTGAGAGATTTATCAATTTTCAAAAAAAAATCTACAATATATGTTTTATTGGTTTTTCATTTTTTAACGTAACTTGACTTTTTTTTTTAATTTTTAATTATTTTTAATACAAAATTTAAAAAACATAAACCAAAATTTAATATCCAAAAACAAAACCTATAATCTAGAAATCACTTAAAAACTTGTAAACATTCATAACCTCACCTGAGTGATAATCAAATCTCATGAAAATTTTTTCACTTTACTTTTACTTGTTGTAGTTTAGTATCAATCGAAGTTGAATAAAATTCAATAACCGGTTAGAGGGTTTATTATACTCTAACCGGTTAGAGTATAATCTGTAATCGTGCAAGGTGCAAGTATGAAATTTTTTGGAACCAAGACAATAACGAGTGTGTAACATAACATAGTTAACTTTCTGGACCATTGGACCATTGCTGCATTGCATATCACATCAGAGGAAAGTTTTTACACGTAAAAACTGTTACAGAAATATCACATCAGAGGAAGATGACAACAAAATATACTTGAAAATTCACTTAAAAATATACAGTCGACATGGTTTTACTCTTTTCTTCAAGTACTAAGAGATTGGTAACCATCTTCCCGGTTCTGTCTCCGGTATATCACGGCGGCTATTAGAACCACAACCGCCACTACCAGCATCACTACGAAAGTGGCTAAAAAGCTCACGCTTCTCGCCGGTGCCTACAAGGAAGTGAGAAATACTAACGTCAGAAAAATAATCACATGGCAATATCTTCTAAACCGTATTTCTATTAATGGAAACTGGTTTGACCTAAACCGAGATTCAGTACCGGGTGTTACCTGAAAAAGAGGTAAGGAGCTCTCTGGTTCAAGCAACTGCTGAGCAACGAGGATGTAAAAGAGTCCCATAACTCCGGTATGACCAACGGCATTACTGTAGTTAAACTCCATAGTCAGTGTCTCTCCATAGCTCACTTTCACTGGATCGGCTGGATAACAAGACGACATTCCAACAATGTAACCAGCTTCGTTTCCAGGTTCATCTCCATTGCCATACTTTGGCATCGAAGTGCAAATTCTTTCACCGTCCTGATCCACAACACAAGAGACTCATTAATTCAGTAAAAAGTTTTAATCTTTCGTTTTGCAATTAGCTTACACTAAATCAGTCTTAATTACCTCTCGGTATAGAGACGCACCGATACCACCAGCGTGCTGGTGAGCTACACTGTAGACAATGTACCCGTTAAATGGCATCATTAAGCTCTTTCTCTTAACGTCAGTGCATCCATTGCCATTGTCTTTGCACGGTTTCACCTCGTATTCCACCTGAAAAATCCCAAGACCATTAAAAAGGTTTCAAAGAATGATGTCAAAGTAACGGCAAGAATGTTCTTAGCAGATACAAAATTATGAACTTACATTGCAAATATGTTCTTGGTTATCTCCTATTGATCCCTCTGACCTTTTCCAAGAATCCGTAACATCGAGAATATACACCGTAGCAGGCAAAAGCGAGCTGTCCCATTCAACCCATCTCACGGTATACTTCAAATACAGAGTTCTTGTTTTCTCCCCATTGTCAAATCCGCTTCTCACCCGACATTGCGTCTTATCGTAGCAGCAGTGTAAACCTCCTTTATATCCAGGTCCGAAAGCTCGACCGTACTCATCAATGGTTACATTATACAGATCACAGAGACATTCTATGCATCCTGTCTTATCTTCCACACCTCTCGTGTCTATCGCATGAAGGTTAAGAAGCCATTTGAATTCATATCCATCAGGCCTTTCCTCAGGATTATCGATTTCGATTGCATAAGGATCAGGAAGATACGTAGCGGTTTTGCGGGTTTCTGATCCTAACCCAATGTAATGTCTGAGTACTGCATTCGTGCACAACCCTCCATTTTTTACAAGAATAATATCCGATCTCGAATCAAGATTGCTTTCGGGATCTTGCCTCCAAAATCCGTGGTTCCTAAGCATTTCTCCCTGTGGAAGCCTAGAACCTTTACGCACATAGTACGGTTTGACAGTCCAATGGTGCAGATATGTCTCGTGTAGAGGGACGGGTTTGCCCGCTTCGTCAACCACTTCAGCATCGAAAGCTTTGAGGCCGATATGCCCTCTTGGGAAGTCGATGTCGAGGTACTTATTTGCAACTGATCCTGGATTCACCTCAAGTTTTGGTGATAAGAAAACTGCAGATTTTATCTTTCTCTCAGTCCTTAAAAAGCCTTGGCTCGGTGATATGCTTAATGCAACCAGAAGAAGAAGCAATGACGAGATCAGCGATCTACCGTGATAACGAGCCATTCTGTCCTGTTTCAAGAATCATTATATCAACTAATGAAGCATATATAATCTAACTATGAACACTAGAGGATATAATCATTATATCCGCGAGGTAAGGGAGCAGCAACACACATGTAAAAAAGAATCTGATTGATTCAACTAATGAAGTTCATAAACATGTATAAATATCTCAAACTTAATTAAAACCTAGCTTTGTTTGAATTTTATTGGAATCAAACTATGAACACTAGAGGATAATCACTTGAACCTAATCTAACCAGAAAATTTCATATACTTTATTATTACATTATTTTTCTATTCATATACTTTTACAAAAATTATTGTGTTAACTAATTCATGACAAAATAATAATAAAAAATAGTTTTTTTTTTGGTGAAAGTAAAAAAAGAGAATTTAATATGGACATATAAATAAAGAGGGTGACAAAAAAAAATATATATAAAGAATTTAATACATTATTTAGAGAACTAATCGAAAGAGAAAGGAAAATAAAAACAGATCAAAAAGGTAAAATTTAATCAAACTTAAGAGTTGAGAAAAATATTTACAAAATTCAACCATGCTAAACCATTTGATAAATATCTTAAGTTGTCGTCACACACAATGAAATTAAGTGTAGGGCACATGCCCCACCTCATTATCACCTATCTTCCGTAATCTCTGTTTCTAATTTGGTATTCCAAGACCCAAAATTCGATTGCCAAATTAAATACAGGAAAAAGAAAGATTACAAAACCCAGAATTCGATTGCGAGATCAAACACAGAGATACAGATAGAGATTTACGTGAGCACGAATCGGATAAACACAGCAGATCGAGACGTAATGAAATTTCCCGCTCTATTCGATGCACTGTAATGAAAGTGCCACAAGTAACAATTCCAGACTTGTTTATATATTATGTGTACTATGAGCAGGGCCGGCTCAAAACTTTAATGGGCCCTGGGCAAAAAAAAAAATTTGGACTCTAAATTTTTTTTTTATAGATATTTTTTTGTTATAATTTTTTTTAATATATTTTTTATTAAACTAATTTGTTCTAAAAATAAAACACAATTTTTTTTTAGGCCTCTTTTGAATCTCATATTTAGTTTATTATATTTTTTTTTAACAGAAAAAAAAATTATTTTTAAAAATGGGACCCTTAATTACTAGGGCACGGGACGGGGCCGGGACGGTCGCACCCATTGTCCCCCGACTGAGCCGGCACTGACTATGAGAATTGGCGCAGAGACGTAAAGGACGCGAGCATCCTTATTACGTCACACGTGTACCAGTGACGTCCTCGCTCTCGTCACAAACCCGGTTTTATTTTCCTTTTAGTGCTAAACATTTATGTAAGATGGTTGATAAAATAACAATATAAACTAAGATTGAGGACAAAATTATGCTTTGGATAAGATTGAGGATAAAGTAGTTTCGTATAAATCGAAGTTGAATAAAGTTAATAACCGGTTAGAGTATAAACACTCCATTAGATATTTGAGGCTTATTAGAACTTATGGATTAAATAGTTTAACTAAAATATTTTGGGCTAATATGTGGTTTTGATAAAAGTTGAAGGTCCTAAAATGTTTTAGAGCTGATCGGCTAATATAACGATTTGATTTCCTACGGACAGGACTAGGATAAACTGTACACCCCAAACACGACGAGAGCGAGGGAGAAAGAAGAAGAAGACTAAGACGATGACGAACAAGGAGAAAGCGCGGGAGAGAAGGGAGAAGAGGATGCAGGAGATCTCTCTCCTTCGAACTATTCCTTACTCTGACCACCATAGGTATCAATCGAACCTATAATTTGTGTCCAATTGTTCTTGCGAGAATCTCAATTTCACAGCATTTGTGTTAGCTTCGATGAGTTAATATCGAATCTGTCACTTGTTTACATCCATTTCTAGGTTCTCTTATAGTGTTTTAACTATGTATAGCTTTGCTTTTCCAGATTGTTTGATGAGTGTATGTTACTATGTTTCTCGATTTGGGGATGGAGATTGATTCAACAGATTGAATTGGCATTGTTGGTACTTATAGATTTGGGTTTGACTAAACCAATAGATTTTGGAGAAACTGAAAATAAAGTATATGTCTTTGAAGTCCTCTTCTTGATTTTGACTTGTGGTTAGGCATTAAATGGTTTTAGGTGGTGGTCTTATGAAAATGTAGCAGTGGTGACGGGTTCAAACAGAGGAATTGGACTCGAAATTGCAAGACAGCTTGCGGGTCACGGATTGACGGTTGTTCTTACAGCTAGAAACGTGGATGCTGGCCTTGAAGCAGTTAAATCCTTGAGGGACCAAGAAGAAGGTCTCAAGGTTGATTTTCATCAGCTTGATGTCACGGACTCCTCGTCCATTCGAGAGTTTGGCTGCTGGATTAAGGAAACATTTGGAGGTTTAGATATTCTCGTAAGTTCCTACTTGATTCGTGATCTTGGAGAATAATTATTTTCTTCTCTTAGATTTGATCATATGTATTTGTGTTACCGGTATATTTCAGGTGAACAATGCAGGTGTCAACTACAACCTCGGCTCAGATAATTCGGTTGAATTTGCCGAGACAGTTATATCTACTAACTACCAAGGAACCCAAAACATGATAAAAGCTATGATACCATTGATGAGACCATCTCCTCATGGCGCCCGTATCGTTAACGTTAGTTCCCGACTAGGTAGATTAAATGGACGACGAAATGTAAGAAACTTTGTCACTCCTTTATCTTTTGATTTTTTTTAAAAAGAAAATATCATGCCATGAAATCGCATGAATTGCAGAGACTTGGAAATGTAGAGTTGAGAGATCAGCTAAGCAATCCGGATTTGCTGACCGAGCAACTTATAGACAGAACTGTCTCTAAATTCATCAGCCAAGTAATAGACGGAACTTGGGAATCAGGCGGGTGGCCTCAGACGTTCACCGACTACTCCATGTCTAAGCTTGCCGTCAATGCTTACACGAGACTAATGGCAAAAGAACTTTCTAGAAGACGAGAGGGAGAGAAGATTTATGTTAATAGCTTTTGTCCTGGTTGGGTGAAGACTGCAATGACTGGCTACGCGGGAAATATGCCGCCTGAAGATGCAGCTGATACTGGAGTGTGGCTTAGCTTGGTTCTTTCTGAAGAGGCGGTGACCGGAAAATTCTTTGCAGAGAGACGTGAAATCAACTTCTGAGGGTTGTTGGAAAATTTATAAGCGTTGGAATAGATTCTGTTGCTTTCGTTTAATGCCATTGATTTCAGCCAAAGCTTTTCAAAAATCAATTCCACTTGATAAGTTGATTTTTATGAGTTATGTCTATGAACTTTATGACTTTTAGCGTCAGATCTGTCTCGATTAAGAACATGTTTAAAGTAATCACTAATCATAATCAATAACCGACCTTAGCTCAGTTGGTAGAGCGGAAGACTGTAGTGTTTGCAGACAATCTTTAGGTCGCTGGTTCGATTCCGGCAGGTCGGATTTTTTCAACTTTGTATTTTCCACACAACGTTAGTATTTGACCGTTGTACCCTTTTTCCATATAAGTTCCCACTTTCACTCGAATGGTTGAATATGGAAGGAGAACAAAGAAAAAAAAATTTTGCTCCTCTCTCGTGAGATGTCAAACTCTCAAAAAGGATTCTAGTTTCATTACAGTGATGAAACATTTTTCCCTTCTACACAACAAAAAAGGTTCTGATTCTTCTACAAAATACAGATACAAGAAGATACAAAACCAACCAAGCAACCAATACAATTTTTCTATCAGATTCCAACACTGGTCCTTACCAAGGTTTCAGATCAGCGACCGGTCCTGCCGTCCAGTTTAACAGCTTCTCACCTGGTCTCAAATACACACTCCTCTCATGAGGAAGCTTACGAGCCAACCCATTCAACACTTGATGAAACGCATCCCCTGGTTGAGCCGGTTGCGGGAAAAGCATCGCCTGCTTCATCGACGGGTTAGCCAGCAACCTCTGTTTTCTCAATATAACCTCTGGTGGAATCGATGTGAGTATTGTGTCCAAGTAAGGAACATCCTTCTCATCCACAAACACACCAATATCTTCCCAAGGGATCGCATCTGCAAAAGGTAACACGATGTCGTCTGCTATGATCACAGGGATGCAACCGAAGATCACGGCTTCCACCAGTCTTGGACTCCATGGGGCCCATCCAAGTGGGCATAAGCAGAAGATTGCTCTCTGCATGTCCTCATAATATGTTGTTGGGTGCTCTGTTGAGATATCGAACAGCGGATTATCTTTGAAGTTTTCCCATACAGCTGCTCGTGCGCCTCTGTGCCCATTTGACACACAAAATATCATTACTGATTATTTGAGCAATTCGTGGCTGTAAATACAGTTGATGAAATTTCATTGTTTTGTTAATTTTTTATATCCACAATTCCAAATCAGTAAAGCAATTATGAAACGTTATAGGAGATTTGTGAAATCATTTTAAAACATAGTTAAGTATTCCAATAAGAAAAAGTTACCTCGCATAATAGCCACCCTCGGGGTCATTTCCCACATCATAAAACAATCCTCTGAAATAAACGAAGATGGATCGAGGAGTTTTCCCGGGAATCAAGTGTGACTGCATCTTCTGTGGTGGAGCATATGGAGGAACAGTGATTGAACCCTCTTTCAAACAAACATGATTCCTCTGTCCAAATGTCTGCACCAGTGTAGCCCGTTGAAGCAAGGGTAGAATTCCTCTTCCTATTGCCTTCTCTTCCTGCCACAGTCAAACACAAACAAGAGATCAGCGTGTATCACTTAAGATAGGTTAGCAGTATCACAGGCACAAATCATTGTTATCACGGCTCAGGATAAAAATTTCTGCTGCATCAAAAAGGCTTTGCAAGTAAATTGCCATTATCAGTATGGAGGCATTAAACACTAGTTCTAGACTTCTGGTTCCTAGTTCAGTCCAGAAGGAACTGTAAGAGAACATGGTGAAAACGTGTGCACAACTCAACCCCGAGGCCTCAGCATGGCTTTTTTTAACACTAACAGAAATGTATATGAATTTGTAGACATGACTAGGAATTCAGTTATGCTGTATGAAACGGTGATTTCTTCACAGCTTGCAGAACTGGAAAAAGTTTAGAGAGCAGGTTCAACAGTAGCACACAATCATTCCCAATAGTGTAGAAGCATTGACAAAGCAAATCCTAATTAGGATAGGAAGAAAAAAGAGATTCAGAGAAGATTCTTTTGTTTACTTGATAATGGAAACAGGCTCCAAAGTCATGAGGCACGACAAAGAAGTGGTCTGCTCCTTCCGTGCGATTCCAGTATGGCCAGTTGGAAGCAATGAGCTGAATGGCACTTCTCATCATTCGAGGAGATTTAAAGGGCAGAGGAAGCCCGTTAGGCGTGAGATCACAAGTGGTGTACACAGGGACGTAGAACCAATCAGCTTCCTCAGGATTAAGTGTTCGAACTGGACTGGACAAAAGAAACCGTTGCATATATATCTCAGCAGCAAACATGTGGTTAAGACATCTCGGGTCCTTCTGAAGTATCTTCTTGTTGTATTTACTTGGAAGCTCATAAACAAAGACTTTCAGTCTTCCCACAGGATCATCTTCCAACACGTCACCAGCACTACCTAAACATCAGAAAACAAAAAAGAAAAAAACAGATACACACTTGAAGTTCACATGATTCTGGTTCGAACACTAAAACACTGATACCACAAGAAAGAGCTATGGATAGGCAAATAAGATAAACTATGTAGCTCAATCAAAGAACATCAAAGATAATGCAAAATCAAAGTAAAAGCTCAAAAACAAGATATTGAATCGGCTAATTGTGGCATGAACAATTTTTAGTTGGCCATCAACAATTTACAAATCAATAGGCATCTTAATTTACATTCTTCCCAGATTCAATTAGAATCCAGAGCAATGAGTAAATTTGAAAATCAAATCATAGATTGCCTCGAGAAAAGAAGAAATCGTAGTCTTCATTCGATTAGCAAACTAACTGACAACTACACAGAGCTCACTACAGAGAATCCCTACAAGTAAACTGCCTAATTCAAGTAAAATCATGAAGCTAATCATTCACTAAATCCAAAGATTAAACCTCTCTGCACAGAAAGACAGAGAGAAATCACCTGAAATTCGCTCAGTTGGTTGACTCCGACTCAGGCGGAAAGCAGAAATCCTGGAGAAGGTAAGGTTACAAATAAGGAAGATCAAAACCCAGCTCGATAGCTTCATTTTCGATCTCTCAGTTAATTTGCTTCCCCTGAAACCTCCTAAAATCCTCAAAATCCCAGATTATCGGAAGAAAACATATAAGTATATGAAGATCGGCTAGCAGAAGAAGAAACAGTTGAAATGTCAGAAGAAGTAGTTGCTACTAGAAAGAGTTCGTCGAGATTGTGACTTGGAAACTGGAACAGAAATTTTAAAAAATTCGCAACCGATTGGCTAGATCACGCCTAGAGTTGACAGCGAGAGCACAGCGATTTTCATTTGAAGATGCGAAGAAAGGAAGAAGAAGATTCGTCCAACGCCTAAACGACGTCGTTTTGGTACGATCCATTTACGCAAACACAGAAAAAAAGTCGTTGGGGTGATGAACAGCACACGTCAGCCTTTTTTTTTCTGTCAAATTGATCAAAAATAACAAAAATGTAATGGATTGGCCGACATGTAATTTCCAAGCCCATTATCCAATGGGCCCAAAGTGTAATTTCGTTATTGTGAGCCAAATTAATTTGACAATTTGTTTGCTTCTCTCTTTAATACAGTTGTTTACTGGGTAAATTATATATATATATATATAGCTCTATCTAGTCACTTTGAATTTATGTTTTTAAAGTGAAATAAATAAAATTGAAAAAATAGGGTAGTAATAGGGGCTATAGAATACATTATTCAATCTTTTCAGGATTCTAAAACTCCAACAGTTAAATAACAGTGGTGACAACAGTATTAAGAGTACTAGTCGCAACTCGCAATGATGAAGATGATGCTATATCATAATGTACTTATATGTAGTAATGGTGAAGATTAATATATAAATTTAAAATAAAAATAAGAGAATTGAGAGAAAGGACAAAAGAAAAGGTAAGAGGAAACTGAGGGAGTGAGACAGTCAAATAAAACAGACTGACCATTAAGAATGGCAGTTTCTCAGAACTCCGATTTGACCTGTCGTTTCCTCATTGGCTAACTTTCCAATAACGTTTTTTTTTTTATCGGCTCAATTACTATGTAATTTAGAAAAAGAAAACAGATTTCGTTTTCTTTATATATCAATGTATTTTTGTGTTCACTGTTTATTGACCAAGTTACGTAACCGATGTCCAATCCTATTTTCAGTGGAATTTGTCATATAATCGATGGTGGTTTATGCTGATAGATTGGTTAATTAACTAGCAAAAGCAAACCATAACCATGACAAACTAATATCCGACAACTCTCTTCTGTTTGACTTTAATCTCTCTTTTAGCTTCCACACCTTGGATGTTTTTATTTTATTTTATTTTTTTTTTTTTGATAAACACCACACCTTGGATGTTTTATATATATCCTCTTGTATTTTGCTATTCATAATACTGTACTCTAATTATTGGTTTTTTCCCACTCTGTATTTTTTGTTTTTTCCCTAAATTTGACATTACCAAAAAAAAAAAAAAAATTTAGATCTAGTTTATCAATTTGAAAAGGTTTTTCGATTTTCTTAACCCAACAAAAGTTGTGTGTGTTTAGGGCATAAGAGTAAATTGGCAAATGAGGGAGATGACAACACGTAAGGGATCGTAGAAGAGATTAGACCCAAAGTTCGTGGGAATAGACTGAAACACACCTGACCCCTCTCCTTTTGGAGTTTGCACTTAGCATTTATTAATTTTTGTTTCCTAAAACGCAAATAAATAAAGCAAACATTTTTTTTTCTGCAATAAAGGAAACATTTATTGTAAAGAAAAGTTGCATTTATAGCTTTTGTTAATTTATAGCCAAAAAAGAAATATGTTTGCATAAATTAACAATCTCAGTTAATAGTCACGAGATTTGCTAGCGTTCCGACAGTGCTGATATTTCTTATCATACAAAATGTTTTGCCCAAAAAAACATTTTGTATTTCGTGACTAAAAAGTATAACTATAAAACTTATTTAGATATGCCGTACGTATTTTACATGGATAATTCATTCTTTTAAGTTATTTGAATGATCACTACAGGAAAATATAATCTAATAGTATATAGCTTTCCGGGCTGCTGCAAAGATCGAGTGTGGCATCATGTCAACACATTAAGTGTTTACTATACGTACTTCTATAAAACTTACTAATTATAATGAATATACAAAAAATTGCCGAATTTTCCTTCATATTATTTTAAATAGTTATAATTAGAGAGTTGGAAACGGTACTGACATTACTTTCACTTGAAAATGACGACGTAGGTTTTATTAAGAAAGAAAAAAAAACGTAGGTTGGCCATGTATCTTAAAACTCTAAGATAGTTAAACGATATCAACACTCTATTATACAACACGAATTTCTGTCATTAAGGTATATATATAGTTTTAGAAGGTTACGTGTTCAAGAAATTTAACCAGTTAAAAAAAAAAAAAAAAAAAAAAAAAAATTTAACCAGTTTGATCGCATGATACAAACTACTAAGGTCTAAGAGTCAAGGGGGAAAAAAGAACAAAGATGCGGAGGAGGAACATTAAAAACAAATAAGAGTTTTTTCCAAAAAAACAATAAGAGAGGATCATCACAGTAAAAACCCTAATCATTTTATATTATATTCTTACGTGTCAAATTACGAATGGTCATAATCAGAGTAGAGAAGAAGAATGTCGATGAAAGAAAAAGTTTGACTTGTTAAGTCCCAACTGTCAATTACCCAGCAAGACACATATCTTCTCTACAAATATTGTTTTATTGCAAAAACAGCGATATAAAAAAGAATATACAAAAACCTAGTATTTTATTGTTTAGATTCTTTACTGTTGTATATATAGAAGCAGCTCGACAGGTCTTTGTTACAATAAAGCTAATCTCCTCAAAAGAGTAAAGAAAGAGAAAAAATAGAGTGATAGTCTGATAGAGATAGAGAAAGAGACTATGGATCCTGAAGGTTTCACAAGTGGCTTATTCCGATGGAACCCAACGAGAGCAATCGTTCAAGTACCTCCCCCGGTTCCTCCTCCGCCACAGCAACAGCCGGCAACACCTCAGACGGCGGCTTTTGGGATGCGCCTTGGTGGTTTAGAGGGACTGTTTGGTCCTTATGGGATACGTTTTTACACGGCGGCGAAGATAGCTGAGTTAGGTTTTACGGCGAGCACGCTTGTAGGAATGAAGGACGAGGAGCTTGAGGAGATGATGAATAGTCTCTCTCATATCTTTAGGTGGGAGCTTCTTGTTGGTGAACGGTACGGTATCAAAGCTGCCGTTAGAGCTGAACGGAGACGATTGCAAGAAGAGGAGGAGGAGGAATCTTCTAGACGTCGTCATCTGCTACTCTCCGCCGCAGGTGATTCCGGCACTCATCACGCTCTTGATGCTCTCTCCCAAGAAGGTACAATAACTAATCAAAATATAGCACGTTTTATATATATGTATATTGTTAATCTCTCTACATTTATATGTTAGCCTTACAACCAAAAAAGTGTATCTATTCCACGTGACTGATAAATATTGATTAATGAATCTTCCCAAGACATATTAGCAACTATATATATGTATGATAGTTGTGAACATAATTCTATGATTATGCTTCTCTTGTAAACAGATTGATTTTGGTTTGTAACTTCAAATTCTACACAACATATAAAATATATACTTCTCTATGATATTCATTTGGAGTTAAAGCTACAGTGTACATAGAGTATGTGTAGTCATAGTCTGATATTATTAGTTAGACCTACTCCAAGAAGTACGAGGATTAGTATCATGTATAGAAATTTGAAGAGTATACGCATAAATATAACCTTTATACAAACAAATTTTGTGATTGTGACAAATAGTATGTAGATGATTGGACAGGGTTATCAGAGGAACCGGTGCAGCAGCAAAATCAGACTGATGCGGCGGGAAATAACGGCGGTGACGGCGGAGGAAGTTATTGGGAAGCAGGTCATGCAAAGATGAAAAAGCAACTGCAGAGACGTAGAAAGAAACCGGTGACGTCAGTGGAAACCGATGACGATGTCAACGAAGGTGAGGATGACGACGGGATGGATAACGGTAACGGAGTTGTTGGTGCGTTGGGGACGGAGAGACAGAGAGAGCATCCGTTTATCGTAACGGAGCCCGGGGAAGTGGCACGTGGCAAGAAGAACGGTTTAGATTATCTGTTCCACTTGTACGAACAATGCCGCGAGTTCCTTCTTCAGGTCCAGACCATTGCCAAAGACCGTGGCGAAAAATGCCCCACCAAGGTATCTTTCGTTTTTCTTCCAAGATCTAATCCTAACCGTTCATTAACTTAAAACTTAAATGTAAAATAATAATTAAAAATGGTGTCGGAATTGATGGGGTATGGTAGGGAAACTATAGCTACAATCATGGACAGCTGTTCTAAAAGTAAGTTTGACAAGTCACGAGGTCAGGGTTATCAATTTGATTTTTATTTTTTGCTCTGTCTGGCAAAGATTAATAAGGTCTGATATTTTGTTTTTCTTTTTGTTTTCGTCCTGTTCTCAGAATAAATATAGTTAGATTTCAAATTAAATTTGACAGTAAACCGTACGACGACGTGTCGAGTTAGGGAAAGGACACAGTCGATTTTTTTGTTTTTGGCTAAAACGACACGAGATAGTTAGATACGATATCCTCATTCGTTAGATACAATTTCTGCATGCATTCACACAAACACAAATTTATATTCACACACACGACATACATAGATATTAGACTTTTTGACAATTGATAGGGATATTTGTTTTGGATATATATCTACATATACAATATTTAGAAACAGGCTATTGCTCAGCGGATAATAGAGCGTCTTCTTTCCTCTAGTGGTACAATAGTACAGAATCCATGAGCTCTGTGCCATTGCTTGTACAGTCGCACGTTATTAAAAACTGAGGTTTACAAAAAATATAACCAAACCAAAATCTAATATAATTGTTTTCTTTCTAAATTTGTTAATTCCAATATTTTGATTATTTACAAGTTTTTTTGTTATCTATTTTTTTGGGTGTGGTTAGTTGTCTAGTATAAGAAGGGTTTACAGTATACTAACATTTAGTTTGTTTGGTTTGAATCATTTGTTTACCGAATTAAAACCAAATTTGCTCGATTTGGTCTATTACTCTATTAGTTCCGAGTGCACCGATATAATTTGGTTACACTTCTTAAGTATATAAACAGTGGTACCAGTGTATTTCTCAAAAACAAAAAAATTAGTGAGAATTCAGTTTGGTTTATATGTCAAACCTTTCTTTTTTTCTTTACTACTATAGTACTATATCCCATAAATAAATTATTTTGTTTGATTTATTATGCCGTGGAAAATGTGTAAATAGGTGACGAACCAAGTGTTCAGATACGCGAAGAAATCGGGAGCGAGTTACATAAACAAGCCTAAAATGCGACACTACGTCCACTGTTATGCTCTCCACTGCCTAGACGAAGACGCTTCAAACGCTCTCCGAAGAGCGTTTAAGGAACGCGGTGAGAACGTTGGCTCGTGGCGTCAGGCTTGTTACAAGCCACTTGTTAACATCGCTTGTAGTCATGGCTGGGATATAGACGCCGTCTTTAACGCTCATCCTCGCCTCTCTATTTGGTATGTTCCCACTAAGCTGCGTCAGCTCTGCCATTTGGAGCGGAACAATGCGGTTGCTGCGGCTGCGGCTTTGGTTGGTGGTATTAGCTGTACGGGATCGTCGGCGTCTGGACGTGGTGGATGCAGCGGCGAGGAGTTGCGTTACTAGTTTTGTTTGAGTTGTTGTGACGTTCACTAGTTCGTTATCTTAATTAATTACTAGTCTTTAATTTAGTCCTTATGGCTAATTTATTTTTCTTTTTGTCAACTCTTTTGTTGTGGCTAATTTGTTATACTCGATATTTCTCATGCGTTAACAAATTGTAACCAAATTGGTCAAAATTGAAGCACTCAGATACATCTGAGTTTTTTTTATTAAAAAAAGAATTAAAAAAAAAAAGAATGTGAGGGTAGTATCAGAGAAAAATTACACAAAAAAAACTTATAAATTTTAGATTTTGTAAAGATTGTAGCAAACAAAATGGTTTTGTTACGAATACATACATTTTAAGACTATGTACATTGGTTAGTGTTTTCAACACCCTACTTTTTACTCCACATCATGTTTTCTTTCTTCCACATCATATTTTCTTTCTTCCACCTAATAATTCAACACCCTCTTAACTTTTAAACTCTACAATGGTTTTTGTTTAATAAAATTTAACACTCTATTCATTCATTTTATCTCATATTCTTATTTTTAATGTTTTTTATTTTTTTGTTAGTATAAATTAATAATAACTACTAATTTAAATTTAATTAAAGTAATTTCTAGTTAAATAAACTTTTAAATATTTTTTTTATATATTTTAAGTTAATTTATTTTTTATTTTAATGTTTTCATTCTTCATATATACAAGAAAAATATAAAAAATTTTTTGTGCTCCAAATCAAATGAAACTAGTCTCTATTTATAGAGAATAAAAAATGATGAATTTTGATATAAACATAAAAAAATAGTTTACTATAAAATAATTAATCTAAAATAGTTTGGGTGGAAAGCAAAATATCAAAAATATTAATAACCTGTCAAAATGCACCATGTGGCAATGCGGGTCCCATTAATTGGTTTTTCAACATGTTGAAAACTTTCAACATCGATTAATCCACATCATCATTTTCTCTTTTTCAACATGTGCATTGTAACAATTCAACTGTTGAAAAAAAGATTCAACAGGCCCATTGTACATAGTCTAAGGTCATTTAACCATTTTAAATACTGTAATTGTGTTAATCATTAATGGGCCAGGCTGGTTTGACACAAATATGTGGGCCGGGGTATATTAAGTCAGTTATAAACTTGTGTGCCAGAAATTACGAACGATAGAAAACAAAGAGAAATTAGAGGACAGTTTGAAATTCGAATTTCTCCCTTGTCTTCGGACTTGTGATATCGTACAACAATGGAGTTCCCGCCAAGAGCGTTTTATCCACGGAGATTCCAAGCCTCTCCAGCTCAATACATGACGGAGGAAAGATCTGCAGCAGTAGCAGCGCCAGATCTCCGAGATAAGCTCGCGACTCTGGTCGATCGCAACAAGAAAGTGAAAATGGCGTACAATCAACTCCAATCGCAGATCGCATTCGGACTTTTGGAAGTAAAGATGAATCCTCTTCTCTAGTTTGATAGATTTGATTTCTCTGAGTAGATTTAATCTCGATTTGAACGATTTTGAGTGTTACAACGAATTTGAGAGAGGTAATCGTAATCTTTGGTTTGGTAGATTCAAGTTTGATTTGAACGATTCTGAGTGTTGCAACGAATTTGAAAGAGGTAATCGTATTCTCTGGTTTGGTAGATTGTAGCTTCAATTGGACGATTCTGAGTGTTGCAACGAGTTTGAGAGAGGTTATTGTATTCCCTGGTTTGGTAGATCTAAGCTCGATTTGAACAATTCTGAGTGTTGCAACGAGTTTGAGAGAGGTTTCTGAATTTCAAAGGCAGGTGAAGTTTTCGATTCTTTGGCGATCCCTTTGATGAAGCTAGTTGGGCTTAAAACGTCGGAGATGGAGAGTGAAGGGAGAGTCTCCACCTTTATTTTCAATACTGTGAGTTATAACTCAATCATCTTCTCGTATAATCATGCATCTATTGCAGAAATTTTCAGATCTTTACTCTAATTTCACCAGGAAAGATATCATATGGATACTTCCCAAAATGGAGCCCGGTCTCGTGATCTCAACAATCATAATCGCATGTCTAAGGTAATATACATCATCATTCTATGCTTAGTTCTCATATAGATGGTTTGTGAACCAATTAATATGATTCTGAAACTGTAATGCGTCTATTCAAGTGTCATTCTGATGATTATATGTATGCCTAGTTCTTCTATAGATTGGATGCGAACAAAGCAATATAGTTCTGAACTTGTAATGTGTCTAGTCCAGCTTCACTTTAGTGATTGCATTTTTACTATGCCTTATTCTGCTAGATATTGAATGTGAACCAAACAATATGATTCTGTAGACTGATACTGTAATGTGTCTAGTCAAGATATTCTCTGGTGATTCCTTATAAACGTTTGCCTAGTTCTGCTATAGATTGAATGTGAACCAATCGTTAGAATTGCGTAGATGCCAGCTTCTCTACTCCTAGTGGATTTGTTACTCAGAAGTTCACATGCGATATTCTGATTCTGTAGGAAGAAAACTATGCTGCTAAAGCCGAATCAGTGGGAAAAGAGATCTTGCACAAGCATAAGGGACAACTGAGACAGCTAGTCCATATGCTTAAGCACATTGAAACACAAGTGAACTCACATCGGGAAGACATTCTAATGATGGTTGACGATCGCAGAACCTTCTTTCAAGAATTCATCCAGAAAACTCTTTATTACCTAAGCTCTGTTCACAGCAAAAACCATGACACTTTCCCTGTCACAGTGAAGCTCCTTCATGTCCTATTTAATAACATCAATGAGGTGCTTGGTTCAGTAGATAGTGGTGTCAATGATCTTATGCAGGCTTTAGCAAAGAATATGTGTAACCCGATGACCAAGTACGTAGGCAACTTGGCAGCTGAAATTAAGCTTGGCCCTTGTGTGCAACTGATGAATGTAGTGAATGATATGGAGAGAGCAAACGAAGATACAAGGAGAGAGCTACAAGATGCTAGAGAAAAGATTAGACTTGCAGAAGAGACAAAGATCGACGCTTTACTACAGCTGAAAAAAGCTGAAGATCAAGTTCAGAGAATGACAAGCTCTGCCAGACTTCTATCCGGGAGTCAGAAGAAGCAAGTGAAACAATCTATTACTGGAAAGGTAATTTCGAAAATAAGTTTTGTTTTTGAAAGCTCAAATGATTAACTAAACACTAAATGGTTTCTTTGTCCATGTAGCGTATGGGCATAGAGGGAAGCCGAGAACACGAAGAGAAACTACTTTGGGAAGTACTGAGCAAGAGGAGAAAGCAACAAGAACCAGAGAGTCCAATGGGACCTAAAGAGCTCATCAGACAAGGAGACACACAGCAGAAGACGTTGGTGTACAATCGACGAAGGACAAAGAGCCAAACAAGGCCAAATTCTCAAACGGCGCGTCCTGATGCGTTGATCCCACTTGGTTTGTCACCTTCTGCTATAACAGTAACATGGAGGTAAGTAAAGTAAGCACAAGTTTCACGCATTACATCCGAATAAAATTTCACTATAAAGTACACTTTTATTGTGTCATTAGTGACACTTTGATGAGTTTTGGTCTATCTTGAGAAGTTCAAGTTGTTGTTTCAACAGATAGACAAAACGTCTTTATTAGAGTTGGTCCTAAAACTTTGTTTTGTGTAACTATGAACCGTAGCTAATCCTGATGACTATAACCACAATGTGAATTTCACAGTGACCAAACATGGTAAGTAGAAAGCGAGTCCATCTATTGAATAACTAACTTGAGTCTTGTTTCTCTAATCAGAAAAATGTGGAATTTAAAACATACATTATACTTTTAATTACATTGCATCATATACTTTGCATTGAATCTAACTATAGTATGTATGCAAAAAAAATCGAAATGAAAGCTTGGATGTTACAAAGCTTTTTTAATCTTCAAATGATAAATATTTGTTGGGGCCAAAAAAAGAAAATTGTTGGAAAATTGGGGACTGTACCCCCAATATTCAATTTAAAATAGTGGGCCTAACTTTTCACATGTAGGCCCAATTTACCTTCCGACGTCGGTTAGGGTTCTTATTGACGATATCACCTGAAAGTCAGAGTGTCTCCCTCCGCCTCCGTCGCAGAACGCAGAACTGGGCGGTTCATCGTGATCGGGAAATCCCTAAATTCCTCGATTCCGGTACAAACAAATAACATCGATCCGTCTCTTGTTCTCCTGGTAAGGTTCTTAAGTCGATTATCTTTATTACACTCGACTTGTATCTATTTCGGATTATACGTTGTTATATTTACTGCATTCTGCTACGAGATATCTTAAACCGTATTACATCACAGATTTCATAAACGTTTCTACGTCTCAAATCACCGGCGTTCTGAATTCTGACGATGGTATGAAATTTCCCGACCGATTGTTTCTTTAGTTTCTAATTCCACTTTTTTTTTTAATTACAGCTAGTTTTTATTTACTACGAAGGAAATTACTCTCAGTGCTTGATTACGTTTATTGAAATTTCTTAGATGATAATAAACATAAAAGTGAAATCAACCCGAAATTATCTGAGAATTGTGGCATCTCCTTGAGCCTGATTAGGTGTGGAGAATCCTGAGAATGAAAATCGTAGAGCTAGTGTTTGTTTGAATATTGTTGCATAGGAATTTTTTTTTTTTAATTTAATATATCTTTCAACAATTTCTTAAATTTGGTGCAGGCTACAAGAAATTATTCTCAGTGATTGATTACTTCTTGAATATTTGTGTGCAGGCTGCAAGAGTTCTAGCGAGTTTGATTGTGATGGGCTCTGGAATCGTAGTCAGAGCTTGTACTCAGGCATATCGTCAGGCGCTTGCAAGTATGTATTTTAATTACAATGTTCTTCTGCTCTGCTTAAAGATTCTTTTTTTTTTCCTTGGTGATAAATATGAAGATTAAGTTACTTTACAAAATTGTTAATAAATCATTGCTTGGAATGGTTGCAGATGCAACAAAATCCGGGGTTGCGCATGAAGCAGCGCAAAATATTAAGAGAGGAAGCAGAGGGCTGATAATAAGTGAACCAGAAGCTAGACAGATTCTTGGTGTAACCGAGAAATCGTCGTGGGACGAAATTCTTAAGGTTTGTCTTCGTACTTTCACATTGGGATATGCAAATTGAAAACACCCCTTATTCTTATCAAGATTGTATCTTATGTTGCAGAAATACGACAAATTGTTCGAAAGCAATGCGCAGAACGGAAGCTTCTATCTCCAATCAAAGGTCCATAGAGCTAAGGAATGCTTAGAGGCTGCATACCAGAAGAATACAACAAGCGCATGAACAAACAATTAAAACTTATGTAAATCAGAGGAATATCTTTTGATACAAGTTTTTGTTTAGGCCGAGAAGTTTGAAAATTGAGTGGAGAGACGGTGGAGAAAGCCGCAAAGGTTGAAATGAGAGAAGGTTGGTGTGGCCGGAGTGCGGACAGTCACCGACTCACCGGCCGTTGTTAAAGTCTTTAACAGTTGTTTTTAATAATATTGACTTTTCTAGTTCTTAGGTATACTCATTGAATTCTAGTCTGTCGAGTTGCATTATCTGAGATTGAAAAATCTGTCTATTTCATTTTAATACCAAATACATTGACTATCAAAATCGCAATTGGATGACGTTCCTTTTATTAGTGTAAAACATTTATGACTACCTATACTTTAAATTAATTTTTACAATTAACTATATGATGATAGATACTGTTCGGTGAGGTATTTTATTTAATTTGTTTTTTCTGTTTTAGTTATCAAATAACAACATTGCATTTTGTGAAATACATTATATATTGGTAGAGTTCCACTAGCTACTAAACCAAGTGGTCTAAGAGTCTTAAACAAGACTTTGAAGTCCAAGTCCAAGACTCTAATAAGTGGGTTTTGAGAAAGTTGCGGCGGTGTCTATTACGCGTCTAAGCCGCTTCGAACGCGAATAATATAGAGTTTTTGGATTATCGTACAAATTACACAAAATAATCAAAAATCAAGAGAGGAAGCTTAATTGGTTTTTATTTTTAATTTGAAGTTCGGTTCATTTCCAGGTGCACATGTCGGCCGCCGCATTTTGTGATTCACACACCAAACTAATTGCTGATTTACAACTTTTAAAGTCAACTAAATATTGTAAGTGTTTGATATGAGCATATGATTGAAGTCGATGGTCTGAAACTACATTAGCATTGAGTTGACGCTTGGTCAAAGATTAACGGGAACACCACACACACACACACAGAAAGTTTCGCAAATCAGATGGCATCTAATCGCACCATAATTTACACTCATGTTTGCATTTGTACATCGACGTAACTAAGAATATGCTCATGTAATAAGCATTTTATCTTGTTTTGAGGTTCGAATCGGTGAGATTATGTTGTCATGACGAAAAATGATGCAGCTAATAAATAAAACAAGAAAAAACTTATACGTTCAAGAAACCATAAAGGAGGACAAGAAATAACACTACAAAACATTCAAGGGAACATACCATCACCTTTTTTTTTTTAACGAGAAACATATTAGAACTTAATCACAAGTTACTCAAATCTCTTAATCTCTCAAAAACCTGAATGAGGAGAGGAAGAAGAGTCTCCGAAGCGCCAAAACTTGGCATAATCTTGCTCTTCTTGTTGCCTAGAAGAGCCACCAGAAGACGAAGAAGTTGTAGCAGCAGAAGTAGTAGTAGATAAACTATAATCATAGCCGCTACCACTCCCGTATCCACCGCCCACATTAAAACTTAGCATATCATTACTACTCACATCTTGATAATATTGGTTGTAGTATGGTGTATTTTGCGGCTCCGTTTGTGGAATTTGATTGGAGGAGTAATAAGTAGCGTTACTTCCTAGCTGAACCCTCTCCGGGAAATTGAGTTTGGCTTTGCTTCCTTTGAACTTAAGAGCTGCTTCATCATAAGCTAAGGCTGCAGATTCAGCGGTTTCAAATGTCCCGAGCCACACACGTGCCGCCTTTTTTGGATCTCGAATTTCGGCTGCCCACTTTCCCCATGGCCTTTGCCTTACACCTCTATAGTGTCTCCCCCTCGAGTTCCCTTAATTGAAATTAATCACAAAAATTGAAATCAGTAAATCTTTGGTATGGTCTACTCATTGATTTATGCATAGTACGTTTAAACTTTGTATATGCTCATAGTGTATGTATTTAAATGTATATATCATCACATATTGGTGCTGACTAATTAAACCATATACTACCAACAAAATCTCCATATATTGTTTTTGGTACCTGAGTATTGAAAAAAACAGCTTAAGTAACAACCGTCAATTAAAGTTTGAGATGTACTTCTGATATGAAATTTACACAAAATTACTTTACATATAATTTTAACAAAAAAGAAGACGCAACATAGACATGAGCATGTATATATGTATATACCTTGTTCTTGATGAGTGGGAGCAACTTGTTGATTAGGGTCTTGTGGATTATACACAGAAGGATGATTATCACTAGAGCTCAAGTTATCATGAGAGTTGTTTTGTTGGTTTCCGATTACTTGAGTCAAGGCTGAGACCATAACACGCATGTCGTGTTGAGATCGGGCCGAGAAGACCGGGAATAAGTTCTCATCTTCTTCGGCTTCTTCTTTTCCCTCAGATTCATTATTGGAAGGCCAGTTCCCATACATTCGAGGATCTACCTTTGCTAAATTTAACTTTTTCTCTATAGAAGATCGTATCCGATATAGGATTTAGAGTTAAGGGTTTTTAGTTCTTTCTTTATAGCATCTTTGGGCATCAAGAACAAGAAGACGATAAGGAGAAGAAACTAGATTGAAGTAAATGAAGAAAGAGAGAGTAAAGCTTTTTTTGGGTTTTGCAATTTTCTGAGGCTTTTATAGAGAAGTCTTTCTACGTGTGAACATATGACCTAAAAAAAATATACGTTTAAGTTTCTTTTTATTTTCTTTTCATTTTTTTTCGTCTTTAATAATTTGGTCTTATGTATATGTTATTGTACGCATGTAAAAAATAGGTTTGTACGATCGGTACGAATCGATGTTTTGGGGCCTTAAAATGAAGACGGTAGGTATTATAATAACATGAGAATGTTTGTTAAACTTTTCTTAATGAGGAAAGTGCATGTGTATCTAAATATGAAAAGAGGGGGATTTATAAAAAGATTACTATAAAAATACTACACGAGATGGAAAAAATAAACATGCAAAAGTGAAAAGAATAACATAAAGAAGAGAGGAAAATGCGCATGCATGTAATTCATGTTTTGTTTAATCATTTATTTTTGTGAAAGGGTGTTTACACATTCATGGAACCGAGGGAAAGGGATAGACTAATAGTATTTTCTTTTAATAATAATATAGAATATAGATGCACTATCGTGTTTTTTGTTGTAAATGTGATGTAAACCGACACCTTGTTTTTCCGTCAACAATCGACATTCTCTACCAAGATGAAGGCGAATTAAAAAAAAAAAAAAAAAAGTTCTACAATATAATGTAAACACTAAACACCTTGTAGGGTCGAACGTAAATTATAAAAGGACATATGAGTTTGCGTACGTGAGAAGTGAATCTATATTTAATGACTTGTTGACTAAAAATTGCAACACTGCCAACACAAAAGAAGTTATCAAACCTCTAAAATCCAAGAAACGTGTACACACTCGAACTGAATTAAACAGAGTGATCTTTTATTATAATTATATGTTTATATTACAAATTAAGAATTGAGAAGTAAATGAATTCTTTGAAGTCTTTTCGATTGTTTCCGGAGACAATTATTATATAGCAATATATTATTATTATATTTTTTTTTCAATATATTATTGTGTCGGATGATGAAACTGATTAAATGGAGTGTTATAATTTGTACACATTGTTTAGTGGCTAGTGTATAAGGGTTGTGGTACACGTTTCTACTTTCGAAAGGAGATATATCGTTTTACTCTATGGAGCTCTTAATTACCTATCTAACTTTTATTGGGTTGTATGTAAAAAAATTTGATAATTGAATAAGTCTTAACACAAAAAAGTCAACAACTTTTCCCAAAGAAAATAAAGTAAAGTCAACAGCTAACTAAGTTGACAGGTAAAGAACTTATGTACAATGTGTCAAGTGGATATAATGTGAGACTTGTAAATGAAATCCACAGCCACTTTGACTAACAAGATCATGTGTGTGTACTGCGTAGGTGTTAGGTTCAACTACCATTTCCCTAACCGGCGGTTTGTTTACGGTCAAATTTTCTTAAATTAAAGCATTACTGTTATTAATGTCTTTGGTCTCACTCCTACCTCCTCTCTAAATCTTAGATCACCATGTGCCACTTCGCAATTAATGGAAAATTTGCGGTGATGGATATTTGAAAAGTCGACAACGTGATATCGTCAACTTCATATCATTTGCAAATTTATCAAAAAAGGTTGTCATCATTTGTATGTTTCTCACGTTTTTTAATAATAATTATACTATATAAGATGCACGTGTTGAGAATTTAACTACAAAAACTACATTTTGGCGATCATTTCTCGTGTTAGAAACTGAATTTTGTTTAGCTTCAATGTTTATGGGAACAAAAACAAAAAATCAAGACAAATGTGTATGTAAATCTCTTCTTTTTTTTTTTGTGCACCGTATGTAAATCTCTTCATTCCAAACTTTTTTTACATCCCAGATTCAGACAATTATAAAAGAGTAAGAAAAAAAAAGGGAAACAGAAAATAGAAAAAGCCAATGTAATGGCGTTAAAACGACAGCGATTTTGCCCGTCGTACTGGTTGATGTAATGTATATGTATTATGTACACACTTCATTTACACACGAGATCATTCATGGAGGAATTGGCTTCATATTACGGATTCTCATATACGTCAAAAACTGCGAAGGCAATTCTGCAAGAAGCGCTTGTACCACTGATATCTCCCCATCTGCAAAAAACACAACACCACATTAAAAAAAACCACCAAACCAAGAAGTCAGAACCAGCCTTCTCATGCGTTTCTTGCGGTTAAACTCCAGAATCAAACTAAACTCACATTGGACATCTCGTAGTGCCACGAACTGAACAATATCTCGTGAAGCCAGTCGCCCGCTCGAGCTCTCCAATCTTTCTCCTCTATCCGCGTCTAGTATCTATAAACAAAAGTACAGTTTACAACAAGATCATATATACTTTGTAACAATCTTAAATGTTTGTTTTTTAAAGGCAATAGAGTTTTACCTCCATCTCTTTAAAATCAGCTCCTCCAACTCCTACAATGAGGATTGATAACGGCAAATCCGATGCACTTACTAATGCATCTTTTGTTTCTTGAAGATCTGTTATAACACCATCCTGAAACAAGAATTTGTGGTTTATAAACAATGTTTGATTTGTTATTTTATGTGATCTTGGCTTTTCTTTTATATATATATATATACTCACAGTGATGATCAATAACACGTAATATTTCCGTGAACCTTGAGCTAGAGACGTGCTGGCGATCATTGCAGCAGAGTTGATCACTGGACCAAAAAGGGTAGGCCCCGCAAGAGATACGTTGAAGAGGGCACTGGTGTATGAGGTCATGATACCTTGTATCCCATCCACCTGAGAGAGAAAAAAAAAACACAATTGATATGCAAATCCAAAAACATCAAAGTTTAACTTTAAAGATACGCGAGTCGAGTTTGTGTACCTCAGAGTATGAACTGCTTCCATTGAGGTTAAAACAATGGGAAACTGGACCGTCGATTGGACGAGCTCCGAATCCCCAGGCAGGGAAACGCTTGTCTGAGTCATAAAACTGCAACACTTCTCCAACATCCACTATTGCCTGAGTTAAAAGAAGAGATCATGATGGTTTAGTCACAGTCCCTGCTAATTATAAGAAAATGAAATAACACTGAGTCCTCACTCTCTGGTAGGCATTTAATCGTCCTGAAGGATCAATGTAGTGCAAAGAATCAGGGAGGCGGGGATTTCCGTTTGAAGCTGAAAGACAATAGAAAAGTTTAGATTAGTGTACAGGAAGGAAATGGAAGTAACAAAATAATATCTTGTTGATTAGTTTCTTTTTGCATGATGTACAGGTAACAACAACATAACATATTGGAATTTTCTGCAGTGGTGTACAATATATACCTGTGAAATCGATTGCTACCATGAAGTTTAATTCAAAGCCAGATGCCAAGTATTCTAGGAAAGTGTGCTGGACCGTCTCAGTAAACTTGTCCACAAAAAGCTGGCTCTTTAACACCTAAAACGACCATAAATGGTATTAGATAGCTTATATGAAAAGGCATGGGAGTGTTAGGACACCTTTTCGTATTGGTTTATACCTTGTTTTGTCCAGCACCAGTAGGCGAAGATAAATTGATTCCCTGGCCAGCCAAATGAAGTTTTTCCAAGTCTGAAAGTGATTTCTGAACTTTTCTGGCCACCCCAAATAAACAAGTAATTATGTCAGCTACCAGCTTAAGTCACTCCAAAAATGAGATGGACTGAGCTTTAAGATTTTGGTTACCCGATCAGACTGTGTTTGCCATTAGAGTTAAAGTCTGAGCATTCTATTATCAGTGGGCTGTCCTGCAGGATTATAGAAAAAACTTGAGAGATCTATCTATGAATCAACATGCATCTCGAACAGAGAAACAAACTTTCTATTCATCCAATTTACATATTATTGGAAGGTCAGATAAACGAAATCTCTCGTACCTTACTTCCCACTTGTTGAACACTAAGAAAGACTGGTTTCCAAATAGGGTTAAGATCGTTCTTCCGGACTTCAGTTTTAGACACAGGGATTGGAGTTCCATGCTCTACAATCTTTGATACCACCAAAAAGGGGTCCTAAAATTGAGCCAAAAAAAAAAAAAAAAAAAAGTGTTAAATTTTTGTTAGAACTATATTTTTAGTAAATTAGTAAAGAGAATAAATTACAAACTTACACTTTTTGAGAAAAGATCCTTAGATTCCAAACTTGAACATCTAAATACTATCTCTGTTGTAATCTTAGAAGCAAGGGACTCCTCAGCATGGATGATAAGCTTTCCGTGGTGAGGCTGAGCCTGTGGAGCAAAGCCTTCTTTACGCTTGAGTTCCAATGTGCTCGTCCTATTTGATTTTGTGATTATCTGCGTGGGCGAAAAGTAAATATAAAATAATTCTCTCTCCCTTATGATAGGCAATAAAACGAATTTCTGCTGCGCCTCAGCAACGAACCGGCAAACAAGTGCACATATATGCCAATATTTGGTCAGTAAAATAAGAAAGGGAAGCATTTAAGCAGTTGATACCTCAGACAATGCACATGTTGCCTCACCGAGAAACTGCTGATCGTCAAGCTTAAGCATCTGAAAATTAAATCTTGAGTAGTAAGTACACTACATATTACACTCTACAAAAGTAGGTTGTGCTCGTACCCACATTTGAAGAGACAAAATATGCATGCTTATATGCAACAGTAACAGTATTGTCACTTGATCAAAGTAAACTTTAAGATCAAATGAGAATGCAGGAAACAAAATAGCAATTACCTCCTCTCTTGAATTTTGAAATTGGGTGTCAACATCATATACACGAAACCTGTGTATCAAAAACAAACAATAAGAGTCATATACTTTCAGGTAAAAAGGTAAGAAGGTTTATCTCTATCCAGGTTTATCTCTATCCTCAGTCACACATAAGATTGAGAATCTTACACCAATGTCTGCACCGTCTCGAAATGATAAGCGACTATAAATTTCTTAATCCATTTGGGAGCTAAGGAGTTCAAAACAACTTCGCTGCGGAAAACTTCAGAAAGTGTTGCATCTTTTTCTTTTTTATAAACAACCACCATTGGATCACTCTGCAAAAGAAAATAAAAGCTTATCATCATTAACGGGAGGATATCAAATGACTACCTAATGAACACTAATTTGAGTCAATTACATAGATAACAACCAACCTTGGAGAGCACGTCCCTATCTCGCAAATTCGAAGCAGAAAACGATAACTGCATCAACGAAACACAAATCCTCAGATACAGTAAAAATCGAATTTCGCACTCTTCTTCAAAAGAAATTCAACCGAAACACACACGCACATATATACAGTTAATCGTTTTTGGCGGACGTAGAGAAATTAACGAGAGATAAAAAAAACGATGGAGACGGAACCTCGATTTGAGAGAAGAGTCCGTTGAAACCTTTGGACTTGAGATAGTAATCAACGGCGTCGTTAGTGGCGCCGAGAGCGGCGGAAGAAGCAGTTCCACCAACGCCAGCTATAGCACCAGCACCGGAAGAGACATCGGAGCAGCAGTTCCCCATCGGAGATAATCCGTTTCAAATTCCCAAAAACGGTTGATTAGAAGAAGCACCTGAATCGAACAACAACCATTTCCTTTGGGATGAATTTCGGAAGAATATTCAGAAAACTAAAATCTTTGGGGGGAGCAGTAAATGGGACCCACTTGTCCAGCTCGATCCTATTTTCTTTTTATTGACTCTCGCTCCCTTTTACACCCTTTTATAGTTTTTTTTGTTTCTTCATTTAATTTAAAATATTGACTTGAGAAAATGATATTTTACACGGAAGTATCCAAGAAACGTTCACCAATTTTCTCAGAAAATTCTCTTTAATATACATTGTACCAGACAGAATTATCTGAGTCATTATTTAATTACAAATATTATCCATTAATATCTTTCACTTTAGAAAAATATTATGCGTCATAATAATAAGAAGATTATGACACAAAATATTATCGATAATATTGTTTTTTTTCTTCTACATATTGTTAATACACCCTTTTAAACCAATGGAATCAGTGTGTAAATTGTGGCATATGACTAGAGTTATCAATTTATCATATGCTGGTCAATAAATATAAATATTTTCATCTATAAAAATATAATAAATATTAACCAAACATTTTTTTCTTAATAATTTGGATCAATAATTTTATTCCTTTTCCTTTTTGCCAACTGGATCTGTGATTCTTTTAGTTAAGAATTGTTATAAATATTTTTTTGCTTTTCACAGAAGACTAGCACAACTCTTTGGAAAATACAAATACAATTGCCCATAAAGTGAGCATACGAAATAGACAGGGACTTTCACGTTAATACATTTAGATAATTATTACCATGAAGACCATAATTTATAGTATATCTTTAACACGTCGTATTGTTTACACAACTTAGAACTTTTGCGGAAAAATCCTACTAATTACCAGTAAAAGATAGATGGGAATATGTATGTAATTTTCAAACGTGGATAAAATATGCATATATTATAGACATTCAGTGAAAGAAACCAACGTTAACTTCAACTTTATTTCTCAGTACAATTTGGATTTTTCAAGTCCCACCCAATTTGACTTCCCAGTTACAGTCTTTTCTTAATATATTGATGATCTGTATGTGACACAATAACCACCACCCACAAAGGACAAAGCTGTAAACAGACGGGACCATTGACAAAAGAAAGAAGAAGAGGGCAGGACCAGAGCCTCTAAGTAAATTTTGTAGCTAGCTAAAGGTAAATACAATAAGGGGAAAGAGAGAGGTGTGATTTAAAAATATTTTTATTGGAGAAAAAAGAAAAAGAAAAAGCTTTTATTGAAAAAGAAAGACAAGACAAATAGAAAAATACTTAGTGGGAGACTTAGGACCCCAAGAGAAAACTTAAAACTAAAGCAAAGTCTTTTGTCTACCAATAGATAGGGCTTACTCCCTAGGGTGCGTTTGGGAGAGCAATTTTGCCGTGTTTTCAGGTGTGAACCTTTCACCTTTCAAGGTATTATTATTCTTAATATCAAATCCCAAGTATCAAACATGAACACACTAAAACAAATGTTTTAGGAGAACTAATGATAACAGAGTTATAACGTTTTTTATTAATTTTGTATCCCAATCAGAATTGCATTTCAAATTGCACTCCTGAAACGGGACTTGAAGAAGTTTTAGTGGTTTGAGGAATTTCCTCATGTGCAGCTCAGAAATGAATGTAATCAAACCATATGTATAAAACTTTTAAACTTACAGCAAACGAGCTCAAGACTCTAGCTTTTATGTCCTTGTCCCTCTTTTCCAGTGTGTGCACCAGTTCGAGTCCATGCTTCCCCATACTCACAAGTTGCCGAGATCCTGCAATTCCAATGCAAAGAGGTATTCAGCAAACTGTTTCTCACCTGAACCAAAGCAATGCTCCTTAATTGAGTTTGAAAATTCTTTACGTACACGAAAATTAAGAGAGTCCTCTTTTGCTTGCCAGACTGGCAACACTTTGCTTTTAACAGTTTAAGATGTTTGATTATAGGCTATGGTTGCATCCGCTGCGTGAGGGTAATAAGACTGATTCACCGCATTCCAATCTCCTGTTGCAGGATATGCCTGGTTTGCAGCATTCCAATCAGCTATCCCGGGAGGCCCTGGTACAGAACCTTGCGTTACAGCTTGTTGATTGTACCCAATAGCTTGAGGATGGTATTGTGGCGTGTATCCAACAGCTTGAGCATGTGGTTGCGTTGTGTATCCAACAGCATGAGCATGTGGTTGCAGAGCGTACCCAGCTGCCGCAGCATGGGGTTGCAGAGCGTATGCAGTTGCCGCAGCATGGGCTTGCTGAGCGTAGGCAGTTGCTGCAGCATGGGCTTGCTGAGCGTATCCAGTTTCTGCAGCATGGGCTTGCTGAGCGTATCCAGTTTCTGCAGCATGGGCTTGCTGAGAGTATCCAGTTTCTGCAGCATGAGGTTGCTGAGCGTACCCAGTTTCATGGGGTTTATGAATATATCCGTTTCCACCAGCATAGAGTTGAGTAGTATGCCCCATAGCTGCATGATATTGCTGTTGTGGATAACTAACTGTTCCAGCATATGATTGTGTCCTTTCTTCCATACTCCCAGGCTGTGAATGTGTGGTATAGTTGCCCGCTACACTTTGAGGTTGGTGTGCGTAACCTCCATCAGTAGGTTGTGGATAACTAACTGTTCCAGCATATGATTGTGTCCTTTCTTCCATACTCCCAGGCTGTGAATGTGTGGTATAGTTGCCCGCTACACTTTGAGGTTGGTGTGCGTAACCTCCATCAGTAGGTTGTGGATAACTAACTGTTCCAGCATATGATTGTGTACTTTCTTCCACACCCCCAGGCTGTGGATGTGTGGTATAGTTGCCCGCTACACTTTGAGGTTGGTGTGCGTAACCTCCAGCAGTTGGTTGTGGATAACTAACTGTTCCAGCATATGATTGTCTACTTTCTTCCACACCCCCAGGCTGTGGATGCATGGTATAGTTACCCGCTACACTTTGAGGATGGTGTGTGTAACCAATTGCTCCAGCAGCTGGTTGTGAAGCTTCAACATGTGTCGGTGTAGGATAGCCAGCTGTCTCAGTAAGAGATTGAGCATTAACTACCTGGATATCTGATTGCATGGACTCTGTAGTATTTGGAACTGTAGATGCTTCTGGGTGATAGGTGTTAGCAGAGATCTCATGCTGCTGACTAGCTTCCCCTTCCTTTTGTGATGCTGAAGTATAGAACTCACTTCTATACACACTCCCATTAGCTGCAGATGCAGAAGCCTGCTCATTCCCAGATAACGTCGATGGGTAATATTTATTATCAGAATAAGGTGAAGCAAACTGGTCCTTCTCTGATGGCGTTTCCGGATGATATTCATTTTCTGAGGCCAAGCGCTCTGGGGCACTTCCATATCTGTCATAGCAAAACACCAAGCCTATGATTACACATTCACATATAGGTAGCTACAAAGCCAGAAAATAACAACAGTGTAAATATCATGTCTTTAGTGAGCTTAAGGATATATGCTTCCTAGTGAATGATCGACTTAAGGAATACCAAAAACCCCTTCAACCATATTACCTTCGGATATTAGATAAAATGGTTAGGTATTTGAGTTGAGGATCCTGTATAGATGACCGTGGAGGGTCTCCAAGCAACCGTTGCTGCCGGCTTTCTGTAGGAAAATAAGGCTGATTCAAATTTGACAGACTTGGTGCTTCTCTCGGTGGGGTTGTGTAGTCGTCTTGTCTGGAGTAACTATGTTGGAGCATAGATGTGCGGGGAACAGACTGATGGGTCATAAGAGAGCCAAGTCGTGGTTCTGCATGAGGAGCAGACAGAGGATCCAAACCATTTCTAAGTTGTGTAGCAGCTATAAACCTTTCCTCAAAAGATAGAGTCCTGGGTGCCGAGGCTCTGGAAGCAAATCTATGAGGCAATGAATCAAGTTCCGGAGCAGTAAATGGACGAAACAATGATAACAGATACATAACCTGCAATCCATGAACATATTTAGTTTGCCATATATAATTACACGGGAAATCAAGCAGGTAAGCCAGGAACTTTAAAGCTGTTGTGAAAGAGCAAAAAAAAGGTGTGTTACCTGGTGAGGAGCAAGTTCTTGCTTAAATTTGGAACCTTTGTAATTTTCATAGATTGCAGACCTGAAAGTGTTTTCTGGCAAGGGATAACAGTTCATCACAATTCTAAATCCAACCTGCCAAAATCAAGAAAAAGGAGATAGCAGTTAAGGATTTATCCAATGCCAATTTGAACAAAATAACGTGTATTTACCTGAGCTGGATACTTCTTGTCAAAAGCTTCAGGTTCTATATCCAACCTGCCACCAACAGTAGCTTCATATACACCATAAAGAAGTTTCTTCTCAAAGTCATAGAGGAAAAGCTTCATCCCTGGTTTTATACTCTCAACAACGTCTATTCTTCCTCTTGGAATCCCGAAAACACGGTAACGGTAGCAATCGGTTTTGGTTCTCCCGTTACACATAAAGATATAACCAGGTAGCTGTTCATGATGATCGTGTCTCCTTTCTATCCCTTTTTCTAATCCAATGGCTGAGTTCCCATAAGCAGCCACAAGATTAGTCCTGTTATACATAGGAGGAGCAATGTATTGGGAAGCAGTAACATGTGCATTAGCATTAGTTTGTTCACCATCAGAGCACTCCATCTCCGTCTCCATTGCTTCTGCCATTTTTTTACTGTATATCAGTACAAGTAAGCTTTGTCACAAATACACAATTTTATAAAGAAACAGCAAAGAAGAATGTCACTGGAATTGAAAATTAGGAGCTTAAAGCGATTGAAAGTGAAGTGTTGGGGTACAAAAAGTTCACAGAAACAAATGTGGGCATCAGGAAAGAAGAATAAATACATTAAAATTGAAAACTCGGTTTGGGTTTTGAGAATTTAACGGAAAGAAACACGAATTTCATAAAAAAAAAATCAAAGATATATATGAGAATGAGGCAAGAAGAGCAAGAACAAAACTGACTTACAGTTACCGGATTTTGAAACCCTAGTACAGAAATTGGAAATAAAGGCGATAGAATTCGAAAGGAAATTTCAGATCAGGTCATTATTTGGTTTGATTTTATCAAGATAAATTTAAGTGTGAATCTGAAAAAAAGAGGGTTGATTCTGTATTAAGTTTTGTTCATGAACGTCGGGGAGAAGAAGACTTTCGTTCAGCTAAAAGAAAAAGAGAAGGAAGCTATACGGTATAGCTCCGAGGAGAGAAGAGAGACTAGAGACGTCGACGTTATCGGGTTTCGATTTGGGACGATTTCGTTTTAAGTTTTTTTTTAAGAAATAAACGGGTTACCCGTTTAATTTTGGGCAAACCCGTTTAGGCCCGCGGGCAGGAAGCCCGTTTAAACATCACTAGCTATACCTCACGTGACAAACATGAGAGGCGAAATATTTAAATGGGCCTCAATGAATTATTATCGGCCCAGATATATAAACAAAACTTATTGGACATGATAAATAATTAAATGGTTTTAAATCTTAATATATAGAAGAGGAATCAGAGATTTGTAAAGTTTGGAACTTTCCGACAAGCCGAGACCGGAGTTGGTGCCGTTGTTGAAATCGATCCTAGTCTTTTGATTTGATTAGAGATCAGCTTTTCGAGCATAAGCCCTAATTTTGCCACATCCGTCTCTTCCGGTGTTTTCCATCTCATCTTCCCAAAGATTTATCTCTCTCTGTGAATTCCAGGTTCGTTCAATTGTGATATGGTGTTTCTTAGGATTTGGGGTTAAATTGGTTTTTCTCCTTAGTTTTATTAGCTTGAGACGCTAGTTCGTAGTTCCGGTTTCTGGGTTTCTTCTAGCTCGTGTCAAGCCTAGTTTTTTGTGCTTTTTTCGATTACTGAGTCTCATTGCATAGAAAAATTTGGGAAAGAAGGTAACTTAGTGTTGAATTTCATCTCCTAATCGAAATTGAAGGCTCTCCATTTAAGTTAGCAATGATAGACGCAGTCTTGTTTAGATTTTGCACTCAATACGCTTCTTGAAGTTTAAAATTTTGGGTTAAGAAAGAAAGGAACACTTTTTTTTTTCTTTCTTAAATCTGTTTTTTGAGTGGAGTCTTATCTTTTTCTCTTGTAGAATGTCTTCGAGGGAGAGGGTAGGTTCAAAGCATCATAGCCGAGTGAGCCAAGGCATGTCAACTAGTGGATCATCATCGAGGCACCACGAGACCATCTCTTCCGCTTCGGATCCCCGTCATCATCGAGACCACCGGCTTTCCCTTCCTGATATTTTAGAAAACAAGATTGCAGCTCAAGCTGCTGAGATAGACCGGCTCTCTAGCGACAACCGGAAACTAGCTTCAAGCTACGTAGCTCTCAAGGAAGACCTAACTGTGGCTGACCGCGAAGTCCAGGGGTTAAGAGCTCACATCAGAAAGACGGAAACAGACACCGAGATTCAGATCCGAGCCACTCTTGAGAAAATAGCAAAAATGGAGGGTATTGTCAAGAACAGAGAGAATATAAGGAGGGAGGTGCAATTAGCTCACATTGAGGCTCATAGATTGGCCAGAGAACGCGAAGAGCTTGCTTCACAGGTGAAGTTGGTATTAAAGGAGTTGAAGAAGGTTTGTCTCGAGGCAGAGACTTTAGAGGTGTCGAGCCAAGAGCTAGAGCAGTTGAAAGATGAGCACCAGAGATTACGGTAAAAGAAATATGTTTTACATGTCAAGTAACTGTTAAGATTCATCATCAGTTGTTTTAACCATATGGTTTAATGGAACAGGAAAGAGTTTGGGGAAGAGAAGAGTGGGAACGTAGAGAAACTTGGGCAATTGAAAGAGATGGAGAGGAACATAATTGGAGCAGTTAAAGCTATTGAGAAGCTACGAAGTGAGATCTCGACCGCAAGGAACAGAACTGTAGAGAATTGAATGGTTTTGGGATTTAAGACCAAGAGGCTCCTCTATTTAGGGAGGATACAAGAACCACAATTGTGTTCATATTTTCCTAATATTTATGAGCTTTTCATTTCTCATATTAAACTGTTTCTTCTGAAGAAATAGAGAGTAATGTATTGAAGTGCTCAAATGGTCGACCAAAACATCTGCTGAAAATTAAAAACGAATGATGATGAAACAAAATAGATTATTCTACCGTAGAAACAAAGAGAGTACTCTGCCTTCATGATACTTTGTGCTTCTCTAAAATGACGTTGATTCATCGGCTAACAAGACCGGGTCAACTTTTAGCCATCTTAGACGAATTGGTCCTTTTTGAATTAAATTATTGATGCGACTCCAATTGAATTTAGTAGAAAATAGTGGGTTTCATTCTGAACAGTGAACACATTTGTTCCTGGCTAGTGGCTACAGGTGGATGAAGGCTAAAAGCTGGAATCTGGAACTTAAATGTATGTATTACAAAAATGAACTGGTTCATGTTCTTTTGATCTTTTCTTTCGGTTTTTCTCGGTCTTTATTTGTTTCTACAAATTGATTGTATAGGATAAATCAGACCGGACATATTCAGGATCACGGTTTGGTTTGAAAATTGAGAGAGATGAATCTAGCCCTACTCTGAATCACTAAGTGATGCTAAATACCTATCGAGGTTAGGCGACAAGATCGACTTCATCGCGTTGAGGGTAAACCACATCGAGCCTCATCATACTCCTGTACTGATCAGGTACCGGAGCACCACCTTGCACACACATCTCCACAACCGCAGGAGCCTTGCCGTAAAACCTCGTCAAGCTATTATCAAGAACAGAACCATCAGTAGGATCCCGAACATGCCACACGTAGTTTGGACCGACCACATCATCAATAGTCGCTTCTTGCCACGCATGCATTCCATCTCGCATCTGATGCTTTGTCGCTTTACACATCCTCACTTTGTGTCCCTTTGGACCCACCTGAATCTCTGGACAATACCCACAAGTCCACACTTTGTATCTCTCCATCAGTTTCCTGACCCCTGAAACCATTTCGAACCATGACTCCAACGTCTCGATGCTTAATTCCTTCAAGCTCTTCTTCTCTGCGTTACTACGATCATCTTCTTGTAAAACTGTAGTAGTAGAAGTAACTTCAGTTTCTGAATTTCCATCGTTGACTTCCTCAAAATCTACAATCCGTCCTTCGATGCTGTACACAGGTTTCGATCTTCGCTTTGATGGGAATTTCTCGAGGTCTACGCCAGCCTGTATGCATAGCTCAAGAACGGCAGAGATTTTAGGGACGGTAAATCTGTCGTCGTGTATAATTCTCGGTTTGACAGCACGGTCATAGAGGTGAAAACTTTTGGGGAACAACACAACATCACTTGCTCTTCCTCTTTTCCAGACATGAGTCGCACTTCTTGAACCACTCCCGGGGCCAGTGCAAGTCCTGATTTCATGACCTTCCTTGCCAATGTGAACCTCAGAGCAGCATCTGAAAACAAAGAACACAAGTAACTCACCTGCGTTCTAAATTCAAACTAGATAAAACCGACTAAAGTCTCCATTGTTTTCATCATGGAAACGTTCGAGTAACCGAATCTACAGAGGAAGATTGATTAAATAATAAAGTTTATGATCTCAGTTGAAGAGAAACACAAACACAAGAAATCAATTGAGGCTAACTCAGTGAATTTTTAGCTCAAAATCACACTGGATCTTCTGTTCCAATCAAGAAAACCATACACAGCATCCATAACTTGACTGATACTAACTCAAAACGCTTCAAGGATCAAATTGAACAATAGCTCAACAACTCAATCAATTTAGGTAAGCCATTTTGTCGAAGATGATACAGAAGAGTGAAATTTGTAGCTTAAACAAGCAATAGGAATCATCAGCAAATCAAAACAGGGAGGGGAACCTGCAGCGATGAACAGGAACATGATGAATGATTTTAGAGAGGCCGGAGAGTAACGAGTTGCGGCATCGGTGGACAGAGTGAGCCACGTGGACGAGTTCCGGAACGAGTAACCCGTTATCCGGCGGATCTTCAAGAACTCGACATGGCTGTGATTTTCTCAGTTGTTTCTCCTCTTTTGCACGACGAATCAACTCTTTCATCGGAGTCGGATACGGCTTCCTCTCCGATTTATCTTTCCGAGGCTTGGGTACGTCGGCGTAGAGAGGATCGTCATCATCAGCAGCTGGAAGGTTGAGACTGGTTAAGGATTTAATAGAAGATGATGAAAAACTGGGTTTTCTAATTACGAAGACGGAGACTTGCACAAGCTTTCTTCTCTGCATTTTTTTCACATCCGAAGAAATAAATGAACACAAGGTGTTCGACAGAATTCCCAAATACTCAAATTTGGGTCTCTCTTTGTTTTTTATCAAGCCATGTCACGCGTGACCTTGCTGTTACTTTCGTTGATATTCCCGCCACTACTCTGCTTCTTCTTGCAAAACAAATTTCGACAAAAACTCTTGTCCAGTGGAAATCAGTGAAAACCATGTATCAACATATTATATATATGATATGACCTTTTGTAAACTATAAAGTCAATGAAACCCATGGAAGATATTGGTCAATGCCATTTGCAGATTTCCACTCCTTCTCACGATAGAACAGAAATTAGGAAAAATAATATTTTATATCCAAAAAAGGAAGCATTCAAGAAACCTCTCAGAGTACAACATGGAATGGCCACAAATTAGCCGGGAAAGAAGATGAGTGTAATCCAAGGCTGTTATACATTGATAGCAAGAACCAAAAATCCTTGAATAAACCCAAAACCCAAAAAAGAAAACAAAAAAAAAAATGAAAAACCTGGAATATTTCTCTGGGGACTTTGATAATACAACAAAACTGGTGGAGCAACAACCTGGGTAAGGTTTCTGGTCAACAAAGTTTTTCATCTCTCCAAAAAATTCTTCACTGCAAAATGAGTTTTGTCAGGGTAAATTTAACACCCCCGATTTACAGAACTCTAGGGTGTGTCGATAATATTATATAATAATATATATATTTAACCTTTTGTTATCTTTAGGTCTCCCTTTTTTTTTTTTTTTTACCGTTTTACCTCTGCTTGTTTGCTCATTGGTTAGTTCTCCTTCAAGAACGGGTCAGTTCCATTAGGAGGTTCTTCTCTGTTTTCAGAAACGGAAGAGATGCTAAAGCTGTTGTAGTTATCAATGCTACTAGAACGTGGCTTGCCTGGTCTTGACCTTATGTTGCTTCCCATTGGAAATGGTTCCTGTAATATAACAGCAAAGGAGATAATATGAACCTCTCATTCATTAACTACGACCCTGTTTATCTACAACTGAACATCACTGGATCTCATGATATAGTGAAATCACATTTGAATACGGGCAACCAAAAGGAGACCGAATGTGAGCCACTAGTAAGGAAGTGAATGTGAATAAAAATGAGATGAGGGTAATAACCAAACAAGTCAAAATTATATGAAGTTTTTATCTTTACCTGGTCACCAGCATTTGGACCATCGGTGTGGAAGAGAATAGGTCGGCATCGTTTGTCTTCATTCATTAAGCTTGAATTCTGGAAATGGGCAATAAGAGCTGTTTTCCCTTGGATTCGAGCATACGTAAGAGTTGCCACCTTCTCGCTATTGAACTTTTCCCACTTTTTGCCATTAAATGCCTGTGAATGTTGTTTTTAGAGCTTTTAACCAATGTTCTCCCAAAAGGCCAATCGCGATAAGAAAATGAAGCAATATAAGACTGTACCTTATAAAATGGGACAATCTTTTCAGGTTCAATAAGGTTGATGAAAGCATATCCCACATTGCATTTGTTCTGAAATGAGAGTGGGATTAGATAAGAACGATATTGCAAAAGCTCGATGGCCGCATTAGAAGACTTTCTTATATGAAAAGGTAGGATGCCTGCTTGCCTTGAAGTCAATTGGCAAATAAAGGAAATCATATGTTCCTTTACAGTGCTCGTCAATGGCAGATAGAAGCATCTTAGAAGTATACCTAAACCATAGCAGGATAAAAAAAAAAAATAAGAGTCAAAGATGAAAACAGAATACATCTTAACTAGAGACACAATCTATAAATAGTTGCAGAAGATATAAGTTCACTTACTTATTAGGAATGTTTTTAATCATCAATGTTGTCCTCCTGTCGTCCCCACGTAATATACGGTCAACGTCAAGCTCATACAGTTTCTTGTCAGCATTGCTAGAGCTAGATTCACTTCTACGGTGAGAGAGATTCCTGTATCGTTCATTTGGCGAGTCAAACGACCCTGGCATTGAAACCATTGGACTCCTTCCAGGAAAGAGATGAGACAACTGTTGAGGAGATCGCAGTACAGCATTTTGGGAATTTATATCCAAGCGATTCCCACCAACAGAGAAATTCTTATGAGAACCAATTTCCATTGGATGTGAGGGTGAAGATCCAGGAAGCCCCATGCTACCATGAGAACCTATGTGGAAGCCAGATGATTCTAGAGATTCAGCTACATAGGCTTGTCTTCTGTCCCAGAAAGGCGAGTTTAATACTGGCGCAGATCCAATGTGGTGGTGCACAGGGGAAGATGCCATATTCACCATTATAGGAGGTGCTCTAGAGAATACAGTAACAGGTGGGCGCTGAGTAGGAATGCTATTGATGTGAGATGGCGAGTTAGGCCACATCATGCCACTTGACGGATTCTGTTGCTGAGGGTTAGAGTTGCTCCATAAATTAAGGTTAGGGCGGCGGGAGCTTTGATGCATGGGAGATCCTATGCCTACAGTCAAAAGATCACAACAACTAAAAGTGAGGAAATAAAATATTTCGTATGGCAGTTCAAGAAAAACTTCATCACAATCTTTCATATCAAATTTTTAGTAGCATTCAGTAATTGTGCAATTCTGTTGATATACACAATTAAGGTGCATCCCCTTTTCCTATTCAAACCCCAGTACAACACGCTTGATCTGTTTAGATAACTGAAATTAAGAACATAGTGCTTATACTCCCCAGAATGACAAGTTCTACACCAAGAATGACAAGAAAAAACAGTTGTAAAACTAATTGTCTATTCAGACAACAGTACCTAAAGTTCGCATCCATGTAGCATTTCACAGTCTACTATAATCGTAAGGATCATTTTGTTATCGTAACTTAAAGATTGTGCTCTGATAATGTGTTACAGCAAAGGTATCAAGACAGTAGCAATTCAAAGATAGAGAACTTACCCCCTCCATTAAAGCCATCCACTCCACGAACATTATGTATCATAAAGCCTTCGTTGGCTTTTGCGCCATCACTGACCATTTCAGAAAATGCAGAGGACTTATATGGACTACCATTTGCAAAGTTTTCGACGTACTCCGAAAAAGAATGAGGATGAAGATTTGGCATGCTTTGGATCCCCATATTTGAATTATCAAAAGGGTGGCCATGTTCCTGAAGCCCGACAGGCTTGCTGGCTGAGATGACGTTTGCCGAAGGTGGGAATCCAATAGGAATGCTGAGACTCCGATGACGTTCAATGAAGGAATTCACAGGTGATCCAACAGAATTATGAATAACCCGCATAGATCCACCATCCATGGCGGTCGAAGAAATCAATCCTGGGAAATGTCTCCCTGACACAGAGATATTTTTTTTAACTGCAGTGAGTTGTGTCCCAAGATGACATATGATTGAAGAAAAAAGAATTATAAAACGTGCATGCAGAGGCATACCTATGTGTCCCGATGATGTATTACTAAAAGACATTTTAGGTAGACACCCTTCAACATCATGTACCGCACTCTGTGGCGTGTATCTGAAAAAAAAATAAAAATAAAAAAAAATGAATCCTACATACCCCAATTCAATTGGCGTCCATGTAAAGACTTAACAACAAATCACATGTTCAAATCAGTTTCACTAGCATTTGCATCAGTTCACAGCCAAGAAAGGAATATAAAGCACGGAAAAGAAACCAATCACTACCTTGTACCCTCTGGACAGGTTGGCACAAGTTGAAGCTGCTTCCCAGCAACCTCTAGTCCATTTAGTCCACCAAGAGCAGCTTCTGCAGCTCGAACGTCAAAGAATTCTATGTATATCTGTGGGTTATCATGCATGGTTCTACGAATCTGCAAACCACAGAAACAACATAAGCATCAATCTCAAAATGTAAATACAGGGAGAACACCAGTATATCAACCTCTTTGATTTCTCCATATGATTTCACCAGTCGATTGAGCTCTTGATTCGAAATAGAAGAATCGAGATTATTAACCAGCAAGGTTCCTTTACTTGTATCTTTTTCTAGAGGATTTTCCTGATAGAAGAAAAAATGTAAACAGATATCAACACAAGTCACAAGTGCAATCCACATAGCAAAGACAATATCTTCCTTCAGAACAGTGAATAACACCTTAGGGATGGAATAACGAATGTCAAGTTTCGTTCCTCTTAACAGCTTATTCTGGAGTGCTCTCGCCGCATTCTGAGCAGCCCTTATATCATAGTACGATACCATGATAACGCCACGATTCTTGTAGGGATGAAGAACCTGGATGTCTCCAAATTGCTGAACAAGTAAATTTATCCTTAGTACGAAGTAAACAATTTCAAAAATTCTACATACCATACATTTCCTAAATAAAGAGTCCATGGAAAGTAAAAAAGCTGCTAAAAGAAAGTACCTCAAAAAGGACCCTCAGCTCATAGTCTTCGACATTGCTACTGATATTTCCAACCAAAAGTGTTCTGGATGGAATTTCCCCTCGATGATGTTCTCCAACAGAATTATTGCCACCTCTCTCCCCATTTCTGTGACCCACAGAAGAAAAAATATCTCCATCTAGTTCCATGCCACCAACACTACTGAAGAGGTCAAACTCATCCAAATCATCTCCTGTATTGGCACGAGATTTACGCCCAACCTCACCCATCACTTCCGCAAAAAGATCATCTTCATCTGGGAGAAGATTTCCAATAGTTTGTGCCTCAATCTCTTCTAAAGATTCAGAAGGTTCTTCCTCACGGTGGGTAACAACTGTGTTTGCAGACATAGGGGATAGCATATCACTTCCCTGTAGCCGCACTGCAAAAACCAGCAAGTTGGAGACACTCAAGAAGTTAAAGTACAGTAAGTCAGAGAACACAAGTAACGAACTTTCATGATCATATGATGCTGTATTTGTTTAACAATGATGTTTGTTTACCATAGAGGATTGTAGATTTAGGAAGCTGATTGAAAAATGTAAGACAGTTAATAAAAGATCATAAAGGAGAACCAGAAGCTTACGTTTTCTAGTAAATAAATCAGACAATGAGCTGGAAAATAAACTGCTTTCCCACTGACTACCATTTGTAGTGTTTCTTGCATTAGGGCTATCAGAGGGGTGCGACCCAGAAAAACTAGGTGTCCAGGAACCCTTTGGCAAGTTTGAAAGTCTATCACGACCACCTTGGTTTTCAGGCATCAGGTCTGTTTTCAGGAACCCAAATTGCCTCTGGCGAACAAACCAATACATATAGGTGAGAAAACAGTTCTAGACATCATAGACACTAGTAGAAGATAATGTCATATGTGACATATATGGTACCAGCAATTCTAGAGCTACACAGTTAAAACCCTGAAACAATGAAACCACGAGTTACCTCTGAAGTAATATGAATATCTTCATGAAAGTGGGAAGGTGTTGAAACACCTCTCTGTTCCATTATATCAGACGGCATCGTGCAGATGACAAGAAAATTTGACTAATAAAACCAAAATCAAAATCTTTTTGAACTTTTAAATTTTCTCAACGAACCATATCCTTTCCCCTGAAAAATAAACAAAAAAGTGTTAAATTCAAAGCCAGTGTCTACAAAAACAAAATGCACATCTCAATTGCGAGGAAGATCTTGCAAGAACGACATATTAGAAGGGATCAATCACCCACGTAAAAGCCATAAGATCAAGCAAAGAACTCCACGGATAGAAACAGAAGAATTCTATCACAATTAAGCGAACGCAAACCTCCAAATCCAAAGTTAGCAACTTCAGCCACTCTAGAGGAAAATATCTAAAAGCAAATATATCATACTAGGCTCTTAAACCGCTCCATTTAAGCTCATAGGAATATCTGGAGACGATTAGGTATATTCACAAGCCATAAGACTACAATTCGCCTAACTCCGGATCCTTGTAAAGCTCATTATATTCAAACAGCGAACCAACTCTTACCTAATTCACAAATTCGGCACGGAATTAAACCTATTTCAATATATTAAAATTAAAAACCCTAATCACCAGCTAACAAAATCCAGAAAAGAAAAAAAAAACTACCTAATTACAAACAAACACAATTATGCTTCGTCCCAAACAAATTCAAACCAAATTTTCAACAAACAAAGCAGAAGAATGGATCTCGTAAATATTTTTACCTCCAGGTCTCACGATCCTTGAAGAAACACAAAGCAAAACAGCGATGTTAGACAGAGATGAGAGAAGAGAGAGAGAGAGAGAACAGAATAATTCGCCTTCTCTTTTATCTTCCTCCTTTCCTTTTTGTTTCCTTCTATCCAATCGCATCCATCAGAGAATATTTAATTCCGAAAAATAAATATATATATAAAAAAAGTGAATCGGCGTTTTCAATTTTTTCCTTTTTTTTTTTCGAATTTCCCCTCCTCTCACGACGCGTTGTTTCCAACAAATAATTCGTGCGACCGGCGATGATTTAAGCTATTCCGGCGATAGTGTACCCGCCTACGCTCGATTCCGGCACTCTCTCCGACAGAGAGAGAAAACGGAGAGGAGAGAGATAGAGTTTTTTTTTTTTGGTTTTTTTGGTTTTGCGGTTAGTTGGTTTAGGGAAAAAAAAAAAGAACGAGAGGAAAAAACAAAAGAGAGAAAAAAAAAGAGATTGAAGGAGAGAAGGATTCTGCTACGCTGTATGTACCATGGATCTAGTGGTCTGGTATGAACTTGAATCTGGACCGTTGGATCATGATTAAAACTCAATAGTTTTTTATTTAAAAAAAACAAAAGTATAATTAACGGACTTACACGAGAGTCTCGACGGCAAGTCATCGAGTCCGGCTAATAAACCAAGGAGCCGGCTATTAAACAATGTGATTTGGAGCTGGAACCATTTGGTTTTCTTTTCTTAAGTTGTGATTCACTTGCTTTGTCTGCAAACTTTTTGTTTATATGTACAAATCAAGTTCGGAATTTACACATTTATATTTTGAAAGAAAAAAACTATACAAATCATTGTTATTGATATGATTGACAGTTTTAATAGTGCAATTGTTTGAGATATGAGTATTTTATTTTTCCACTGAGGCCAATGTAATCTTTGGAGATAATGTTTGGTTGGTTGGTTCAAGATTATATTTTAAACGCTATTTTCGTTCATTAGTTCTTTTATTATTTTTAACGAACTTGAATTATTTCTTTTTACTCTAAAAATTCAGTCTTTATCATTCTTGTTTTGTTTTTTCTTGCTTTGTTGTTTTCCCTACCTCTCGAGTCAAGTCTCGCTTTAATATTCTTACAAGTTTGTAGTATAATTCATTTTCCAATAAATGTCATAACAAAATTAAACTAATAATAATTAGCATTGAGTGCAGACTTCAAGTGATGTTGATGTTTTGATTATTAATCTCTCCATGTTAGCAGATTTAGCATGACTGTGTTAAATAGAAATAACAAATCGAAGAAAGGAGGGAAAATAAAATAGCTATGCAGTCACATAGCCAATCGGCCGTGAAATGTGGCCGAAGGTGAGTGTCGTGTACGATATCTCGTCTGTGAATGTATTTACAAATACTGCACCTCTTATCTATGAATTAGTTTATGTGATTCATAATAAATGTTACTATATATGTATTATTTTCTATTATATATAAATGTTTAGCTTAAAGATTCACCAAGTGTTTTGTATAGGGATCTCCGTCGCATATATCAATCTTTTGATTTCATTGAATACAATATACCCTTTTCCTTGGTTGAAACAAAAACCATTTTGAAAATTTGTCTGCCCCCACAAATGTATGTATTCATGAGCAACGTGTCCTATATTTCCCTGCAATGAATGTTATAATCAAACCGGTTCAACTCGGTTTAGTACAATTTTAACAAATACTCAGTTATAAGCTCATAAACTACTAAGTATGCCAAAATTTAACGAGAATCTCATATTGGATCGAAACTGAATTTACATATATATAATTACAAAAACAAAAATCTACTTAAAACAAATTCTGCCAAAACTAAACAAAATCCGATCAATCCAATTCTTCACAACATTCATTTCTCTAGCTTAAACAATTTGGCAATATCAAATAAGTGGTGGTCTAGTGACAGATCATGGTCTTTTTTAGAAAAAAAGTTTGAACATTGTTTCTTTACTTTGATTCTTATTTGGAAGGGGCTACTTTAACCCAATTTTGATTTTCACGTCCGAAAAGATATTTAGGCTTCGCTTGGAAGTTTTCCATTAACAAAAAACTTGAGTTTTTCAAATTCTGCTTGCGGACAAGATGAATTGCATCTTTTCATAAGTTTACATTTATCATCTAGTATTGGAACTAAAAAGACTAAAGAGTAATAAGGCTGAATTTATCAAGGACATTAGCCTTATTGGCAACGAATAAAATTAAAAAAAAAAAAAACAAAATGGTCCAATATTTTTTCCTAAAATATGTTGAGCTAGAAAAAAAATCTCAAGACGAGTTTAATTTCTATTCTGGTATTTGCCGGCCAAGCCAAGCTGATATGACCAAAATAAGCCGAGCGAGTGGCGTGAGAGAAAGGGTCATTGTCCGCTATTTTAAATGCTAGGCGCTGCGTGAAGGATTAGAAAAGCATTTATTCTTAAAGATGCTCTTCTCAACGTATCCACGTGTCAATGTTTCATTAGTTTACACATCAAAAGCTGACCAGCAAATCCCAGAGTTGGATGTGATCGTCTACTTACTCCCCCATCTAAAATCTATGTGCGCCCTTTTTCTTACGACCCGTTAGATTCATCCAGATTACGTGTGCAACACTCACGATAAAGAAGAAGTGAAGAACTTTAACCGTATTTAACCGAACCTAACCTGAATTGAATTAGTAAGTTTCAATATCAAACCGTCTACCAGCTTCAAATCAATAAACAAGATTTGTTTAAGATTAGCATCTTTTGTTGTATGTAGACTTTGTAGTGTCACGCTGGTCTCACATGCCTACATCCTGGGAAGTTTGGAACAGTACGGGTCTTTAATAATTTATTTTTATTTATGATACTTAAGTTAACATCCAAAGATATTCAAAACTTGAGAATGAGATCATTGGTAAGAGAATAATTTATTTTGAGCAACGCTACAATGTTAAATATTTAATTCTTTCAACTAGAAATAATACTATATACAGTATATGCTTTACCCATGGCAATAGTTTCCTGTTTTGTATCAATACATACTAACTTTGTTATAAGAAATGTAGACAAATTCGAAATCTATAAGACACAAAATTTTGGTTTCTGAGAATCAATGTATAGATGAAATTTTGCTGCAGTGGGAATTCAATAGTATTTGACTTAAATTAGTAGTATAAGCTGCTTGAAAGATCAAACGAATACCATGAAAATAAATAGTAGTAGTATAAGCTAAAGCCTTCACGTGCTAAATCTTGAAGAACACGATTGGACAGAACAGCAAGACAGAAGCAATAAACCAATGGAATTATGGAACATCATATAAACTTTTTAGATATCATTGGATAATTAAACTAAATAATATTATAATGATTTTTGAATTATTTGGTTGTTAAATATGGTCCACGCGGTCTCTTCTCCAGATCCCGTTATCTGTATAGATTTCCGTCGGTTTATTTATTTATTTATCTATCTATTGATTTTTTTATAATACCCTGACAAAAATTATTATTCCGTGCTATTTCCTAATTTCTGTCAGCAATTTACATCGGTCTGTGTATCTAAAAGGTTTATATTATTAACTTTAAATACATATCTAATTTACGACGCCAAAATCCACTAATGCAATTCCCTTAACTATTGTTTTTAATTTTGACTTTTTATAATAATTGATAACAAATATAGTAGTTTAAATTAAAGCTGACTTTATAATTAAAACGTCAAATTGATAAGGTTTACCAACCACTTATCTATATTTGTTGTAGAGAGTATTCAGATTCGGCAAAACAAAAGTGGTAAAAATAATATTAGACAGCTAATAAAACTAGGAATTTGGTATTTTAAAGTGGATTTGTATGTAGTTTTAAAATGATGACATAAGTTCATATATTTTATAATAACTGATGGTATAAGTTTATGTAGTTTTAGCAATACTGTAAAGTGTTTTTATACTTCTAAAGAATCTAACCACGTTTCCGAAAAATAAGTATCCCAAATTAAAATTTGTTGGGCAATACTTCTAAATATATATATATTCGAGGTATTAATTAATTGGCCGAGACGTTACATAGATATTGGGACTTTAGGCCCACTTAATCCGGCTTAAACAAAAGGCCCACTTATACCGGATTAAACAAAAGGCCCACTTATACCGGATTAAACAAAACGGCCTGAACCCCAAATTTCACCCCACCCGTTACGAGTCGTCCTCTCTTTGAGCACTTGCTTTAGATTCAATCGAAAACACACAAATTCGCACGCCTCCGCTTCTGGCCGTCGCCATCGGAATATTCCATCGTCACTGCCGTGAAATCATCTCATCAAATCAGAAGTATGGAACTGATTGAGCTGGATTTCTCTTCTATTTTTACGATTTGTTTTTATGAATCCATCAATTTACATATCGCGTGGTGTTTATAAGCGGGGTTTTAACTAGAATTGTGTGGATTTAGTGGGGAAAAAGGAGAGCGAGGTTTCTGCAATGGAGATCGACGATCCGAAATCCGAAAGCTCTGATCAGATCCTTCCCAAGTTCTCGATCAATGGTTAGTTTTCATTTTTCAGGGAATGCAAATATACCCAATCGATTCTTTTGGTGTTTTTGAGACTAATTAGTGGTATTGAGTGTAATTGTATAAGTCTGCTAACTTTTTGAATCTATGCAACATTGCATTTTAATTTTCAGTTCTGCAGCTGATGAAATCTTCTCAGGCGCAACATGGTCTGCGTCATGGTGACTATGCTCGCTATCGGTATTAATATGAATTCCTAGCCTCATTGGCTTACTTGGGCTTTTCAAAAACCTAGGTAATTTTCTAAAATCTGTGTTATTTTGTTGTGTAGGAGATATTGCTCAGCACGGCTGAGGAGGTTATACAAGTCCTTGAAATTTACTCATGGCCGTGGCAAATACACTCGAAGAGCCATACTTGAATCAACCGTCACTGATGTTAGGTATTTATTTTGCTCTCATCTTTATTCCTTCCAAGCTGAAGATTTTGTTAGAGCGGTGTCACTTGAGTTCCTGGCTTAGTGTGATTTTGCGTTTAGCTGAACATAAAAGAAGAAATGTGAAGGCTCAGTTGTTGCTTCCACTAGAAATTAATTAGTGATTTTACTGTACTCCTGCTCATAATTGGGTTAATGTTATGTCTTCATTTGAAATAGGTTCCTTCATGTGGTTTTCTATATGGCGGAAAGAGCATGGAGCCATGCAATGGAAAAAAGACAGCTACCAGATGGGCCTAATGCGCGGCAGCGGATATATTTGATTGGTAGGCTGAGGAAGGCAGTTAAATGGGCTTCACTTTTCTCAAGTTTGTGCTCTATTAAGACAGATTCCCGGACATCTCTGGAAGCTGAGGTATTTCTGTGACCCCAGGTGTTGCAGTATTCACAAATTTACATATAACATATCTACTGCTTTGAAAGGAAGAAGAGAATACCTCTGTTTTAGGCTTTGGAATTTGTTGTTTCATGTAAAATTTATGTGTGCCCTATAAACGCTTGACATGAGTCATCATGCTTTATCTTACTCTTTTATAGGCATATGCATCCTATATGAAAGGTACTCTGTTGTTTGAGCAAGATCAAAATTGGGAAACTGGGTTGGCATGTTTCAAAAACGCCAGGTTTGTCTTTGCTCAATATCGTCATTTTGCAATTTGGTAAGTTTTGTTTCTGAAAGTTACCCCCTGTTGCAGAGCTGTTTACGAGGAACTTGGGAAATATGGAGATCTAGAGAACCAAGTTCTTTGCCGGGAACGGGTTGAGGAGCTTGAGCCTAGTATTCGATACTGCTTACACAAAATTGGCAAGTCAAACTTGCAGACATCTGAACTTCTTCAGATTGGTGAGATGGAAGGCCCTGCACTGGATCTTTTCAAAGCAAAGATTGAGGTACGTATAAATATTCACGATCAAGAATATCATTTTTCTGTCGTCACAACCATAGCAAGTGAGTAACTGTATATATATGTTTCAGTAATCCACATATTGCAGCAGAAAGTTTTTGTCTGTTAGTTTTTTCATCTGTTGTTAGGAACTTAGAGTCTCGCTTTTGATCGGTAACCAACACACATGAATAACGTATTACATGTATAAGTATCTTGGCTACTCTTGATTGTTTTGCAATGGTTTAGTGGTAAACTATTTCTCAGCTCCCTCAGACATTTTGGTCTATAATTATGATGTATATTACTCACTGTCACGTAGGCTGCTATGGAAGAGGCCAGATCTCAACAAGCTGCATCTCTTACAGAGTTTAATTGGCTTGGCTACAGATTTCCAGTTTCCAACCCAAAATCTCGGGTTTCTATCTTAAAAGGTTCGACTAACTCTAATAGCATAGCCATATGGGGAAAGTTTGGTTTGCCTTTACAATGGAGCGACTGTTATGCGTTACCCTATTAAGATGACCTGCCTTTTTAGAATGTTGAGCACCTCTCTGAGGCTCTTATTCTTTGTTCCTTTCTTCAGCCCAGGATTTTGAGAAGGAGCTACAGGGTCCAACAGCGGAATCTCTTCCTGCAGAGAAAAAGCTAACCATATTTGATAAATTATTCACTGCATATCATGATGCCAGGAATACCATACGGAGTGACTTGGTGAGTGAATTTACAAGACATCTTTAGATTTATTGATTAGGTTCACCGAAAAGGTTTACCTTTGTAAAGACTTTTGAAAGTGTAGACAAGTTTGTTCATCACAAAGATTTTTGGTGCATTGCTGTTTCTTTGATTGATTTTACTGAGGAGCATACTATTTTTAGGTAAGTGCAGGAAATGCTGAATCTGTTAAAGATGACCTAAATGGTTTGGACAAAGCTGTTGGAGCTGTGCTAGGACAAAGAACCATTGAACGGAACCAGTTGTTGGTTAAAATAGCAAAGAGTAAACTGAACAGGAAACGTGATGATAAAAGTGAAAAGGTTACTAGGCCTGAAGAGCTTGTTCGATTGTATGACCTTCTATTACAGGTAACCATTGTTAACCTGTTTTTTTTTTTTCAGAAGCAGATTTTGTTTGTTAAGCCATCAAGGAGACATCACCTGTGTTTCTTTTTTCAGAATGTCGCTGATCTTTCTGATCTCATTAGCTCTGGAAGAGACAGGAAACCTGAAGAGATTGCCTTTGAAGAAGAGTGTCAGCGCAAAAGCTTGGCCTTCCGTGCTGAAAGGTTTAGTACTCTCACATTATTGTAATTTTTTTAGGGCGGTTGGTTTTGAGTTGTGGACTTCCTTTAGTATTAACATGATTTAAGCATCTTTGGTTAGAGTTAACTCCTCCATGTCCTTTCTCTAATCCCTAGCTATATGTGATATTAGTAAACTTATTCATCAAATTAGGAATCTGTTTCCTTGTCAATCATCCTCTTCGCCAACTTTGTGGTCTATATTATAACCACTTATTTTATTCCTTATATTCACGTAGTCCTTTCCATATATTTACTGATACATTTATGTTTTCATTGCCCTTGACTGAATTTGCTAATGATATCTTCCCAAATCTCTTTCAGGTGCTTCTACTTGGCAAAGTCATATAGTCTAGCAGGAAAGAGGGTTGAAGCATACGCCTTGTATTGTCGAGCTAGATCTCTTGCTGAAGATGCCCTGGACAAGTTTCAAAGCATAGCTAAGAAAGATGAGGTATTGAGCTCATCGTTTATTGGTCACCTCATACATGGCTTCCATAATCCTTGAATAGCAGTGTACTATGTTACCTCGTATCGACTGGATATGGATGATAGGATACGGTTTATAGGAATATAGGCACAAGGCAGGATTGAATATAGTAGATATTCTTTTTACTGAAGAAATATGAATTTTGACTTAGCTTTTTCTAATAATGCTCAGGGAACAATCCAGGAACTGAAGACACTGAGCAAAGAATGCAGAGCTAACAGTTGCATAGAGCATGCGACTGGGATTATGGAGGAAGAGAAGGCTCCAGAGAATCTGTCAAAGAAAATCTCAACTATATCGCTAAATGATACAGCTACTAAGGTACAATCTCACTATCCTGCCTTCTTAATTTTAGCTAAGTAATTTCTGATCATGTGTTTTGTTTGGCACATCCTCCTGAGCGCATTAAACCTCAATTATCATCAGAAGCTCTCCGTTATGCTGGCGGATTTCGAGTTGTTATGTAGTATTGCAATGTCTCTTAATCAAAGTCCACTCTAATGTTTTTTTTTCCCCTCTTATATTATATGTTAAACCAGGTGGAGAAATACCTGTTAGACAAGCTGGATGTGTATGAATCTGCGGTTGGTGATTCAAACACGAAAACCGCCCCAAAGATTGAACGGTTCCCACCCGCATTCCAATCCATACCGCGTAATCCGATCGTTTTAGACCTTGCCTACAATTGCGTCGACTTCCCAGTTATTGAAAACAGAATGAAGAAAGACCGTAAGGGATTCATCAGCCGTCTGTGGGGATGAAATTTCAACCTCTTTCTTTCTCAGGTTAAAAGAATCTCTGATTCACTCTCCCTTTCTTACCAGACTCTGAGACTTGGTGTTGCTCTTAGCTTCTGAAACGAAATGTATCGAGTTTTTGTTTCTAAATTTATTTTGTCATTTGTTTAGAGAACCACAATTTAGACCGAGGATTACATTTTGCTCTTCTTCCTTGAGTGACACTTGAAGTTTTGGAAATATAGACATTTATTTTATTATATCAAATGAGTTCTCTCTTTTGATTATATAATTACAACATCACATTTCTTGAGCATTGTAGACTCAAATCAAGAATGTTACATTCTTTAACATTGTCTCTGTAGATATAAGGTTCTCTCTAATAAAATGAAATTAATAAGTTTGATCCCGATAATTAGGAGAAGAAGAGGAGCGGGATATTCGTGGAAAACAAAAGTGTTTTTTTAATAATACTTTTTAGTTTCTCACACGTTCAGGAAGTTCTACTTGTCCACTCGGAGTTTTCAATATAAAGTCAACTACTCCTTTGGATTTCATCTTCCTGATTTATTTGCAGTAAATACTCTCTCAATTTCATCAATTAATTGGACTCGCGAATCTATGAATGCCCTCATGCCTGTAACCTACCACACCTAATCAATCAAATCTAAATTGTTCTTTAGCTTCAATCTCCCTTATTATTTTGAAGTTTCATCTTTTTATAAGGAGGTTGTTGTTGTTTATGATAATTGTATGGATTTTAATAAAAAGAATGAAAAAGGTAATTTATTCCCTCCAATAAGCAGAAAGTGGTGGGGGTTATCGGTAATTGAATGTGATATGGCCGTGACATACTATTATTTATATTTATTAATATTTATAAGCTTTCCAAAGTATATTTGTATGGTTAGTTAATTAAATAATAAAAAAAGACAGGGCATGGAAGGTTTCAAAGGTTATGAACACGATCACCACCACAACAACAACAAAAACAACAAAAGAGAGAGTAGAAGAAGAAAGAGCTAAATTTTTGTTTTTTGTCTCCATCGCACGATCTCTCTCCTTATTTTCCGCCCATTTTCCCCACTTCTCAACCAACCCTAATCCCCAAAATAAGCTTTTGATTTTCCAAACACGACAAAAAACTATTCCTTTTTTTTTTTTTGTGGGGAAAAAAACACCGTAATTAGCTCTGTCTGTCTGCATCTCCAGTAATCGGAATTTTCCCATTTTTGCCAAGTGGAGGAGACACTTCCCTACGAAGAAGACGACGACGACGACGAATAAGAAGAAGACGGTAGAGGAGGAGGAGGAGGAGGAAGAGAATCGTTCTGGGTCTCTTGCTTTCCCTGCAGAAGAAATGCATTTCTCTAAGCTCGATGATTCGCCCATGTTTCGGCAACAGGTTCCTTTTTTTTTTTTGTCAAAAATAAGTTTCGATCGTTTCTGTTTCCATTGCTCTGTTTTAATCTCTAGCTAGTACCACATTCTATGATCAAATAAAATTTCAAATTTTTTTTGTTGAATTCAGATACAATGTGGAAACATATACATTTCATCAATTTCAATCAGATATAGATATATATGCTTTTTAAGGCAAAATTCAATGATGCTGATTGATTTCTGAGGCTCTTTCGTATGAATTTTGCAATGTTGGTCTTTTATTTGCTTTGTCTAGCTAGATGTCAAAATCTAAGAGTTGACTTTAATCACTATTCATCAATCTTTTGAGGCTTCACCTGTAACTGTAATTTTTTTTTATTTTGTGTTGAATCTGCACCAAAGTTTAAGTGATTAAATGTATTGGCTGTGCAACAGATGCAATCTATGGAAGAGAGTGCGGAGTTGCTGCGCATGCGATGTTTAAGGTTCTACAAAGGATGCAGAAAATACACGTAAGCTCTTACACTATATTCTGTTGAGTAAGATATTTTCCTACATTGTGATTTTTTTCTTTGGGTTTATTAGGGAGGGACTCGGAGAAGGCTATGATGCAGATATTGGCTTTGTAAATGCACTTGAATCTTTCGGAGGAGGCCATAATGATCCTATTTGTGTTGCTTTTGGAGGTACATCCCTTGTGTTTACTGTTCCTCAATTTTAGATTTTTGAAATTTTGCATCAGTTTCTCTTTGTTCTTCAGTTTTATCTTTCTTGGAGTCATTTCTGAAGGAAATATGTTATTTTCTCAGGTCCTGTCATGACAAAATTCACAATTGCTCTACGGGAAATCGGAACGTACAAGGAAGTTCTTCGTTCCCAGGTACTGAAATCCATTGCCTTTGTATTGGTAGAACTAATTTCCTTAAATTTATCTGTCTTATGTTGTGCTGAGTCGGGCTTTATAGTACATTTTATCGTTTTCCTGCTTCTTTTGTTCAAATTGACTTCATTTAGGATGCCTTCTTTCTTGAGCTTGTTTTTATTATTTAGTAGAGAAATTTATATTTTCTTATGTCCTTCAATGTTAGCGCCTGTATGTTGAATTGTTGATCTCATGATACTGAGGTGACTGCATAGCTAAATTATGATGTCTTGTCAACACTTTTCAGGTAGAACACATGCTGAATGACCGGTTGCTTCAATTTGTGAATGGTGATGTCCAAGAAGTTAAGGTATATTCGTAGTATTAGTTACCACACAAAATGTTGTAGCAAATGTACTCTGATAATCCTTTAAAATTCTTGCATTCTATGTTTCTCTGAATTTCTTCGACTTATATCTGTCTTTAATTTCTCTCACGCAGGAAGCTCGTAAACGGTTTGATAAAGCTACCATTACATATGATCAGGTGCGTTGAATGACTTCAGAATATGTCAATTGATGGGTAAAATTATGGTTTCCCAGTTTGTTACCATAAACAGTCTTCCTGTTTGAAAACCTCCATCTTTATTTATGTGCATCTAAATGAAACAGGCACGAGAGAAATATCTTTCATTAAGGAAGAGTACGCGTTTGGATGTGGCTGCCACAATTGAGGAGGTATATAAAAATCTTATTACTTTCTTTAAGTCTTGGGTAACAACTAGTCACAGATAATCTTCACTATTTTTTCTGCAAAAACTAACTTGGTAGAGAGACATTCCAGGACCTACATAGTGCAAGAACGACGTTCGAGCAAGCCCGGTTTCATCTGGTAACCGCTTTGTATTCAGATGCAACAAATATTTTACAGGATATTCATTCATATAACCGTACATAATAATTGCTTACTTCTTCCTGGCCAGGTTAGTGCACTCTCTAATGCGGAGGCTAAAAAGAGATTTGAGTTTTTGGAAGCAGTCAGTGGGACAATGGATGCTCATCTCCGTTTCTTCAAACAGGCAAGCTTTTTCTTGATAAAATTTTCAGAAGCAAGACCACATAACTTTCGTTCTTTGGAACTAATCAGCTTGGTTTTACAAGGAAACCTATTATACAATGGATTTTATTCCTGTTTTTTGATAAGAACCACTTGATCCGCTTTCTCACGAGTGATTCCTTATTTCAGGGATATGAGCTACTACATCAAATGGAGCCTTTTATTAATCAGGTCTGATACTCCTTGCAGCAAATTTTTCATTTTTAGAGATTTCTCTGTGGCAAGTACTTTCTTATCCAAGCAATAGTGCAAGGTATATCTGTGTCTGATTGAAATTTTATGGCAGGTGTTGGCTTATGCACACCAGTCTAGAGAATGTGCAAATTATGAGATGGCATCACTTAATGAAAGGATGCAGGAATACCAAAGGCAAGTTGATCGTGAAACTAGAAACTCTAATGGTTCTCCAACAGGGGATGGCATGAGACATAACTCAAGAAACTCACAGAAAGTCATCGAGGCCGTCATGCAATCTGCTGCAAAAGGAAAGGTAAAGAAATATCTTTTGTACTGAGGCTTACTCATCATACTGCTCTCACATTTTATACGGTCTTGTTTTATATTTTCAAGTTGATGTTACTGTCCCCCAGGTTCAGACTATCCGACAAGGGTATCTGTCTAAACGTTCCTCAAACTTGAGAGGTGACTGGAAAAGAAGATTCTTTATCCTTGATAGCCGTGGGATGCTATACTATTACCGCAAGCCATGGAATTGGTCTTCAGTAAGTTGCAAAACCAAAAAAAATTGTGTTTTTTATCCTTCCTTCAGAAAACATATAGATAACATTTGTGATATACTGTATCTTTACTGAATCTTTGAAGCTCTGTGTATCAGGGAAATGGAAGTCGCTCTGTTGTTCATAGGAATATGACTTCAGAAAACAGTCCTGGGCTGCTAAGTCGGTGGCTGTCTTCTCATTATCATGGTGGTGTGCACGATGAAAAACCAGTTGCACGTCACACCGTCAATCTGCTGACCTCAACTATCAAAGTTGATGCAGATCAGACCGATCTAAGATTTTGCTTTCGAATAATTTCACCAACAAAAGTTTATACATTGCAGGTATGTTTGCAAGTAAAAGATCCTCAGATTCTTTTACCTATTAATACTTACCGAAACTTCTATTAGGATTCAGGACATTTTTTCATTTCTCTTCCATCATCCCCGAATGACCAGAATTTTTTATATCGTTGTTGATGTAGGCAGAGAATGCGCAGGATCAGATGGACTGGATCGAAAAAATAACTGGAGTAATTGCTTCGTTGTTGAGTTTCCAGACACCTGAACGAGCAATCATGGTTAGATTTATAGGTGTTACTGTTGATTATTTCTTGTCTGATCCATTTTCGCTGTTGACTAATATATTATTTACCGGCAACTCGATCAGCGTCTTTCTACTGTGGACGGAGGTGATACCTTCTCTGCAAGTGATTCTGGTTCTTTAGCAGATCCATATGATATCGAACAGGTAGATAGTGGAGAATCCACTGTGGAAAATCCTATGACAGGAGGAAACCGTTCGAGGTTTTCAGGGTGCTTGCAGCAACATGATATGGTAAAGACTGAAAAGCCAATTGATGTCTTGACAAGAGTATCGGGGAATGAGAAATGTGCAGACTGTGGTGCTCCTGAACCTGATTGGGCCTCTTTGAACCTCGGTGTTCTTATTTGTATTGAGTGTTCTGGTATCCATCGTAACCTTGGTGTTCACATTTCAAAGGTTTGCCATCAAAATTATACATTCAGCAAACATTCACTCTTTGACAAAGGGGAAAGGGTTAACTAACATTTGCTCTATAAATTTGGTATCAATTATTCACCCTGTCGTGCAGGTCAGATCACTCACTCTTGATGTTAAAGTATGGGAACCATCGGTCTTGACATTATTCCAATCGTTAGGTAACGAATATGTAAACTCAGTATGGGAGGAGTTGTTGAACTCGGAGAGTAGATCTTCCAGTGCTAGTAGGTCTTCAGGGTAAGTGACTCGAGTACTTGTAATGGGGAGAAGAACGAAACTACTTCTTACATGTATTTACAGTCTTAAAAAATTTCTGTTTTTCAGCACTCCCAAGTCAGATCGACCAAGAAAGTTGCTTGTAAGGAAGCCTGGTTTCAATGATCCCATTTCTGTGAAAGAGTTGTTCATACACGCAAAGGTATATGTCACTCTGTGAATTAATAAGCAAAGCTTTTGAAGATCTCACGTCTATTCATTGCTAATATAATGACTCTTTACAGTACTCAGAGAGGATATTTGTCCGCAAAGCAATAGACAGTCAGCATTTCCAGGCAGTTTTCCAAGAGATTTGGGAGAATGTCCGTGCCAACGACAAGAAATCAGTTTACAGGCACATTGTCTGCTCTGAAGCGGATGTGAATGCTCTACGTGGACAAGCATCATACACTGTGTCTTTGCCCTTATCAAAGATGATGCAACTGGAAGCGAAGGAGGAAACCCTTGCAGCCAAATTCAAGAGCATTGAAGAGGAATTTCAAGAGAATCCAGAGGGATATTCAAACTCAAGAGGTGACGGGGGAAGTATGGTCAGAGAAGAAACTTCAAACGACTGTTCGTTGCTTCATCTTGCTTGTCTTTCTGCGGATATCGGTATGGTGGAACTATTGCTTCAGTATGGTGCAAAAATAAATGCAACTGATTCAAAAGGTCGGACTCCACTTCACCATTGTATTATCAGCAGGAGATATGCAATTGCAAGGTTGCTACTTATGAGGTAAACTCTATATACTTCATCTTGAGATTTGTTACTGGTCTTATCAACCATGGAGTTGAATTATAACTCTGATACAATGATTCAATTACAGGGGAGGAGATCCAAATGCTGTGGATAAAGACAGTAACATACCGGTCAAATATGCTTCAGAGACAGACCTCAATGACAACGAACTGATTGCTATGTTAACAGACTCCAAAAGATGATAACACTGATGAATCGAATTTGACCATTTCATTTGCTTATCACAATGAAAGCAGAATGGTATAGCACTAGAGGAGTGTTGCTCGACTGAACTCTTTTCGCCTGTTTCCGCCTTTTAGTTCGTTTTCATACTCTTTTTTTCCCCATATGATCGGCGATTTGTTCATGAAGAGCGTAGAGAATACATGTAGATTTTCTTTTTTGCTTGTTAGGTTGATATACTTGTTTATACGCTGGTGTACATATGGTCTTTTTATGGGTTGTATGTTCTGTAAGATGAGAACCTTTGTTTTGGTTTCACTATGAGATCTTTTTTTGTTGTTTGTGTAATGAAAGACACACACCAAATTTTTTTACTTTTCTTTTTGAGTCATCTGCATTATCATCTTTTGATACTGATGAATAAAGAACATTATATAATTGGATCATCATTCTGACATTCAGTACATCAAATCTTTTACAAAAGTGAAAATGCAGAGTGACTGACGCTAGACATGATCACGTGTTCAGTTACTATAAAACTGCTGTCTGTTCTTGAACAGGGTTTTTCCTAGCCTTTAAAAATCGAGGAAATTGCAGATTAAACAGCTCAAATGTCTCTCTCATTTGTCGTCAACTTCTGAATATCATTATCAGGATGGAAACTGGTGAGAAGTAAATCCAATGGGATCCGTTCTGAAGCAAATGAATTGGTCCAGAAGAGTTTACGAGCAGAGACTGCAAATTCTTAAGGGTAACTGAAAAAATAAACAAATGACGTATCAGAAGACTGAGACTGAGTAGAGAGCATCAAAAGTGAGAGGATGAAGCTTTTATAGAATAGATCAGGTTAGATTCAATGTTACCTTTTGCCACAATTGCAACCCTTCTGCAATTTTCAGGTCGGGCAAGAAATTTGCCGTAAACCAAACTAAAACCACCAGTCTCCTTTTTTAGCCACCAAAGGAAAAGAAGGAAGTTTATCTGCTTTTGGCTTTCCGTCTTGAATCTATGGAGCTGCATCAGCTTCCATTCTTTGGTTTGAGGAAATGCAACTTTCACTGATTAACTCAATAACACTCGAAGAATCAGGAATATATTTGAGTCGAACCATGTTCTCCATAACCTTCTCAGCTGCCTCCATTTCTCCCACTTTAGCAAAACCAGAGAGTAGAGCCCGGCATGTTGAAATACTTAGCTTACACCCATCCTCAACAGCGTTCTTAGCAAACATTTGATCCACAAGCACAAGTGCTTTTGTCGCCATCCCTTCTTTCAGAAAAGCATTAATGATAACACTATACATTATGTTGTCTGGTTCAATTCCTGCAGCAATTGCCTCATCAAATACAGAAAACATTTCAGATCTTCTACCCATTTTATCATACCCGTTTAGAAGAGATGTGTAAGTTATAAAAGTAGGCATCAGATTAGCTTGCCGCATGTGGTGAAAGAGCTCTTTTGCAGCTTCCAAGTTTCCTTCCTTGCATAGATAATCTATCATAATGTTGTATGTTACATCATTGGGCTTGCCAAACCTATCAAATGACCCATCCATTAGCCGATTTATCACTTCTTCTTTTAATTCTGTTTTTCCAAACTTAAAAACCCAATTGATCAAAGCATTGAAAGGGGCGGTACTTGAAGCACAACCTTGCTCATTTGTCTCAAAGATGGTTATAGCTCTTTCCACATTGTTCAATCTGCAACACCCATCCACGAGTGTTGTGTACACAAAATTATCAGGAACTAATCCCTTTAGTTTCATCTCATCAAATAACCGAAAAGCCTCCGCTAGATCCCCAGACTTGCAATATCCATCTATAATTGTACAGTAAGTCACTGCATTTGGGGGAAAACCTTTACCTGACATTTCATCAAGCAGTTCCTTAGCTTTTTCAATTTCACCAGACCTGCAGAAGCCACCAAGCAACATGTTGTATATGATGACATTAGGAGTCAAACCTTCTTGAATCATCTCATCAAAAATACTTGAAGCCTTTAGCATATTTCCCAGCTTAGAAAATCCATCAATGAGAGTACCATAAGAGAATACATCAGGTGCAATACCCTTTCCACGCATTTCATGAAAAATCTCCTCGGCATCATTTACTTTACCGTTTTTAACAAGACCATTCATAAGAACAGTATATGTTTTAGCATCACCCAAGATCCCTTGTTCAACCATGGATCTGAATGCTGAACATGCCTCTATTACTTTCCCTTTTTTACAATACTCATTGATCAAACCCGTGCAAAGAACCTTATTTGGAATCACGCCACATTCCAGCATCTCTTTCACATACTTATCTGCAGATGCAAATTCCCCTGCCTCTATATATCCACTGATAAAAGCTCCATAGGTGAAAGCATCAGGCTTTAATCCGTTCTCAACCATTTCAGCCAGAAAAGACCTTGCTTCGTCCATTCTTTTAGCTTTTGAAAGGCCAATTATAAGGGAATTGTAGCAAAAGGTGTCTGGGGCGATTCCTTGTTCTTTCATTTCTTTTAACACCCTCACTGCATCTCCAAACCTACTTTTCTGGAGAAATGTTTTGATCAACGTGGTATATATAACCACATTGGGTCTGCAACCACTTCCACCCATTTCCTTCACAATGTTATAAGCTCCATCGAGATCCCCACAAGAACACATGCCTTTAACCGCTGTACCATAAGTATATGGAGATATGACAATGTTCCTCTTTTTCATTTCAACAAGTAACTCATAACCCTTAAGTACATTCTTTTCTCGAAAGTATGCCTCGATCAAACTAGCATAAGCCTGAGCACCTGGTGTCACTCCAGATGTGATCATCCCATCAAATAGAGCCTTTGCCTTCTCCATCGCCCCTTCCTTTGACATCACACAAATAAAATAATCATACATCTTAGGATCGATGCTAATCCCATGTGAAACCATCTCATGGACTAGTCCGTTTGCAGCATCTGCATCTCTGCCCTTCAGTAAACCATCGATCAGTATACTATAAGTAACATCATCCGGAAACACACCAAAACTTTTCATCTCTACCAGCAAAGATTTAGCATCTTCTAATCTCTTTCGCTTACACAACCCATCTATAAGTATATTGTATGATTGCTTCGATACCACCAATTCTTTGCAAAGCATCGACTTCTTCAACTCAAGTGCTTCATACAAATCTCCCTTTCTACACAACGATTCGAGCACCAAACTATACACATTCAAAGTCGCCGTCCCGAATTCTTCTTCGATTTTGAGAAGAACATCTTTTGCCAACTGAACATTCCCAGCCCTGCAATGTGCAACAGTCAACATTTCATAACTCTGAACATCAAATACTACATTTCTCTCAAGCATCCCCTTATACGCATCCCAAAACAAACCCAGACGATTCCTCTTTAATAACGCATCCAACAAATGGTTACATCGTGCCAAACTAGGAACCAACTCCAAATCCTTTGAGCTCGAAATCACAAATACAGCTTCATCCAAAAACCCTTTCTCAATGTATCCATCAATCAAGATCCCAAATAGAACTCCGTCATCACTCTTTCCCGCAAACTCTCGCGAACATCTCACAATCGAACTCCAAACCTCAGCTACAGGCCACTTCCTCTCAATCATCCGGATTATAACACTATGAGCTTTCCCAAAACTACCGAAATTACACAAAACCAAAGCGAGTAACGAAAACGAATCCAATTTCTGCTCCGTAACTTTTTGAGAATCGACCCAATTGAAGAAACTCAAAAGCCTCGAAGGATCATCGACACGTTTGGATCGTAAAACGGAGAGAACCACGTCTGGATTTATTTCGATTGAAAGATTCGAAGATACCAGAGTGTCACGCCAGTTCACCTGGTTGAGAATTCCCGCTATTTCAGCTGATGCGTCGGAAATTTTCTCAATGTTAACGGAAAATGATCGGAAAAGTAAACAATTCGCTCTTAGAACCAAACATCTCTTCCTGAACAAGGTTGATCCCATCATCTCCGATACCGGAGATTCTCGTCGGAGAAGAGGATTAAATCGAAACGATCAAATTAAACCATTATTTAAAACAATATTCATAAGGCCCACTATTTAGTTGGGCTTTTGAGCCCAGATACTTAAAACCGCCAATATGTCTGAATATATTTTATATCCAATGGTTTCTAGAGAATTGTTATTTTTTGTTATAAAGAACTTAAAAAAAAAAAAAAATGGTAGGTTTGTTTTTCATTTCCGGGAAATTACAAGTAATTTACTATTTAAAAAAAAAAATAAAAAATCACATAGAGTGGTATGTTATTCTTGATTCTTGAACCATAGACAGTGAATTAAATAATAATAATAATATATAGGTCTGGAGAATTCATATGGAGGGGTTATGGGAGAGATATGATGAAGATCCCCACTAAAGTTGAAATTCAAATGGTGCATGAATGTTTACCCAAATAGATAGTGTGTGAAATGCATGGTTTGACCAAATTTCTTTCTTATTTTGTTTTGACGTGAGGAAATTTTTAGAGAAAAGTCGACGGGTATGGGTAAACATTAACTAATAATAAATCGTTTGTTTTAAAATTATAATAAAACGTGTTATTGTTAATTCCACAACATGTTGGTGTATATTTACATGTAGTCTAGACGATTTCTCTGTATATATACTTGAGGGATAAAACAAATTGGTGGGTCTAATCTCGTTGGTTGATATTTTTCTCCATTTTATAAAGTTATATGTTTAAGATTTTATACACATACTAAAAAAGCAGTTTAGAGAATCTCATAATACCCCTAGCTTAATATATGAACGTAGAAGTTAGCACATACTAGCCTCATAGATTGAGCATAAGTTTTTGATGATTTAATTATTTTTATGAATATTTAAATATTGTTACTTTTTTTTGTTAAAATTCTCAAAAATATCACTTAAAATTAAAACCATTTAATTAGTCATTTATATTTTGAACTATAAAGTCACCCAAATACCTAAAAAAAATAGTCAATAATGTCTAAATTTTTTCAATAGCTTAACTGTAAAGTTATTTTTTTTTAATCACAAATTAATTAATAAAATATTCATGATCCAATAAGCTTTCCTAAAAGAGTCTCTTTAACCATTAAAAGTTTAAAACTAGAGTTACTACGATTGGATATTAGATAAAGCGATATACTATCGATGAAACTTCCGAACTAAATCTTAATTTAATTATGATAGCATCGGTAAGTAATCATTTGTATGATCTAATGTGGATGCAAACCCAAGTTAACATTCCAATCACCCAAAATCAACTTTAAATAAAACATAATGGCTAAGTGCTAACGCAAGAAGAAAATAGTATAGGTAAGATAATTTATTATTAAATGTTGCTTTTTAGAAATTGTTACACTGCTCCAAGTTGAATAATCTTTGCACAAAAATAAATAAATAAATAATTGTGTTGGAAGCAAGGAAGCAGTGACTAAAGAAAACAACTTAATCAAGCACGACTAATATCTTCTTAAACGCTTTCATCGTCACTAGATACAATTAATTATTATTGTTTATGACCCATCGACCCAAGTTGGCTCCAATAACTAGTGCATTCCATTTTAATAACCATTAAGTTTATTGATAATATAAAATAATAATTTGTGTTCTATGACGGTCAAAGAAAACGATTAAAAGTATTTATTTTCTTAAAGTGATGTTTAGACAGAAATAGTATTTCTTCATTGAGATAGAGAAGTTTTCCAAATTCTATTAGCAAAAACATTTATAATTTGCAAAAAGATTATTTACCATGTCTAACCAAAAGAATACTACTAAACTTTTATTAATTCAAAAATCTAAATTAACATTTTTAAATATAAATAATTCTAACTCAAGTTCAAGTTTTTTATAGCCGCGATTTTAATAAATGGCATAAGCCGACAACATTGAAGCACTGTCGGTGGGGGAGAGTCCGTATTTAAGATTGTTACAGATAATTATGAAATTTATTTTTGTCGTATTTTCTTCATAATTTGACCCGATCAAATAAATTTGTAGTAGTATGAAACTATTCTTCATTAGACGAACCAAAGCACGAGGACAGGAGGCTCGACACGTCACACGTGGGCAATTGATAAAGTTCGACTAACTGAAACAAAAAACAACGAATAATTAATAAGTAATCAAATTGCTAATTTTATAATTAAAAGATAAATTAATTCTGAAATTACTAATTAAAAAAAAAATTGATTCCAACGTTTCATTACTAAAACTTAATTTTAAATCATAGGAGTAATTAGTCGTTGGAAAATGTATACATATTGGGGATAAAGATGGTCTAAAATGTCCAGCACTAAAACGTTTACTATGCAGTCTTGACAACTTCTTACAAGCTTAATAATTTAATCAAATTATTAATTGATTATACTTATACATAATCTAGATATGTTATCTCTAATTGACTTGAAAGAGGAGGTTATCTTCTACGGTGGAGCCATGCGATAATTTCACATTAAAATAAAATATTTATTTAGTTTATCCTATGTTTTGGGATAAATTGACGTACATGGGCGGCTACAGTTATGTGTATGTATTAATGGGGTTTGTTTGTTTTTATTTGGATTTTTTTATGAGTTTTTGTTTTCGTGTTACGATTTTTTTTTTTTAATATTGGAATTGGTATAAGCATAAGAATAACGTTTTTTTTATAAATAGGTAACTACTTTCAGAAATTAGTTACGGAAGAACCCAAAAATGATCTAAAGAAGAGGCTAAGTATATATTCCGATGGTTAGCTAAGAAAATACATGAAACTCCCGTAACAACATAAGGATCAAGGGCTCCAATCTACGTTTATGCTCGAGATCGATTTCAACAAGAGATTAGAGGATGGTTTGCAAAGTGTTCTTTACAAATGTGAAGTTAGGTGATCTTTGCAACTATATGATAGGACGACAAATCTCACTAGATTAGAAGATATGCTCCGGAAGATTTTTCTTTTAATTTATAACTATGTAGTCCGATATGAGTATATGACTTATGTCTTGTTTAAATTGAATAATTGTTTATGTTCATATTTTGTTAGATACTCAATAGATTTGATCCAAAGGATCGACCAATTTTGTTTCATTTGCAATGCTTCATTAATTCGTTTGTTAACCAATCTCGTACAAAGAATAATATTGGTGAATTTTTTAGTCCGGAAAACTCGTGACTATATTGGTAAATAATTCTGCCACTATGCGTTCACCAGAATTAAATCATCTCAAATGCATTCTTCTATTTTGAACTATAAAATTAAGTAATTCTAAAATATAATAAAAAGGTTTTTTTCCAGTACATCAATTTACTTTTTTTTTTGTATGAAATCAATTTACTTTTTACTCTAAAAATAAAGTAAAAATAGAGTTATTTAAAGTAATCTTATCATTTATAATAATTTAGAGTAAACTACAAAGTATAATTCGAAATAATTTTACACTAGTAATAAAATATAAATGCAAAAATAGAATAGTGTTGAAAATACCCATAACAACCAAACGTACCATTATTTCTAATATAATTAACAAGTGAAACAATTTTTTTTCTAAATTCAATTAAACTAATTGCAATTTGCTGCAAACGATAATACATGTGATTAAAGAAGCAGGTAGGTAGGGTGCTTTATATGGCTGGACCGTTTTAAAGTTTGTGTTGTGTTTTTTTTTCCAGCTTTAAGATATGATTCTCACTTTTTCTCTGCGAGAAAGATAGAAAAGTCATTAATAAAAAATTATACTACCACAATCCTAATATAATTAGTTACAAAACGTAATTTCATTTATATTTATAAGATACACATAAATATGACGTCATCATCTGTAGTTCTAGCTTAGCCCGTTTCTTCACCTAAACGACTGTCACGCAACGTGCGTGACTAGACGTAACCGAACTCGATAGGAACAAACTTTTAAATAACTTAAATAAAATAAAAAGCGAAAGGAAAAACAAAAATAAGACGAGTAATTCATTCTGGCTTTTACCTGCGAGACCCACGTGCGTTGGAAAGGGGACTGCTCACCCACGTGGCTTGTGCTCATTCGTTTTCTGGATAACCGGCAGGTCATTCCAGCCTTACCTTGCAATTTGTAAAAACGACCGAAAATCAACCCGTTTTAATAGAATGGCTCGAGTCCGTCAATCAGAATCCCACGAGCCATTCTGTAACTGACCACTGAGTTTCATTCAAAAAAAAAAAAAAAACTGACCACTGAGACCTCTTTTATAAATTGGATTAAATGAATTCGCGTGGAATCCGTCACCTGTGTCCGCGGGCGCGTGTGTCATACTCGTTGGTGATGAGAAGTGCGATAATGACGTGGCATGTTGGGATAAAGACCAAAGACCAGACTTTTTTTTTATTATTTTCACTAAATAAAAACCAAACAATCTGAGTTAAATTTTAAGTTTATTACTGTCCTTAAGTGAAATTTGTGTCGTGATTGAGATTAATAAGTTTATTTCATAATTACATGTAGCAGCTGAAATTCTTATGATCTTCCAATTAAACCAAAACTACGTTCCAGGCTTCCAGCTCTAATTATTGTTTATGAAGAAATAATAATATATTAAGAAAATAGTTAATTAAGGTAAGGAAAGTAGGGGTTGGTCTGTAGGTTAGGGTTCAAAGAGGGAAGAGATTAGGAGAAAGGAAGCATGAAGGCATGACCCATTACTTGAATTAGTGCTCCTTAATCTGGTGACACGTGTAGGTCCCACGTGTAATCACTTCACATTATTATTTTAAAGATCAATAAGTAAAAACAAAACTTAGTCCATCATTAATTTGTTTTTCTTTTTTTTTGTTACAACAGTATAAGCTCTCTGGCTCCCTTTTGCTATGTAACTAAACCCCACTCTTAATTTTAAATATTATATACAGCTTTACCCGAAAACAATCTATCATGGGTTGGTAATGACACATTAACAGTGTTAGAGAATGATTCCTTTTCTTTTTCCAATAAAAAATTAAAAAAGTTTCTGCAGTAAAATGTTAGGTGATCTTATTCTACTACATAGGAAAAAAATACTCAAATTATGTCTTATAATTTCGATAATTGACTAATATGGTTTGAAATATTTATGGATACCAAACAAGATTTCTTAACTAGAAAGACAAACAAAAATAGAGCACATTTTGCTCGTTTTCCATCAACCCTATGCCTCCAGTTTGTTCACATCATAGACATAGACGATCATCAAGAATACAGAAACAAAAAGAAAATATAAATATAAATATAAATGGCAATATAGATTTACTTTAGGTAGCAGTATTAGAAATTGACATTAAAGGGCACGTTCACGTGTGTGAGCATGTACTACTCTACACACATGTCGATGGTTGTAATATCCGTTGCTAATATTAATATGAAAAAAAACGAAACTAAATATTATTTATTTCTTATACTTATCTTTTAAAACCATATTTGATATTGTACTATTTAGTCTATTTTCTTTTGCTAACCTCTGTATTTAATATTGTACTGTGTTAGTTTCAATTATAGGTCTATCACTATGTACACAGTACACGTCCGAATAATGGTCTAAAATTTTATATAAAAAATACAGGTTTTATTTTTGATAAAAGATGATTAAAATTTATACAAGGTTGATACTTTTTTTTTTTTTTACAAGGTTGATGATACTTAATAGCTCATCTGGAATAAACTGATTTTTCTGCCCTTTTCTCATATGATGCGGACATCCAAACCACACAATACCGGGATAATGGAACAATCAAACCAGCAGCTGAACCAAAGCTCATTCAAACCGGATGCACAAGCCTAATTAGACCCGACAAGGACATATGCTCATTGTTTGAAGCATATCAGCTCAACCATGGAGATTCAAGGCATGAAACCACTTGGAGATTGTTCACAGCTCAGCTACAAAACACCTCGAAGAAGAATCAGCCCAAACGGAGTTCAGACGAATGATTTGTTCAAGTCACAAGTCGGGTTATTCCCAGCTTACCCGATTTGGACATACTCGTATTATTTGGAGATTTCCGATCAAACCAAGAAGAATTATGCTACAAACCGACTTGTTCTACAATCTTGACCCATCGGAGGCACGCGGCGAATTGGATTCACACCAATACAAGTTCAGGTGTGAAAGTTATTGATTTTCTAAGCCAAAGGATCCTCCGCTTGCTTTATTTGGAACCTTTCAAGCTTGGGAGACTTCAGTCACATGTTTGGCGGCCAGGAGAGTCTCTAATTCCTCCAGAGGATCCTAAGAACACCTCAAGCTTCATTCCTAGCCATTGGATCAGGTTGATTCAATCTCACCCATTTATACACCAAGACTTTCCATATCAATACCCGAGAGCCTTCAATGCACTTCAACATCTAGATTCCTTTGAACCAATGAAGACCACGACATTTAGGAGTTTCTACATGGGCCAGAGGCGTCTCTCACATGGTTATATGAAGAAGATTTCGAGATATAAAGAGGCAAAGAGAATATTTCCCTTATTTGGCCAAGCATTGACTTCTAACGGCCAAATATCTTTCACGAAGATTCCCTTTTATTTTAGTCTTTTAATTTCGTGTATTTTGTTTCCTTTTTAGAGTTTATTACCGTTATATCTTGTTTAGAGTCGAGCCTATAAAGCTCAAATTATTTGTACTATTTTTAGACACCCTTTTTCATTGATTTAATAAACATTCAGTTTTCCTACAAAGTGTTGTCTTTGTGTTCTTGTTCTTGTCTTTAGGATCTAAGTGTGGAATCACTTGTTTTCTATTGATTTTCGGATCAGATTGCTTGTGGAATCAAGCCTTCTTGTTTGTGTGTGATTGTGGAATCAATCACAAATCCCATCTCCATCTCTATCAGCATCCATCTTCCGCAACAAACCTTGTCAACTCTTGACATCTTGTGATCAATAAGATTTGGTGGATTCCAATCTTATATCATCATATAAGAAAAGGTGTAAAATACACATCATAGAGATGATATTATATGTAAATGATACCTTTTTAGAAAAAAAATCAAATATGATATGATAAAAATCTATCAAAATTTTCAAAAAAACTGTGATAATTTTTTGGACGAAAACAAATATATTTAGGTTTGACAAGAAAATTCAAGAGATAAAATGATCAATCAGCTCTGTACGACGTCGTATGGAAATTTCAATAATTGCGGTAAGAATTAAACACATATATCAAAATTATCAACAAGCTGAACACATGCTTTACAAAAGCTGTGTCTACTTTATGAGTGTTTGATTATTAAATTGCAAGGTATAAATTGCGTAGGCTTTTCAAGACACCAAATTAAATATTTGTTTAAACGGTGATGGAGTAGCTTTTCTGTATACTAGTATCAAATTGTGATATACGAACACCAGATTGGAGGGGAGTATTTAGACCAAGTGCAATGGTAAAATATGGAGTGTGAGAGCACTGGTAATGGTGGAACACCATAAGGTGTTCTAAGTGTCAAAAAATTAATATAATATTGTAAGAGGTTTAGTTTAGATCTAATGTGAAATGAGTTGATTATTGGTAGGACTTGTTTCTAAGTAATATTTTAATAATTTAAAAATTTTTAACTTAAAAATTTTATTAAAAATTAAAAAAATAACATTTAAATTGAAAACATGAAAAACTTATACTAAAATTAATTTGAAATTAAAATGAATTATAAAAATTAATTTTGGACAATTCTCTAATACAAAATGTGATTCATACACTAATACAAGAACTTATCCAATACACCATCTAATCCATACTCTAATACAAGAACTGATTCATACTCTATTACAATAACTGATTCATACACTAATGAAGCACCTGCAAAATTTAGCCCAATATTGTGAAATTGAAAGATTGAAATTTCTATGAACTCACCGGTGGAGTTTGCAAACCGATCATTGAAAGCAGCTTTCCATCCAGCGTTTGGATTCTCATTGACTTCCTTGACAATATCATTCTGCAAACACAATACAGAAGAAGCAAAGACATAATATCAGTTTGGTTTTGTATATTTTACAAATAATAAAACTGATCTCTGAATCAGGTCACACAATACACATTATCAGTTTTCAAAAACAGTTTGTAATGAGGAAGCTCACGAGATCAGTTTGTAATGAGGAAGCACAAAACCGATCTCTAATTCAGGAAATACAATACAGAAGATGAGTTTCTACAGTGCTGTCTGTTTCACCAGATACAACAATCTCCTTTGCAGCTTCATCAACATAGCTGCTCCATTTAAAAGCACTAAAACACAAACAAAAGAGTAATAATTCTCTAACCATTGCAGCCATTCCTTTAGTTGTCAAAATGTAACGGACATGAATAAGACCATATAGCATTTCAGCAGCTGATTCCACCATTTCATTCTGCTCTTCAGTAAACAAAGATTGAAATCATCTTGTATATAATCTTCATCGACTTCACAGATTAAATCATTCCCTCTCAAATTACAACTTATACACAACTATACAACCACATCAACACTCAAATCAGGAAACCAAATATCCATAACCACTCAAATTTCAGAGGAACACTCACATCATACAAGATTAGAACAAAAGATCAAATAGATTTCGATTAGGCCTATAGCAATACAAAAGATCAAATATATTTCGATCAAAAGATCAAATAGATTTCGATATGAAAAACAACAAACCATATAAATAACTAAGTCTGGAATCGGTGATGCTCCTACAATCCTATATTGGTAATCCAAAACCTTTAATTGACACATGAGACGAACCCATCTCACGAATTCTCAACAAACCAATGACAAATTAACATGATAAAATCGAAGATTTGAGATGAAGATGTTAACCTGAAATGGGAGATGCAACGAAGAAGACGGCGAATCGGAGATGAAGCAAGCTGATCTTGCAGATATCGATGGGGATGCGAAGCAGTAGAAGGATTTCGGTTGTTTTTAGCCAGAAATCGGAGATGAAACGAAGAAGACGACGAATCGCCTGTGATATCGCCGCAGAGAGACGAGGAAAAAAAACCCTAGATCTCGACTTCTTTTTTTTTGCAAAATGAAAATGATTTTTCGTTATCAGATTTTTTGGCCAATAGACTCGTGACACGTCACCCCGAACGTGGGCTGAGAACGCGTTCTCGTTCCGGACGCAAGAGACCCATCTTCTTCAACTGTTCAGCCCAGATAGTATTAAAAAACTATCAGAACGCCAAAATTGTTGGGCCGTTATTTATGCTCTGAGGGAGAGGTTGTGAGGAATAAAAAATTAAAAAGTAATGGAACAGTGTAAAAAATAGGAGAGAGGGGTTGTAGGTTTACAACTGGTTGCAAGAGATTATTTTAATCTCTATCTCTCTCTCTCTTTCCTTCTCTCTCTTTTCTCTTTCTCATTAAATTTTAATAATAAAAAAATATTACACATCCACTCCATCTATTTTACCATTGCCCATGCTCTTATATACATATATTTAATTTAGGGTAAGAGAAATAGATTAAAGAAATAAAAGAAAGAAAAGAAGAAAGAGAAAATAAAGGGTTTTTCTTTTTAACGGACAAAGATTCCTACTATGGTTGCTTTTAGACCACACACAAATGCTACACAGTACTCTTGGGTCCCACACCTCTTGCAAGTGCGTTACTAACACGTGAATTTCCTCTCCCAATTTCTCGTCCCTTGCTCTGCTCTGCTGTATCGTATCGTTTCCTCGTCATATCGCGTGTGACGTGTTAATGCTGAACAGTCTTCTTTTTATTTTCCATATCTTTATCCTGGATTACTTTTATTTTTCCAACTTTTTGATTCTTCAAGCATGGTTTTGCAAGTTTGCATAGATTTTGTGTTTCCATTGGATAGTTACGTGATGTTTTTAAAAAAGTTCTGCAAAAATTTACTGTGTCGTTTGTGAAATGTAGAACGACATAAGTGGAAACTAGAAGAAAAAATAAAAAGTTTTTGTAAAAGATTCACAATTGGTCTAAACGATTTTTGATTTTCAAATTGTATAATAAAATCGTTTTAGCTAATAAAGTTGACTATGTATGTTAGGGTGCATGTCATTACGTGTTTATGTCATTATGTTTCATTTTTAAAACCGATTTTAGTATTTTACTATAAGGTAAATTTTTAATTTATTTATTTTTGGGTTTTCGAATATTTTAAGAAATTAAATTTTCTGTAGAAAAATAGATATTTACTGATAATGTGGAGTATATTTTAATTTTAATGTTTGATTTTGGCTTTTGGGTTTGTATTTGTTGTTTTTATTGGAAGGATATTAATAATTATGTCTTTTTAAAAACTATAAAAATGTCTTATACTATTGATGAATAGATTCAAAATTAAATGTTACATGGAAGAGGATGGTGTCCGTAAGAATTTATGGAGTTCCTATTCGTTATTTTTGTAGTGGTGGCAACTGTTTTCTGGTCGATTGAATTGTGCTGGTTTAACCAGCCTTGTTACATAGTTCAATGAACAATCATAATAACTCCCACAAATTTTAATTATGTTGTTTATTAGTTGGAATTTAATCCAACGTAAATTTTTTTGACAGTAATTCACAACTCCAGTTAGAAGACATTTTTTTTTTTGGTAGAATCCAGTTAGAAGACATTTGACCTTTTGTCCAAAAAAAAAAGAAAAAAAAAGACATTTGACCTACAGAATGAACACCAACGTTTTATAGATACTGAAAAAAATTATTTAATTTATTCTTAATCTGTAAAAAATTCGTTTTGGAAACACTAACTAATCCTATTTGCCAGCTGTATGAGTGGGCTATACAATAACAATACACCAGATTTTCTCCTTTTAAACCTTCCAATCCCTTTATAAGCAACATATGTATTTATGACGGGGCGTTTGGAATCTAAATATCTGCTGAAACAACAATTAACCTCATCTGCCAGCTGTATCATGTATGAGTAGTAATCAAAGATTTTTACTATATTTTCAACAAATTCGAGAAATTATTTAAGATCATCTGAGTACTTAAATAATTATGGAATAATTGTTAGAGGTTCAATTTTTGTTCGCCATCAGGATATTATTTTATTTTAATAGCTCCGGTTCATGTAATATTCGACAATCGTTTTTATTTGGTATTATATGAGTTGTAATTTAATTAAGAAAAAAAAAAAACAATAATGAAACGTCTTTGTTTTTCCATAAAAAGAAAAACAGGGTAAATTAAGTACGAGAGATTCACGAGACGAAAATTCCCAAAAGCGCACGATAGCCAAAAGACCGTGGAAAATGACAAATAGGAAATATCTCGAGAATGCTAAAATACGCAAATTTTTCTGGTGCCACGTAGCTTTTTGCTCTCGTTCTCTCTACGTCCACCCAGACCTGCCTGTTCACAGCACGACAAAGCCACTTCCCAATAAAAACACAACACCTTTCCCATTGACGCTCTTTCACAAACACCGTTATCTTCTTTACCCAATCAAATGTGTACACTTGTCCACGCCGTGTTGACGCCGTTAGTCCCATCTAAAAAAGTAAAGCAGCCTTAATTACTTGCTAATCTATGTGACTACCATCTAGACAATTTAATTTCTTTTTTCTCTCCCCTAGTTTCAACCGATGGTATTTTTTTGGCAATTAATTAAAACATTGGTTAATATTTATTATTCAACTCACAGTATTTTAATAATACAGTAGTAGCATATAGGTTTCTTTAAGTTAAATTCAAGATTATAATTTTTTAGTCAACAATTTCACGATGACTTAAATTGCTACTATATTTCAGCGGAAAAACGACTTGGAAATGTATGCAATTTGGGTCTTTTTCTTCAATTTATCTTACAATTGTTTATATATATATATATAATAAATTAAGAAAAGGAGATGACAATTTCTTTTTAGAAAAAGGCTTTATTATAAAAAAAAATAAGTCGAGGAAAGAAAATAATTTTGGTCACTTGTCTTTCGCTTTGTGAGGTCGCAGACCCTGGTCCCCCGGAAATGGTTACAACCGGGAATAGCCGGTGTGAAAGAGGGAATGGTAACCGGTGAATGCCGGTTAAACGTATGGGTTAGAAGTTCACCGCGGTTGAAATGATTGAAGCAGAGTTTTTGACTAGTCTGGTTAAGCCTTTGGTCGCCTCAGACCCAGAAAACAAAGATAGGAAAGACGAAGAAAAAGCAAACTAAAGAGAGAGAAACAACTTAGAGAGAGAAACTTCTTATTAGAGAGAAAAACTGGAAGAAGAAGAAGATAATATTGCTAGTCGTCGTCGATGTTCAACCTTCTGTGACTATCCGATAAAGCTATAAGAGAGGAGAAAGAGGAAGAGAGAGCTACAAGTCTAAATCGGAGGCAATTTTGAGGTGAAATTGGTGGTTTCTAGTATGATTCTAGGGTTTATCTTCTCTGATAGTTGTATCGAGTAATGTAAAGGAGCTAAACCAGTGGTGATTGTGTTTGTTAGAGAGATAGAGACGAAGAAGTGCAGTACTAAGTCGAGCTTTGAGCTTTTTCTGTGGAGGTTTTTGAAAGAGAAGAGGTGGATTTGGAGATTTCTTGCTGGTATCGTCTGCTTAGAGGCTTATTTGATATCAGATGAAACAGATCTGAGCTTCAGAAGGTATGGCGAGTTCGGAGGTTTCAATGAAAGGAAATCGTGGAGAGAACTTTTCTTCCTCCGGTTATAGTGACCCAAAGGAGACTAGAAATGTCTCCGTCGCCGGTGAGGGGCAAAAAAGTCATTCTAACCGATCTGTTGCCGCTGAGCGGGCTGGTAGGTCTTCGTTTCTCTGTTTTTCTTTCTTAGCTTGGTTTTGGTTACAGACTCAGTTGATCTAATTCCTGATTTTTACCTTTTCTTCTTCTTCTTCTTAGTCGACCCTGAGGCTGCTCTCTACAGAGAGCTATGGCACGCTTGTGCTGGTCCGCTTGTGACGGTTCCTCGACAAGATGACCGAGTCTTCTATTTCCCTCAAGGACACATCGAGCAGGTGAAAATTTTTTCATCTCTGAGTTGTTACCTTTTTTTGCTAAATCTTTTAGTTTTCCCCTCTTTGAGTCTTATCAGCTGAGATATTTTTCTAAGGAAATTTGTCGGTTTCCATTTTTTTTGATAATTAGGTGGAGGCATCCACGAACCAAGCGGCAGAACAGCAGATGCCTCTCTATGATCTTCCGTCAAAGCTTCTTTGTCGAGTTATTAATGTAGATTTAAAGGTTGGCTTCTCTAACTTCATTGGAGAAGTTTGGTTGATGAGTTTTTAATTGTTTGCTAACAAGAGTTTTGTCTATGATTTTACAGGCAGAGGCAGATACAGACGAAGTTTATGCGCAGATTACTCTTCTTCCTGAGGCTAACGTAAGTTGTGTTTTCTGATTTATTGGTTTTTGAGGGTTGTAGTAGGATTATCTGAATTCTGATTTATTCATGATGCTGAATTCTATATTTTTTCTTTGAACACAGCAAGATGAGAATGCAATTGAGAAAGAAGCGCCTCCTCCTCCACCACCGAGGTTCCAGGTGCACTCGTTCTGCAAAACCTTGACTGCATCGGACACAAGTACACATGGTGGATTTTCTGTTCTTAGGCGTCATGCGGATGAATGTCTCCCACCTCTGGTTGGTGTTTCAATTGCTTTTATATTTACCGATTGGCTTATTTTTCCTGAATTTTTTGTTCTAAGATTGTCTTTAATTTATTTTTTGTTTCTTCCCTTAGGATATGTCTCGACAACCTCCTACTCAGGAATTAGTTGCAAAGGATTTGCATGCAAATGAGTGGCGATTCAGACATATTTTCCGAGGTATTGTATGAGTCAAATTATTAGCATCTTTATATTTCTTTATATTTTCAGTTCCTTGAGTCTGTCATCAACTCCTGTGGTGGTTGATGTTATACAGGTCAACCACGGAGGCATTTGCTTCAGAGTGGATGGAGCGTGTTTGTTAGCTCCAAGAGGCTGGTCGCTGGCGATGCATTTATATTTTTAAGGTTTGTGGATTTTTTAGTTCATGATATTCTCGAAAGGTACCTTTTAGTCTCTATGATGTGAAATATCTAATTCTTCTACAGGGGCGAGAATGGAGAATTACGAGTGGGTGTGAGGCGTGCAATGCGACAACAGGGAAATGTGCCGTCTTCTGTTATATCCAGCCATAGCATGCATCTTGGAGTACTGGCCACTGCATGGCATGCCATTTCAACAGGGACTATGTTTACAGTCTACTACAAACCGAGGTTTGTCTTGATTTAGCCCACTAAACAGCTTTCAGTTTTGAGCTCTTTGCTGTTTATATATGTCTGATGCCTGGCGGTGTTAATTACTCTACTTAATTCGTGCGTTGTTGTTTTGTTTGGTACAGGACGAGTCCATCTGAGTTTATTGTTCCGTTTGATCAGTATATGGAGTCTGTGAAGAATAACTACTCGATAGGCATGAGATTTAAAATGCGATTTGAAGGCGAAGAGGCCCCTGAGCAGAGGTAAATACTGTCTTCTGTTTTTTGAATATTTAAGCTCTCAAGCCTTTATTCTCTTGGAATGACATAACAAACAAGCTGATTTGATTTATATTAGGTTTACTGGCACAATAGTTGGGACTGAAGACTCTGACCCCGCCAGGTGGCCAAAATCAAAGTGGAGATCCCTGAAGGTATGACCTAATTCTTAGAGAGGATCAAGACTGTTGTTAAATAGAATGAATGCTGATTGTTCAATTGTCTTTCAGGTGAGATGGGATGAGACTTCTAGTATTCCTCGACCTGATAGAGTATCTCCATGGAAGATAGAGCCAGCACTTGCTCCTCCTGCTTTGAGTCCTGTTCCAATGCCTAGGCCTAAGAGGCCCAGATCTAATATAGCACCTTCATCTCCTGACTCTTCGATGCTTACTAGAGAAGGTAATGTTTCCCCCTTCCACTGCAGTGCATATAGTAGTGCATCTGAACACTAAATTGAACTTGTCTAAAGTGGGAGACTAATTCATTGTACGCTAAACAGGCACAACTAAAGCAAACATGGACCCTTTACCGGCAAGTGGACTTTCAAGGGTCTTGCAAGGTCAAGAATACTCGACCTTGAGGACGAAACATACTGAGAGTGTAGAGTGTGATGCTCCTGAGAATTCTGTTGTGTGGCAATCCTCAGCGGATGATGATAAGGTTGACGTGGTTTCGGCTTCTAAAAGATATGGCTCTGAAAACTGGATGTCCTCTGCCAGGCATGAACCTACTTACACGGATTTACTCTCCGGCTTTGGATCTAACGTAGATCCATCCCACGGCCAGCGGATACCTTTTTTTGACCATTCCTCATCACCTTCTATGCCTGCAAAGAAAATATTGAGTGATCCGGATGGCAAGTTTGATTATCTTGCTAACCAGTGGCAGATGATGCACTCTGGTCTTTCCCTGAAGTTACATGAATCTCCTCAGGTACCTGCAGCAACTGATGCCTCTTTCCAAGGACGAGGCAATGTCAAATACAGTGAATATCCAGTGCTTCATGGTATAACAACTGAGAATGCTGGTGGTAACTGGCCTATACGTCCGCGTGCTTTGAATTATTTCGAGGAAGTGGTTCATGCTCAGTCTCAAGCTCAGGCACAAGCTCAGGCTAGGGAGCAAGTAACCAAACAACCCATGATGGTACAAGAGGAGACAGCAAAGTCGAGAGAGGGGAACTGCAGGCTTTTTGGCATTCCTCTGATCAACAACACGAATGGGACAGATTCAACCATTTCTCAGAGAAACAACTTGAATGATGCTGCCGGGCTTACACAGATAGCATCACCAAAGGTTCAGGATATTTCTGATCAGTCAAAAGGGTCAAAAGGGTCAAAATCGACAAACGATCATCGTGAACAGGGAAGATCATTCCAGACTAATAATCTCCATTTGAAGGATGCTCATACGAAAACCAGCTCAAATAGGAGTTGTACAAAGGTAATTTTTTTGCGAATTATTTAGCACAAAGAGTATGAGGTTGTGGGAACCCCTAAATCACTTTGTGACTAACACATTACACATTGGTTTAAAGGTTCTCAAGCAGGGAATTGCACTTGGCCGTTCAGTGGATCTTTCAAAGTTCCAAAACTATGAGGAGTTAATTGCGGAGCTGGACAGGCTTTTTGAGTTCAATGGAGAGTTGATGGCTCCTAAGAAAGACTGGTTGATAGTATACACAGATGATGAGAATGATATGATGCTTGTTGGAGACGATCCTTGGCAGTAAGATTGCAGTTTTTCTACCTTCACTACCTCAAGTTATATCCATGTTATTGCTTTTTTAAGACTGACACAATGATGTTTCACAGGGAGTTTTGTTGCATGGTTCGCAAAATCCTCATATACACGAAAGAGGAAGTGAGGAAGATGAACCCGGGAACTCTAAGCTGTAGGAGCGAGGAAGAAGCAGTGGTTGGGGAAGGATCAGATGCAAAGGACGCCAAGTCTGCATCAAATCCTTCATTGTCCAGCGCTGGGAACTCTTAAACAAAAAAAGCCAACAACCCTTTTGCTACAAGCCGAGGTATGTAAAAGCTTTTGAAATAATAGGAGAGAAACAACCGGGTTTATATCATTACATACGACTGATGTTTGGTCTTTTGTAATATCAGGGTCCGTTGGTGGAGACTGGAGAGCAAAAATGGGATGATGGGTTTCTAAGATATGATATTAAAAAAATGCAATTTTTGAAGTATTTTGTGGCCACTTAGATTATTAGCATCTTCCACCACCGTATTATCTAATAATAATCAATATATATATTATATTATAAAGTAAACATAAAAAGGTTACAGGTATTATATAGTAGAATATGAAAAGCTCTTTTATAAGTAGAAATGATGGTGTGGAGTTGTAGATGGAGGCTGGTATCGGTTCTTTGTTATATGTATTTTTTTTTCTTCCGAAGATCTCTCGTAGTCTTTTATTGTTTATATATTAATCCCAATGTACATAAGTTTTTAAGCTTTTGCCCTTTTTAGTAGTACTCGATTGACATCTTCTCAACTTATCTTTGTGTTTCTGACTTTTGTTGTCGTTACAATAATGGTTTTTATTATATCTTAGACCATCCTTAGACCATAAGTATCACAGCAACACAACACAAGTAGTGTTCTTAGGTATTAAAAATTTTGAAAAAATTCAAACAGTATAAGACGAACCTGAATTGTGATCTTCTGCAAGATCTGTTTTAATACAAGTTATGAGCCAAATGTCTGAAAAATATTAGTTCCATAATTTCCTCTCTTCCTTCTTTTTTTGAGAGTTATGCCGATACAGATACCCTTATGGTCAAACTTTTTTTAAAATCTTAACAATATTTTTATTATAAATTTTCTTTAAGAACCTATTAATTGATTAAGTTTATTTTTGTCTCTTTATTGGTATAACCCGCCTTCTAAAAGGTTCTTAGTGTTAAAAGTATTTAAAATAAACTAATATATGGATGACATATGGCAATAAGAATCAAGTCCTTAAACATTTTAGATAAGAAACAAGTCTTACTGATTTTAGTATTTTTGATTTATTTTAAATACTTTTAACACTAAGAACTACACTTTAGATACTGCGATAAGGATGCTCTTAGGTATCTGGTTAGCAATTTTTAGTTTTTTGATATGATGATCTTAAATAAGCACGAAATGGTGACACCTCTAACAATCTGATTCCATTTTGAATCCTTGCATTTTAAATGTTTTGATGTTGTTAGATACAAATGATACCTCTTTTAAATAGTCTGAAACTTCTAACAATAAGACCTCTCTTAAATTAGTCTGAAAAAATAAGTGAGTTAAATCTGTTGTTATGACAATGAGAGGAGCTCAGAGATATCAACTAGGCACACCGTTAGCGTTAGGGGTTTTCTAGTTATATTTCTGAGCTCACGTCCATACACGACTCCACTATAAACAAAAGAATTACACCATAGCAAACGCTCGTGATCTATCGTTTCAATCTATTACATGGACTCTTCATAACCAAATCTGCATTTAGCTAAACTCTATCTAATACTGCCAATTCCAGCACACTACCGCCTTAACTTGACAATCTGAAACTTTTCACATAAAAAACACTATCAAACTTGCTGAGTTTTTAAGGAAAAAGGCCTTCAATTTAAATCACTTTTGCCATTATTTTACAAGGATGTAAAACTGTAGAGTTGAATCAATGTTGATCTTTGTTGTGTTGATCTTTGTTGTCTTGCTCTTTGTAATTGTACCATCGACACATATGGTGATGAGTCTGATAGAGATGACACATCAGAGCAGACATCTGACAAATTTACTAATTTCCCAAATTCCAAATAAACAAATAGGATAAAGTAACAAGGTGGGACCCCACCACTTGGGGCACACTATATGAGGGAATAAACACGCAACGCCATAGGAAGTTTCTTGAAGCCTAAAACATTACGCAGCTTCTCGATCTTTTCAATACTACCATTCATATTAATTCTATTCTTCTTCTTCTTTCGTGACTTTCAGGGGACGCTTTGTTTTTTTCTCCAACTTACTTTTGCTTTCGATTAAATTCTATGAATTCGCCGCCGGTTGACGCAATGATGACCGGAGATTCATCATCTCAGAGATCTGTTCCGACGCCGTTTCTCACAAAGACTTATAACCTCGTGGAAGATAGTTCCATCGACGATGTTATCTCCTGGAACGAAGATGGTTCCTCCTTCATCGTATGGAATCCGACTGATTTCGCAAAGGATTTGCTTCCTAAACACTTCAAACACAACAATTTCTCCAGCTTCGTTCGTCAGCTCAACACTTACGTACGTTTACAATCATTTCTTCAAATTCCTTCAATTTCATCGTTTCGATTTCCGGATTATTTACTAAATCCTCTGTTTTTTGCAGGGATTCAAAAAACTTGTGCCGGATCGATGGGAGTTTTCGAATGATTTCTTTAAGAGAGGAGAGAAACATCTTCTCCGTGAGATCCAGCGTCGGAAAATAACGTCTCATCAAGCAGTTGTTGCTCCCTCGCCGGAACAGAGAATCCAGACGACGGTTGTATCTCCGTCAAATTCAGGGGAAGATCATAATAATAATCATAATCAGGTGATGTCTTCTCCGACGTCGTGGAATTACCAAACGACGGGAAATGGTGGTTTATCAGTTGAGTTATTAGAAGAGAACGAGAAGCTTCGGAATCAAAACATTCAGCTTAATCGTGAGCTTACTCAGATGAAATCTCTATGCGATAATATCTTTAGCCTTATGTCGAATTACGTCGGATCTCAGCCTATGGATCGGAGCTATTCTCCGGGAGGTAGTAGCAGTCATGAAGGGACGAAACCGGTTGAGTTTTTACCGGCGAAAAGGTTTTCAGAGGATGAAGAAGCGAGTCCGAGGCTGTTTGGTGTTCCGATTGGGCTAAAACGGACGAGAAGTGAAGGAGTTCAGGTGAAGACGGTGTCTACGGCGGCGGTAGGGGAAAAATCAGACGAGGAGACGCCGTGGCTGAGACACTATAATCGAGCTAATCAGAGAGTTTGTAATTAAACGAACGGCTCAGATTTTGGTTTGTAGATATGTGCGCGAAGTAGAGGATTACAGCTTTTTCGAAACGATCAGAGCACGTGTCCCATCTGTTTCAAGAAGTTTCTTCAATCTTGACTTCTTCTTTTAACACTCTGTGTTATTATTATTAATAATAAATGCTCTTTCTCAGTTTTTGTCTTTAAATAGTTAGGTTTTTTCTAGACTTTCCTTTTTTGACTTTTTTTGTCCTCCTCTTCTTTTTGTGTGTTTTTAAAAAAAATATATATAATTATAATAACGAAAAGACGTAGAGATTAATTATTAATGATGAAATTGAAATTTGTAATGAAGCATCTGGAATCTCCCGTTTGGTGGGCGCGATTCAGGGAACGTGGACCCAGTTTCGTCGAGTATCACAAATAGATTGTCTATATGTCGCCGAATGCAAGATTGGATTTTATTGTGGTAACGATTAAAGTCACGAGTAAAATTATTAGATTGGTTTTGATAATTTATTTTAAAAAATAATAGAGTCAAATTATTGGTATAAAATAAGAGATGTACGTAACAAATGTTTGACTGATTTTATGTTGACATTTAGACGGAAAACGTTACGTGAAATTTTGTTCACTCATATCATTCGTTGGATTTTCACAATCACTCATGATGTTAAACTAAAAATCAAACACATAACTTGCAAAAGTAAAATGAGACATCAGCATCCAAATAGTTTGATTCTTCGTTGAAGGAGAAAAACACAATATATACTACCCAACACTAATTTCCTAGAAAAAAAGTTATCTTGAGAAATTGACAACACAATCGACTAAACACTAATCGACCGTGAGTTTGTAGAGGTCCAAAACAAATTCTTAAAAATGACTCTACTTTTCTAAATGATCTATTGCGTTTAGTAACTTATACTTTTCAGTTCTCACATCCTTGTGTTTTCTTTTTCTCACATCCTTGTGTTTTAAACCTCGATTTTTTCTTTATTAATAAGGAATAATTTTTCTTAGTATAAGACCATCTTTTGATAATACAAGTTAAGCCGTAATCATCTTTCCCAACAAAATTTGAATTTGGAAGTAAGAACTCAACCTTCCCCAAAGACAAAAATAACATTTGATGAACCTTTGCTTGTTGTATTCATAGTCTTTCTCATCCCATTTCACTATTCATTTTCTTTTCGACAATATAACGTACGGTAAATAAGGAAGATGAAAATTTAATGAAGAGTAAATGGGTCGTGAAACTTAGATTTGAAATAGAGGCTGATTTCTATGTAAAATATCTCCAAGTTTGTCCATCTTGACTATCCTAAATCGTCAATGTTGAGTTGTTGACAGTGACGTATGTGTCTAAATGCATTATGCATACAAACAGCTAAATTTATGAGTGTTGTCTTCTTTGCCCAAAGTGTTGTCGTCTCTGATTTGCAACATTAACCACATAAAAAGAACTCTATAGCGATGCAGTACAGTCGGAGATAATACTTTGAGAAACAAATGCCATCAATTCTATAGATTCCATACTACATAGTACATTCTTTGTTAACCGGTTCACCGGTTAAGTTATAAAATAAAATGGATTTGGTTTATAACACTGGTAAGACCCTAAACCCTTTCGTTATTTGTTAGTTGTTCTCTGCGCCGCGTTCTCTTCTCTCTCTCTCAAAACCCATCGATCCTCTCGATTAAGCAAAATCAAGCCTCGTCGATATCTTTCCTCTCAGAGCAAATCTCGTGCTTTCACCTTCTTCGTCTGCTTTCGTTTCTAAGCTCTACTTCCTCTTCCAAGGTTTGTGTTCGATCTCAAAGTATACTGATTCAAAGACCTAATTTTGTCTCCCTTCGATTGTATAAACTTCACTTTGATCAATAAGGGAATCGAGTTTGTTCTGTTTTAGCGACTTATGTTTAGAGAAACCCTAATGTTTTGGTGGTGAATTTAGGATTTATGTATCTCTTTCTCTTATATCTCAGGCAAAGTATGGAACTTTCTGATCCAAACAATGGCAAGAGCACGAGGCCAAAGCAACCTCCAAAACGTTTTATCAAGAACCAAATCCCTGAATCAATCCTTGGTGATGCATCGCTCAACGCTGCAATCTCTATCCTTCCTTCAATTTACCAGTTTGAGGTTCATAAATGTGTCTGGCGGATCAAATCATCAAACGCCAAACGCATAGCTCTGCAGCTTCCTGAGGGTCTTCTTATGTACGCTCTCACACTCTCTGACATCTTCACATCTTTTGCTGGAGCTTCTCACTGTTTTGTCCTCGGTGATGTTACTTATGGAGCTTGCTGTGTTGATGATTTCTCTGCCTGTGCTCTTGGTGCTGACTTGCTCATTCACTATGGTCATAGTTGTCTTGTCCCTATTGACTCTACAAAAATCCCTTGCCTTTATGTCTTTGTCGAGATCCAGATTGATGTGAAATGCCTGTTGAACACCATTCATCTTAATCTCGCGAGTGATGCCAAGAACATCATTCTTGCAGGCACGATTCAGTTTACTTCGGCTATTAGAGCTGTGAAACCAGAGTTAGAGAAGCAAGGTTTCAATGTTTTGATCCCTCAGTCAAAGCCTCTATCGGCTGGTGAAGTCCTTGGCTGTACAGCTCCCAAGATTAAGACGGTTGGGGATCATAAAGACCAAGTACTGGTATTTGTAGCTGACGGGAGATTTCATCTAGAAGCATTCATGATAGCTAATCCGAAAATTAAGGCATTCAGGTATGATCCATATCTTGGCAAGCTATTTTTAGAGGAGTATGATCACAAGGGAATGAGGGAGACGAGAAGGAGAGCAATTGCACGAGCAAGGGATGCAAAAACTTGGGGGATTGTGTTGGGGACATTGGGAAGGCAAGGGAATCCCAAGATTCTCGAGAGATTGGAGAAGAAAATGAGGGAGAAAGGGATAGATAGCACCGTTGTTTTAATGTCGGAACTTAGCCCAACAAGAGTGGCATTGTTTGAAGACTCTGTGGATGCTTGGGTCCAAATCGCATGCCCAAGACTTTCGATTGATTGGGGTGAGGCCTTTCTTAAGCCGCTTCTAACAACTTTTGAGGCTGAGATTGCGCTAGGATTCATTCGCGGTTGGTGGGAGAATGATACTTTGAGCAGAGTAGATTCTTCATCTGGCTGTTGCAAAGAGGACAAAGAAACAAGCTGTGCGTGTAGAAACGAAAACAAGGAAGATGATAAGAAAGACGATGATGGGGCACTCGATGGAGACTATCCAATGGATTATTATGCACAAGAAGGTGGAGAATGGAACTCATCATATCTCAAGAAGTCATCTCGTCCCATCCGAAGAAACCCTTTACCTACTTCTATAGTTTAGAATGCTGTGAGTTTTTTTGATGAGTAAATTCAAATTGCCCCTGGTGGCTGGTGCTATCAAGATTCTTCGGTTTGTAGAGCACGAGTCAACAAGTTGGTTTCACTTCAAAACCTCCCAACTTGTCGACAGTTTAGGAGAGACTTTGACAGATTATGAAGAGTGAAGACTCGTGCTCAGTTTTGACACAAGCGGTGAGGATATATAACAGCTCTTTGTAGAGAAGCTACAACACTTGTTTTATCTTTTAACTTTTTATTGAAATATTTGTCTGTCTGTAGTGAAAACTGATGATGTTTGTCGCAGATTGGACCCGGTTTTGTTTTTGATATGAAGTTTTGGTTTGAAAAGAAATTTCTTTTGCACTTCATAATATATATAAAACATTGATAAAGCAAATATATAAGTAATTGGTAAATCCGTAAATGTCTTAAACAACTGAATCCTTAGTAATTTTTTTTTTTTTTTTTTTCCGAGTGTGGCTATCTTAATCGAAAGAAAAAAAAGTCGCAAATGAAACTACACGTAGCTTATTTGTTGAAACTAATCACAACTTTTAATGTTTAACATTGAATAAATAAAAGAGTATTCATGTTATATAGCCCAATTTGTGAAATAACCTTAATCACATATTAGCAATACGAAAACACCACCACATGAAAAAGGGCCTATTTCAAACTGAACAAGTTTGATCGTGCGTTTTCCAAACTGAACAAATTAACAGTGCTTATTCCAAAATGAACAATCAAAAATTTCAAATAACCTATATAAACTTTAATTTTAGTGCCTAAAACGAAATTGACTTAGACAGAAGTTAGTCAACCGTTAACTTGGCTGGCGTGGCAATGACGTGGCAACGAGTTTCCAAAACGACGTCGTTTTAAATCTGTCAAATTTAAAAAAAAAAAAATTGACATTTCTACATTGATGGAGGATTGAACCTGCATCTATGGGAAAAACATGACTGCTTTACCACTTGGACTGTAATATATTATTGGTTATAATAACACGAAAACAGAGATTCTTATTATCTCATAACTTGATATAATAAGGATTATTAAACACTACATGTAACGAAATATACTAAGGTAATTGATAACCAAATGTATAGATTCGAATTCGATTCCTTCAAAAACCCAAATCAAATTTCATGGCACTTCTCAGTGTTTTTTTCTCTCTGTTTCTAAAAGAGAACACAAAGAATATGTCGGCGATTTAGTCAAGTCGAGGGTTTATAGAAAGAAAGAAAAATATCACGTTATGAGATAATAAGAATATCTGTTTTCGTGTTATAAGCAATAATGTATTGCAGTCCAAGTGGTAAAGTAGTCACGTTTTTCCCATAGGTGCAAGTTCGATCCTCCATCAATGTAGAAATGTCAATTTTTTTTTTCTTTCTAAATTTGACAGATTAAACGACGTCGTTTTGGAAACTCGTTGCCACGTCAGCCAAGTTAACGGTTGACTAACTTCCGTCTAATTCAATTTCGTTTTAGGCACTAAAATTAAAGTTTATATAGGTTATTTGAAATTTTTGATTGTTCATATTGGAATAAACACTGTTAATTTATTCAGTTTGGAAAACGCACGATCAAACTTGTTCAGTTTGAAATAGGCCCTTTTCCCCACCACCACACGAGTTTTACCAAGTTTAACACTACAGAAGTAGAGATGGCTATGTTAACATACATTAAGTCTATCTACTTTTGCACATTATGTAGCGAAAGGCTGTGGTTCTATGCTCTATTTTTTCATTTTCCCTGCTGTAACTTTAATATTTTTGTTTCTTAAAAAAACTTTAGCTTTTATACCCACAAAAGCAAATTATAAAACTGTCCAAAGAAAAAAAAAACAGAAAGATAATATTATGGGACCTTCCGTCAATAGGGATATGATATGAGGATCGCACACTTGGACATGAGTTATTTATTAATTTCGTTGAAAAATTATGGTTGTGATTGGGAGACACATAAAAGCGTTTTTCAACTTGATTTTTCCAAAACTGCATCATAGTTACCAATCACGCTTGTTTTCATAAATTTGCGTTTTTTTCAAAAAAAAAAAAAAAAAGAGATTTGCGGTTTTGTCCCGCAGATAATACACTGTACCGCTTTTCAAAAGAAGAAGCACCATTTACCCAGCGGATTTCTTCAAATCCGCATTCCAAAAAAAGTAATACAGTTGTGAAAAAAAAAAAAGTAATACTACAGTTTTATTTCATTATTTGACAAACCATTGCTTTGTCTGGTTAAACGCGGAGGCAACTCTGTCTCTTTGGTCAAAGATATTTGACATAACTTATTTGTATGTATAACTATAGTATAATTTTATCCCTCTTATTTAATTAAAAGCAATCAAACCTGAGTGGTATAGTACATATATAAACTTAGTACATATATAAACTGGAACTTACCAAAGCACCACTAGAATTTTAGACAATTATTATCTGACTATAAACTTATATAATCTTGGTGTTCAAAAAAAAAACTTTTATAATCTATTTACTTATAAAAAATTATGAATTTCTTTTTAAATTTTATACTGCTTTGTCCCTGATAAATCTCCGACTAAATTACAAATCAAAAAAAATTTGAATCTTATTATAATAAAATTATTCAACAGATTTAACAATATATATATGTTTAAAACTTAAATTTATATTTTGATTTATTTAGATAAATTTTGGTATTTAAAATTCAATATATTTAAAATCTAAGATTATTTAATATTTGTTTTAAATTATTTATTTATTAATATATATATATATATATATAAAACCGCACTTGTCCCGCAAATAGCTTTTTTCACCAATCAAATATTATTTCGTACCGCTTATTTTATACAAACCGCACTTGTCCTGCAAACCGCATGTCCCGCAGTTGAACCGTACCGCACTGGAATACCGCACTTCTCCCGCACCGCAAAACGCAGTTACCATTCGGAGCCTATGTTCTAATTTTATCGGATCTCCTCAAAATAATATCACTCCAAATCCACACCACCTCTCTGTCTCCTGTCCCCTCCTCCCTTTTAAAGAACGCAAATATATTTCAATTTCGGCAATTCATTAATTATATAAGGAAATGCCCATTAATAATACCTTAATTTTTTTATCAAATTTTAAACCAAATGTTTTTTTTTTTTTTAGTTTTTAAAACCAAATGTTATATGCAGTTCATATTTGCCAAATATACATTGAAAAAAACAGAGTTGATAGAAATTGAATGCTCATCCACGATTGCTTACATGTTTTTATTTAAAATTTGAGGTGAAAAAGAGTTGTTATTCAATTTATAATAATTATCCATGATGAGATGAATCATACAGTAGTATTGTTAATATGGTTTAACACAGAATTCAATATTCATTTTCAAATAATTGCAATTTTTTCTTTTCATCATTCTACGATAAATTGTTTTTCAGTGGGGATATACATATTTGGCCAACCTTCACTCCTGTTTGCGAAAGAGGAAGAGTCACAATTCACTACGAATTAGTATCAAACAACATTTGGCAAATCATCAAGCAACTATTGATTCTCTAAAGAATCTCGTGTTCAGAAACCATTATGTGTCCCTATAGATTTTTTTTTTTTATTTTTTTTTTATTTATTTTTTTTTTTGTCAAGGGCCTATAGATTTTTTATTTTGCAAAGTTTGGTCAAAGCTCAAAATTCGAACACTATGTGACATTATTTTTATTTTTTGGTTTTAATGTTAAGATTTTTCAGTTATACTGTAGATTTGTGTGTTTCTTAAATTTTCGAAACCGTGTGGTTTAAGTCAAAATATATGTTAGTAAGAAAATCATAGTTTTACTTTTAGATCTCCAAGATATTATTATACGAGTACTTGGGTTTAAGTCAACGCCACTAAGAAACTTTACTTTGAACTGTTTGAGTTTGGGTTTGGCTAAAATCTAATGTTACTATGCTAGCTCCAATAAAATCATCGACGTGTTAGATTCCATGCAGACAAAATCTTTAATTGTTGTCGTCAACTAGAATCTATGTGGTTGTTTCTTACGTTATCATTATTTTTGTAAGTTCCCTCAATTATCTTTTATTTCAAACGGAACACCTTAATCTATCATTAACTATTTATTTATTATATAATTTTTGTTGAAAACGATTTTTTTTTTTCATTTCTTAGTCATTCATTCATCACTGCTATTAATCTTGATTGATTAACCCCGCAAAGAATATTTGTTCATCAATAGTTTTGTTTAACAAGAGATAATGATTTGTAAAATTCAAGATTATATGTTTTATCGGAGATAATGATTTATATTTGTCTATGACAAGTTTCAATTGTGCTTTGTTTTTTTTCTTAATTGTTTTGTCTTTTCTCACAACAAACTAAATGAGACAATACTCACAATAGATAAAAAAAATATATATGTAGGGCAAATGCATTTTTTGTTGTTGTTGTCAATAACATGCATTCTATTGAGTTTGAACTTAGTAATTATACATCATCACCTCGATGACAAAAAGTCAAAAATCAATAGGAAAAATGAAAGAAAAAGGCGATATGAGTACTACAAAACTAAGACTACAGAACTAAGAACTAAGACACTAAACATATCTCTATTCGTTTCTAATAATTATTAGATCGATAAACAAAATGGAAATATAAATAAGCATTTTAAATTAGGTGCCACTCTGTTTGCGCCACGTATTGGATTGAGCATCTATATATTGATGAGAAACTCATGTGGATTCTGTGACTAGAAACTAGAAAGTGTCTAATTAGATTCTCAGTCTTTATAAAGCAGATTCCTTTCTTTTATTGTTTTATCTTCCTCTTCTTTGGAATATCTCTACATAATCAATGTCTAAGCCAATCATCACTGTATGTGGTTTTCATTTTTAATCGACACGCGTGCGTATTCTTCTCTCTGTTTCGTTGATCGAATATTCGAATGTAATGGGGACGATAATTATTGAGTGTTTTTTAAAACAAAACGTGGAGATAATTCTGCAAGTCGCTTTTTGCGTTTACAATTACTGAATCACTAAGATATGAAATAGATACAATAATTTGATATGTGAACATAAAGTATTTAGACACATCAGTGATACACTAATGTGATAATTGTGTGAAACATAAAATTTTGTGTTTGACAGCCAAATGCAACCACGCATTTTATTTGTTTCGTTGATATTGTTCTTCTTGGTTTATTATATATACACTAGACGATTCTCCTTTATTTAAAACAATATATGAGATTAATCCTGCATCTTTGCTCGTCTAAAATTTGAAATTAAAAAAATTAAACAAATTTAGCTAGATATCTAATTAAAAATGAAGATAAATTCTATTATTAGTACAACATTAAGATGATTTAAAACCATATCTGAAATAGAAAAGATAATTTTTTTTTTGTAGATATAAATTAAAATACGTAAGAAAAAGTTAGGTTACCCAATTATAAGAATTTTAAGTAATATGGTTAGAAATTACATGACAGATATATATACACATATGTAATGATGACAATGTCAAATAATAAAATAATAGAGCATTTATGGAAAGCAATCTGTTCTTTAGTAAAATAGATATACATACAAAATCCATTTTGTGCCAAGTCCCGAGATTCTTTAATTTAGCCTATAAAAAGCTATCACATGGTTCATTCTAAAGAAACCAGCATCAATCACAAACACAAATATTAGAACAAAAAAAACGGAAACAATGTCAAGAGAAATAGAACCACTAATAGTGGGAAGAGTGATAGGAGATGTTATAGAAATGTTCAATCCAAGTGTGACTATGAGAGTCACTTTCAATTCCAACACAATCGTGTCTAATGGTCACGAGCTCGCGCCTTCTCTTCTCCTCTCTAAGCCTCGTGTTGAGATCGGTGGCCACGATCTTCGTTCATTCTTCACCTTAGTACGTAATTATCTTTCTTCTAAACTAAAATAATACTGTATATGTTTAAGTACTTAATTAGTTCTCTTCTAACATTAATCTTTTGCTTTTCTTTTTAACTCAAAAGATCATGATGGACCCCGATGCCCCTAGTCCTAGTAATCCCTATATGCGTGAATATCTGCATTGGTACGTCTATTAATATAAGCACATTTCTTCCCATATACATAATTACAATAATGTATAATATGTATTTTTTATGTTCATCAAATTCAGGATGGTGACAGACATTCCTGGGACAACCGATGCTTCTTTTGGTAAGAACAAACCACATCGTAACACATTTACATAAGACTTTTGATTCACTACAACATCTTTTGTCAAAGCACATTCCCAAGCAAACACATTTTTGGAAGAAGAGGGGAACTCGATCGTGATGTATGTATGCTGATGAAGATAAGATGAATGGTTTGATTGATTGCAGGGAGAGAGATAGTGAGATACGAAACGCCTAAGCCTGTGATTGGGATACACAGATACGCCTTCGTGCTGTTCAAACAGAGAGGGAGGCAAACGGTGAAGACAGGGCCGGAGACAAGAGAGTGTTTCAACACAAAAGCTTTCGCTTCTTTCTTTGGTCTTTCTCTACCTGTTGCTGCTGTTTACTTCAACGCCCAACGTGAAACTGCACCTCGACGACGTCCTTCCTATTAATTACTATATTATATAACTCTACTCTATATACAATAAAGTTCAATATACCTACAAAGATTATGGATGGTTAATCCGAATAAATCAAACCCTTCCAAATATGTTCGAAAATATCCAATTTTGTTCAAGTTCTGTTACTTAACAAGATAAAAGAGTGTATGTTATTCAAAATGTTTCTATAAATATTCGTATTCTCTCTAACTGGTCAAAACAAACTTACAATGAAATAATCAAAGAAAACATATAATTTCACTAATAGCTGCCTCCAGCTTTTAGCTCACAGAGTAGTTTCATTTTCATCAGTGAGAAAAAATCTGTGTAGTAACAGGTTCACTTTTGACTCGAAAGCTTTATTAATTTTTCCTTTGGCCGTCTAACAAAAATAGTATGCACCATTTTGGATCACCTCTTCTTGGTGCTGTTCTTCTTCCTTCCCTTAACTTGGCTCTCCAAGGCCTTGAGCCTCTTACTAACTGGACTCAACGATGTTGAAGATATCCTTGGGTTTACAGGGGAAGGTGGTTGTGTCTGGTTCTGTGTATGGTCCTGTGTCATGGCTTTCATTTTCTTGAGAGCTGAAAACAGGTCAAATGAAGGTTGTTGACCTGGAGGAGGTGGAGGAAGATCAGGTATCCGTAACATCTTCTTCACTTGAGGACGCTTAATCACTGTAATTAATTACCAGATAAAACCATTCATTGTTATTGTTTCAAACCAAGGATATGCCAGAATTTTGAATCTTAATCACACATTCACTCACCAAGTCCATACATGAGAGAGTACAGGTTGGATGTGATCCAGTAACAAAATATGGCCTGCAAATTTTCGCAAATATGTTAGAAATCTATTGCATATAGTCTGTGGGGTTGGATTTAAGGTAACAATAATAACCTGTGGAAAACTCATTGTCATGGGCACAGTGAGGAGGGCGAAACCCCGAAAAACGTTCTTCATTGTACCAGCCATCGGATTTCCTTCCATGCCTTCTTGTGCATTAAACTAGGAGGTGACGGATTCAAGTTTAAGTTAGTAAGTCTGACAAATAAATGCTGAAGATGTCAAATTGTCTATAAGTTAGCAGAAACTGTACCTCAACGGTTATCCAGAATGTCAATCCTGTTATAACTGGTAAGATGTATAAGCTGTCGGGAGTTGTTAGATCGGTAAACCATAATGCACCTCCTGTTTGGAATGAAGCTACCTTCTCTGCCATGTTTCGAATCTGGCCAAAAAGTAACTCATTTGAGACAAAAAGCCTAATAACAAACAACATAGCCCAACAAGCATCTTAAAGATTTAAAGGTCTTACAGCAAGGAAAAAGCAGATGAACAGAGGTCCCTGAATAAACATCCCTTTCATTGGGGTGAAGGGAGTGACACCATATCTGTAAATTATAAACAAATGAAGTATGGTTACATATCTACCAAAATTCTCAAAATGTCATGAGATGAGACTCACCAATATAATAGCCACTAGAAAGACAAGTTATGATGACATATAGAGCACTTGCTTCCTAACTATGATCCATGAGGGACATAACACTCCAAATCTCAGTAACTAGTTCTGACCAAAAGATGTTTTACACTCCAAAGAGATGTTTAGATTTAAAAGCAGCTTACTCTTTAAACAAATTCTTCATCTTTTTTTGACCTTCTGCCATTGTAACCGGGTCCATTCCCTGAACACATATAGGGACGACAATGGAGAAAATTAAAAGAAAAAGAAGATAAGAAAATTCTGAGCTAAACCTGTGTAGTGGGGCTGTAGTCAGTGCAAAAGCTATTAGCAGAGTAACAGTCGTGAGGAGGCCGATGATGTATGGCTGTAATAACAAACTTAACATACCTTGTTTTGCATTTCCTCCCGGATGGACTCCAATCGTGGCCTCATCAGCTGCATGATCATAGAATAGACTACTGATGGATGCAGCATACAGCAGAAAAAGAAGAACCAAGTATAAATGACAGAAAAAATAAGTTAATGTGCATAGACATATGCTTTTCTTTTGTATGTCAAATTTTGTTTAAGTACCTGAGTATGTAAAAACACAAACAAAAAGAAAATGTAATGGTTGAAAAGTAGGAATTTTCTCATGAAGTTCACTAGTACCTATTCCATAGTAGTTTATGATTTATGCCGACTTGTGTTGTTGACTACAGTGATGTGGATCTCAACTTCTTATTCTATAGAGAAATCATATTTCACATGTAATGTTTTAGTATTTTCATAACCGGAAGAAGAATGTCTAATTCCCTAATTATAGTCGCTCTCTATATTTGAAATGACTTCATACATGCACCATTCTAAATGGTCTGCAAGGTGAAAACAAAGGAGCAAACGGGAGACACATACCCCTAATTTTGTTGTGTCTTTCATTTGTTTGATCAAGAGAGGAACTGTTAATGATCGGATCACAATGGTTGCTATAACAATGGACGCCCACCTGTTAGTAGCCAGAAAGGATATGAGGAACTAGTAATATCTTAATTTAGATGAAATAAGACAAAAGTATTCAGCTAAAATGGGATGTATAGCTAAGATCAAATCCAGGCATATTGATCAAAGTGACACACAACACAATAAAACAAAGTTCAAGTTTCTTACCACTCAAAGCCTGTGTACGCATGCACCATATCAATGCAGTGCTGAAGGGCCGCGATAGGAAAGAAAGAGTCAGCAGCTGCAAGTGTAACTTCACTGACTGCAGCAGCAGCCTGAGACGGCGCATCTTGCAGTGTTGAATCGGTTATGACTTCTGCAATATCGGACATCACATCAATCTTTTCCGAACCGACACCATGTGCACTTGACATATAACGATAGAAAGCAAAAGCAGAGGCAGGAGCCAGAGGCAAATGCAAGCCTCCTCCAGGAATTTGGGAGAAATCCGAGCTGTTAGCGGATCTTTGGTGAAGAAAGCTATGGTAACTTCTTTGAGATGTTTCTTGACAATACGAATCCCCTTCATGATCATTCGAACGAGGGATAATATGATAAACTGGTTGGTTCCGACGAGCGAAAACTGTGGACCTTATAGATAAGGTTCGCCTGAAAGCCATTACAGAATCTAAACAAGATCCTGCACTTGTAGTAAGAAAAAAAAAAAGAGTTAATAGCTGTTAGATTGCTGATTGATGAAGATGTAGTTTTGGTCACAGACAAATGGATATGTGATATCCAGATCAAAGAGCAAAGCTTTTGCCATCGATCTTACTTAAAAGAATCACACAGAATCAAGTTTCAATTTTGAATTTGACAGAAAAAAACAAAGACAAAAATGGAGGAAATTCTCATAGACGAGATAACAGAAAGATTGAAGAAGAGTCATACTGTGTGAAATTTTTGAAGGAAAGAGATCAGATTAGAAAGCATATAAATTTCAAATCAAATCAGCCACTTTCATACATATCCAAATCTAAGCTAACCAAATGGTGGAATCAGACAAAACCCCAGCAGACAGCAGAGTAATGATAGCAAACTCAGAAACCCTGATTGAATAGAGAATCTGCAGAAATAATGGAACCTGGCAATGGAAGAAGAGTACGGACGGTGAGATGAGACGGCTCTCTATGGATTACGGCGAAACAAAGACGGCGAGAAAAGACGACGAATGGGTTTTAGAACGAGATCACTAAATGAGATCACTAAACGAAGCTGAGATCGTAAGATTGGTACGGAAATTAGGGATTTTAGTTTAACCGATCCGGTTTATTTTTGGGGTTTTGATTTATAACCCGAACCGAATCCGATCGGTTTTGACTTTTGAGGAAGTGTCCATGTCTCGGTTTCTATGGTCAGCACAAGCCCAAAGGATAAAATTTCAATATCTTTTGGGCCCGTAATCTCTTTCGACCATAAAACTGGCATGTGATCTTAATACTGAAACAATTTTATCGCCAATCTTTTGACTGTTCTCAACGAATCTCATCATATTCCCTTTAGTTACTCACAATTATCATATTTTTCTTGGTGATTTTTTTTTTTTTTTTTACTCACAATTCCACATGATTTTTCTACAGATTAATCTTATAAATGCTTACGTGCACATCAATGACACTATTTTGCACCATGAATCACTTCTCGCATGATATGGCTTGTTGTTAGTGGTAATGTGATATACATATTACCTGAAATATCCAACGCAGATCATCATCATTCATAAAAATCTTATGACGTTCACGGGTTCACACAACCTCTGTTGCAAACCAACTCCAAACACACACAGAAATGCTCCTATATGAACTTGTCTATAACCCTTTCTTGTACAAGAAGCAAAACCGTCCTAGCTAGTTTGGCCAAATAAAGATTTATCATCCTCTAAAGATGACGAGATCATTCTCTCCGGTGATGTCTCTCATCTTATTACTACTGCCGGCGATATGTTCAGCCACCGTGGAAAACGCGGCGGATTGTGCAGCGGTGGGAACGCTGATATCATCGTGCACGGAGTTTGTGAATTACGGGTACCCGGATCCGATACCCGGGTCGAGTTGCTGCGACGCGATGACGGTTATCGGAACTTACTCTGATTCGTCGGAGAAGAGACAATGGCTCTGTAACTGCTTCATGCATCTAATCAATGTCTATAACTCTAATGCCACCGCCATTTCTACTTTGTCTGGCTTCTGCGGCGTCGTTTTAGGCTTCACCATCGATCCTAACACGGATTGCAACTTGTAAACTACTTTTAAAACCTTTCTTAATATTGATAATCAATATTCGGAAAAGTTACGAATCACAAGAAAAAATAAGAGTTTAAACCCTTTTCTCTATACTATATTTTTCATGATTTAGTGATCAAATTTGACTACTTTATTTTCCTTTTTCAGCATTCAATGAAGGCACTAAAATCTTTCACGGCTCAAGCTCAGTGGATTCAGAATGAGGTTTGGTTAGTTCAAGCAAGAAATTTTCCTCTTATCCTAGCTAAACAAGATGTATTAAACTCATAATTCCTGGCTTAAAAAAACGGCAACGAATGTTGCATCAGTTAGTTTAAGTTTGGTTTCGATTCTGAAGTTTGTAATATTTAAACAATTCTAATCGACTAATCCTTTAAACCATTTCAAAATTAACTACGGTTTTCGACTCGGTTTTACCGAGGTAACTTGGATCAAAGCAGTTTGATTTATCTTGATTGAGCACTAAGACAGAGAACAGAGTTATGTTCCTTCATTGCAAGCAATCGAAACTTGTTAAAAACAATGTACACATCCAGTGTTAATACTTTTCTCTCCTGGAAAATTACCAAACTCAAACCCAGAAAAAAAAAAGAAAAAAGAAAAAAGAAAAGAGAATCATGATCTAAACAAGAAACGAAGAATGCATCCTCGATTTGGCACTTTGGTTCCGATTTATTCGATCAGAAACTTCTCCTCCTCCGTAGTAACCGACGCTTCCAACATCCAAACTCTGTTCTGCAACCGCAGAGTAGTAGTAATACTGTCCCTGAACAGATCTCTTGTATCCACTGGTCTCATTAGAGACATCAACTCTCTGTTTCGGCGCGCTCTGTGACCGGACTTTAGCTTTATAAGACTCTGTGTTAGCCATGTAATTCGGGTGATAACCCGAGTAGTAATAGTTATTACATCCCCAAGAATACTCGCTTCTTGACGTCGGCGTAAACGGAGTTCTTCTTCTTGAACCACTAGACCCAACTTGAGGACTATTCTCTGTACTTCTAGGAGCCAACAGAGATTGTTGTCTTTTCCTCGGAGACTCATTGTTTCTGTCTGCACGTAGCGGTTTGGGATGAAAATGAGGCTTCCAAGTATCCACTTCAAGGATCTTGTCTTCGTCTTCGCCTCCCTCGGCTTGCCAATCTAACCGCTTAGAGCCACCACGGTGGTCCATAGATATGATTTCAGCGTTTGAAACGCAGCGCGTGTGGAGAGAACGCGGAGAAGAAGAGGAAGATGGAAACAATAGAGCGGTTGAGGAGTGGAATGAAGCAGAGGAGTGAGAAGAACGAGAGGCTCGAGCACGAGCTTGAGACTGGAGACGAACCAGAGTCTGCATCCTACGAAGCATATCTGCAGTTTGTTTTCTCACTATGTGTCCTCTCACTAATGCTTGAAGCTTTACTAATGCCTTTAGTGCTCTTAATGCCCTCCTCGCCTGAAATTTTCAACATTAGCCAAAAAAACACCAAAAAACTTCATATTAAGTCAAAGATGAAAATTGACTCTATACTAGCATCAACTTGGTAAAAATTGGCTCCACCACTAATAATCAAAATTAGAGTTTGCTTGAAAGTTAATAACAAAGACAAGGCGAGTTTAATCATTTGTTGAAGACAGAATCATCGTTTTGCCAACTAATATTGAACTCAAGTCCAAAAAAAAAAAGTAATAAAGGGATTAGTGGGTTTAGTGAAATTATTCTATTTTGCTTTTAGTTTCCCAACCACTTCCACTTGTACCAAAAACTAGATTTAGTAATTACAGAGCCCACCATTTGCAATAGTCAAGGTCAAATGTACACACACACACACACACACACGAGTTCTTCTTTTCACATTGGTCGAGATTCAAGAACACATACTAGATCTTGGAATTTACATAATATAACTCGAATTAGAGAATCTTCAAAGTCCGTGTTCTGAACCTTTTATTGATAAACAATTCACCGATATGAACTTTAAAAAGTGTAAAAAACATGGTTAAAATATGAAACTTTATCAGTAAAGGGAAGATAAATTATACAACTTGTAAAGTTTTTGGCTTAAGATTTCAACTTTAAATTTGCTTTCCCTAAAGCAAGAAAAGAACCCATCTGTAAAATACTAATTAGTGTTATTTATTTCAATAAATTCAGAACTTGAAAAGAGAAAAACAACGTGGAAAAGGACTTGGCCCATCTTACAACTAATGAAATGATTCACACCAACACTAATTCTAAGTTCAGTTCAAAATTCTGATCAGATCTTTTTTCATCAAAATTTTTAAGTTATAAAAACAAAGAAGAAGATCAAAATATAATATATTTGGATGAAACTGGCCATTTAAAATTAGAACTATTCGTAACCACTAAAAATAGTGTCGGCAGACTGTATCAATTCCCCCAAAAATCTTCTTTGTTTCACATTTGTTTGTCTTCTTCTTCTATAGTCAGTTTCTTTGGGACCAACCCCACCCAAAACAAAAGAGAAGACAAATTTTACCCATTGTTTCCATATTTTAAATTTTGAATTTTGGAATGAGATACCAAAAAAAAAAACGAATTTTCAGACAGCTATTTCACACTATGTAAGAAAATTTCGGGAAAATTTGCTTTATCGATAGATAATAGATTAATTAAGGAAAGAATAGTTTCAATAAATGAACTAATTCAAACTTTTGAGATATTGAGAAATTAGTAAACAAACCAGATAACCACGAAAAGCGGATTGAATCTTCATCGCCGCGAGATTCTCCTGAGCCCACCGGCGGTTGCTTCTTCCGATTTGAAACACCGAAGAATTTCCGCCACTGCCGTTTCTCCCGCTTGTGAGTCTCACGACTTCCGCAGCCGCATGAGCAGCAGTGAGAGCAGCTTCCGCAACCGCAGCTGTCGCAGCAGCCACGGCTATTGCATGTTTGTCGCCATCTAAACCGTTATCCTCCTCCACCAACGCAACCGCCGGAGCTCTTTTGCTGGGCTTTGAAGACGACGCCGGATTTGAAGATCTTGTGGTGAAGCTCCACCTCCGTTTATCTCTCGACGAACCTGACGATTTATCAGACTTTTTACTCCCGAATAGTCTCCCTAAAAACCCCATCGTTCATCGTCGGAAAGTCGCCGGAGAGAATTTATCGGTTAATCTACACTTCATTTAGTTGCTTGAGAGATCTTTATATTTTAATTTGAAAAGATAAAAAAAAAAAAAAAAACATAAACATTTGTGTATGGAGAAGCTGAGGGATGCTTAACGGCTTTTTATATATAGATTGCAGAGTATGCTTCCACGCGCCTATTGTTGCGCGTTAGGTACACGCGTCTCTCGAAAGGCTTTTTTGCTGTGAGCTTGACTTTTAAGTAAAAGAGGGTCGGTTAAAGTCAATGGGCCTGACTACTCCTACCAACCGTACCAGATCTGTGCTTTGTGGTTTGGTTCAAAATTATTCTACGTCATTTATAAAATTTTATTTTTGTAATGTGAAGTGAATATCAGATATTTGAATTAGGAGAACATGAAAATGAATAAAATGAGCCTTGACAAAAAAAAAAAAAAAAAAAAAAAAAAAGAAAGAATAAAATGAGAATAATTGGGAGGACGTGTCATTCTTTGAAGCCCATAAATACACTGCAGTCTAGTGTCTGCGACTTCTGCATTCTGCAGCTTTTTCTTTGCTCCAATCACTGCAACCTTTACAGATTATTATGTAAGGGATATATTTTTAAATCAGAAATATTTTGTGTGGATGATAGGTGTTTATCTTTTTATCTAGGGCCATAGAATGTTACACACGATTGTTATTGTGGTGGCATATTTCAAATTCTTGTACTTCAATTGTTCATTAGTTCAGTGTTACCATTTTAGTTACAAATAGAGTTGTTATTCACTAGATTAGCAAAAAAAAATCACTAGATTAACCAATTTTGAAAGATTTTGTTTTCTTCGTTTACTCATCTATTTATTTGTTTATTTATCATTATTCTTCTACTCACTAGGATGCAGTTATAAGTAAGTCTATATAAAAAGGAAAATAATAGGGGAATATCCGAAAATAAAACTAGCTGTGATAACGATCGCCTAGAACCCTAATAAATACTATCCTGAAGTCGTATTCAGCAATCAGCACTAGGGTCAGGTATTTATAGACTTTTGACCATTTAAATTACACATAATGTGTGGTTGTCGATCGCACAAAAAGAACAAAAAAAAACTACATAATTTCCCATGCATTAAACAAGCCACTAATCCAATTATTTTCCGATCATTAGACTTACGTACACGATTTAAAGCAATTTTTCACTTGGACATGCAGTGAGGGAAAGTTTTATTCTCATAATTAGCAAATCTGTATTTATTATAGAAGTATATAAAAAAGGCAGAAAGTTAGAAAAAACATGAAATCGGAATCTTTCTCTTTATTCTTTGTTTCTTCCATTTGCTTCGATCATCTCGAAATTGTCTCATATCTTAACTAAGCACTTATACCTGCACAACACAAAACAAACAAAAAGATCAGAAACAGATATGAATAGTGAATACACGTACGTCTATATATTATTAACGAAACACATTAGCCAATTAAGTTAGCTAGAGCTGATATATGAGGTTTGATCCTACTTAGTCTACTTGAAAAAATTAAGGCTAATCTTTTTTAGCCTTAAAAATTTTGGACAATTGAAGTTTAATGTCGAGGCTCATCGAATCTTTTTTTTTTCTTTTATTGCCGATCGAATTTTAGGCCAAGTCTTTTAGGTTTCTGTCATACTATTGTTGTATTATGTATAAAGTATTCCGATTTCATGTTTTTTCATCCAAACTCAATTAATGTATGAGAATTTTGTTTGTTCATCCTGATCTTGGAACATACTAAATATTCAAACTTAATGGTTAAAAATAAATAAATCCGTACCGCAATCGACAGGAGGAAGGTTACAAAGTGAAGGAAGAGAGGTGGCTGCGCGTAGAGCGTTGCATAGACAATCTCTATTAGTAGATTGAAGTGCGGCGCAACACTCTGAATTCGGTCTGCCTGAACCTGGCAACACCATCGGGGCACACACCTGCACATTTGCTAGATCGTTGCCACATTCTTGGGCTTGAACCACCAGTCCAGTTTCTATAGCAGTCATGCTTAGAAAAAAGAGACTGAGAACGGCTGTCAAAGACTTGAACGATGCCATAGAAATTTGTTTATAAATATTTTTGATGTATATCTATCTATATGATTTAAGATCTCACAGCTATATATGTAGAATTATATAATGTTCGAATGTGTATATATATCTTGAGAGATTAATTAGATGAGATAACGAGACGTTTGGCATGGCCATATGGTCTAGTTAGTTCATAAGATTTACATGCGAAAAACTGAAAACAAGAAAATCATAACTATTCCAGTTAGTTTTTTTTTTCCTTTCATATATTAAACCCACGCTGAGTGCAAGTTTTTATGTCATATACACAGTTATGTTATATATATAATAACTGTAATAAAATAAGTTAACTTGAATCTCTTGCAGATTGTGGGGTGGGTCTAGTGGGATTGTTCATGGAAGATGAAAAGTTTATATATTTTTCAAGTTTTTTGTTTGTTTTATATAAACTTTTCATCTTCCATGAACAATCCCACTAGACCCAAGTGTATTATAATAACATTTATACAGAGTTATTATAATAACATTTATACAGAGTTTTAGCTTGTTTTTTCCAAAAGTTGGTTTGGCATGTCTGTATCTATCAGCTTTCTATAAATAAAAACTAAATGAGAATTTTCTTTTTTATTATTCTCTATTATCAGCAGGAATTGATTAGTCAACAATTTACTTCTTTTCCAGAGCACAATATAAGAGAGAAAAAAGAATTTGATAAATTAGCTTGGATATCTATTTTTTCCACAGTTGTTTGTTTGTGGATGTGTTTGCATCTATCAGCTTTAAATAAACGAGGCAAAAAAAAAAGAAAAAAGAAAATCTCTGATAGATCGGAATGAGTTCCTGAAGAAGAGTCTTCTTTTCCAAAATTAGATAACACTTTCCAGGAAAATCTCTTCATAAAAACAGAAGCTTGATCTGAGAGGAAGAAGTAGAACAACAACACAGTAGACAGGTTAACATTGAATCCCCTCATGAGATTCATATACCTAAGAAAGTTAGTCTTTAGTACTCATTCTGTACAAAGACAGCACTGGAACTAACTATCAAATCCCAAAAGACCTCTCATGCCTTCCAAGAATATCCCATGTTTTCATCAACCTCATTGCTAAAGAACCCGTTATTCGCAAAGTTGAGCGATGTGTTAGAGACCATACCTTCCTGGTTTTGGCTCTGCTCTAGCCCCTTAATGCCTCTGAATCTGTTGGAGGTGCTTGGTGTTTCCGCTGCAGGCACATAATCTGTTCTGATTCTTCCCATGTTGGCATTACAATTCATCATGTTCTGACCAGAAAGTGACTGTTGTTGTTGACCGGAGCCTCCACTGCTGTTTGCCATCTGTTGCCATATTTGGTGAATCATCTGTTGTTCCAATGTTTGGTTACTGCTACCACATGAAGGTGGTTGTTGGTGGTATTGTTGGGGCGAGCTATTATAACTGGAGCTTGGCATTTGCCGCTGAGGAGATAAATGGGAAGAAACACCGCTTACTGATGGGCTCTGCACAAAACCAGGCAACAAAGGACTAGTTCCTTGATAGCTCGGGGATGCGCTCCGGTTTCTTAATGGTTCTTGTTGGATCGTGGTGTTGTTTGGGTCTGAATTCAGATGGCTTTGTTTCATTAGCATAGTCTGGTAGTTGGTAAGCGCAAAGGCCGCGGCTTGTGCAGAGCCGGGAAGAGATCCTTGACCGCTCATATTGTTCATCGGTATGTTTATCCCGGAATTGCGCAAGGCCATTAGCTTGTTGAGACTGTTCCTATCAGGTGGAAGTCCCCGAGCAGAATTTGCTAGTTGCTCCATCTCCTGCATCTGCGATTTACCAGCCCTCATTCGATATGGATAGCTCTTCAAAGCCTCTGCAAATGTAAAAAGATAGCGACCTTTTTATAAGCACAAAGAAATAGAAACACAAATGCGTTCTGATGAATCTCAGGGAAGCTCTGGTATGTATTAACTTACCGATTGGACCCACTTTTTGGTCGCGGCAGAAGTCAATCATATCTTTCATGCTGCTGACAACCTCAGATATCTGTTGAAAAAAAGAAGACGAGTTAAACATAAGAAAGGTGACAAGCCACGAGGAAGATGCAGAGATATTAGGAAATCAATGACTCAAGGAAGTAAGCAGAGAGATACCTGCAAACACCGAACATATCGTTTGGAGAAGCCTAAGTCATTGAGTGAATGTGACTCCAAGCTTTTCGCTAGTTGACGTCCAGCAGCCATGACCCTGGAGCAAAAGACTTGGCATCAGGACATCATATTTATATCTATATTGCTTTTACCTTCTTTTTGCATCAGTAGTGAAAAATCTTACCTAATTACCGTAGAAGATGGAAGAAAATAATGAAACTGAATTGATTGAAAGAAATCAAGAAGAAAGAAAGGTAGAAAATGTCTAGACTAATCGACTCACATGTTGCTATTTGCTTGCAAATCCTGCTGATGTATCCCATCTGATCCACTTTGATCGATTGTGCTCTGACACTTCTCTGCAACCTGAAGCAATTGGTTCACCTGAATGAAAAAAAGAAACAGACAGTCCAAAATCTCAGAACCAGGTATTTCAAATAGAATTATAAAAATTATACGAATCTTTAATGTTACCTGTGGGGCTACTAGGCGACGAGGAAGTAGCTCTTCATGGCGGCGAGTACAGAACTCCCATGAGAGAATCTGACAAAAGCAAAAGGATAAGCTAAATTACTCTTAATATACATGAATGATTTAAAGTATTTGGAATCAAAAGCTCTTCAAACCTTCAGCTCTTGGGAGAATATAATCCGAAGATGGCCTTCGCGAACAACTCGGATGTGTTCATACACACTCTCCTGAACTGCTTTTCCGTACTCTAACACCATAATTCCAGAACCATATCTGCGTTCAGAGGGTACGCCCAGATAAAGAAGCTCGTCAAGGACACCACTTGCGAATTTGATTTCATTAAGCCTTGGCAAGACATCAAAAGTTGCTTCTGCAGAAATCAAAAGAAAAACTTACTAAGAGAAGATGGTTTGCTACCATAAACATTTTTGGTATTTCACTCTTCTGAATTAGCAGATAAGTAAACTAGAAATTACCAAATCCTCTTCCCGATTTAGATCCACAAAGATCACACTGCCATTCATCCTGCAAATAGTACAAAGACAAACAACAAGAGTAAGTTTACATTAGGTTATATCATATGCGTGATTACACTGTAATAATATGCTAAGATCAAGAGAGAGAAAGAATGAAAAACTCGCAAATTCAAAGTACATCTATGTACTTTTTTATTCACGTTTTTGGAGTATAAACAAGCACAAACCGAAAAATCGAGACAGTCGAGGAGACGAACCGTGGCTGCCTGAGGAGAGACACCAAGTGCACTATGCCCCACATTATCATAATGAGAAAGACACCATCTTTTCTTTGCACGGGGAGAAAAATACTCGGTCACAAATTTCCTCCAATAAACAATACTGCTCTCCTACAAAATCGGCAATGACACAACTGGTATCTGTCAAGAGCTTTTTCCTAGCATACACATAAAACAATAATTCTGAAGACTACATGCATACTCACAGAAGGCCTTTGTCGCTGATGATATAGGTACTGCATCAATCTTCGAGCGCAGACGCTATTTTCATAAGGTCGTGGACCACCAGATAGTTGAAGCTGCATTCCTTGTTGCAGCTGTTGCTGTTGCTGTTGGTGCTGCTGCTGCAACTGTTGTTGTTGCTGCACCTGTTGCTGCTGCTGCAGCTGAACCCGCTGCAATGGTGGGAGGGACTGGAGATATTGTTGCTGTTGCCTCAGCTTTTGTTGCTGCAGCATAAGTTGGAAATGTGGGTTTTGGCCTTGTTGTTGTTGCTGCTGCAACATATCCTGTCTCTGAAGCCACTGACGCAAAATCTGCTGCTGCAGAGCATCATCCTGCTTTGAATCTAATCTCGGTTTTTTCCGTGCTTGGGTTAAGTTGTTTGGGTCTTGAAAGAAGGATTCGGAAGCACGACGAGCCATAGAAAGCGGGATTTGATTAGTTTGTGATGTAGGCAGTGATGTAGCACTGGAGCCACCAAGCTGAACACTTGGATCATGCCGTTGTACTACAGTTGAACCGTCTACAACTGATGACCCAGAGATGCTGATATTGTTAGAGGAGAAGGACATTGGAGATGCCGGTAAACGCATATACGATTCATTATTGATACTAGCACTACGCTGCAAATGAGGACCACCTCCAGAGAGACCTGAATTAGCATCTGTGACAAGGGAACTAGCTCCTGCGCTTGGACCCGGTGTTGAGACACTCATCATAACCGGATTGTGCATATCCATACTGAGATTGTGATAGCCAGTAGGTCCACATCCAGGGACAGAGTTAGATGAATTCCCATAGGAAGAGGTCAAGTGAGAGTTAATGAAACTTTGTGATTCATCATCTCCTTGAAAGAAAATCCCAGAAGTTGAAGAAGCCATTAAGGTAGGTCCCAAGTGAGTCTCAAAGCCAGTTTCTTCCTCAATGCGACACAAATGTCCCACCTTTACTTCTGATACCTACAACATAATACATTTACCAATTAAATCAGATCACAAACACTGTCTTCTATTGAAACATACACTCGAATCTGGTAAACAAACATTGAACTTCACCTCTGAAATAAAAACCCCAAATCAAAACCCTAATTTTTAAAGTTCGTTACTTTACATAATTAACTGACTAACTAACCATCCCCAAACAAAAATTAGATACAATCCCCTGAGAAAATCTCGGAATCAGAAATTTAAGGGCAGCAGACAAGAGAAAAGATCACAGATATTAAAGTAAAAAAAAAAACAAAATATCGGAAGAACACAGAAACAACATACCAAGAACTGTGAAGTGAAGCTTCGATCAGCATAGAACAAAAGCTGATATCAAAATTAAACCCAACTGAATCCAAACAGAAGAAAAAGAGTAATTAATGAAGAGAAAGGAAAAAAAAAATTGCCTGGAAATTTCAAGCTGGAATATAAAGCTAAAAAAACAATCTTTCTTTTTTCTTTTTCTTTTTTTTGCATAAGAATGGAAAAATCCTTGAGAAAGCTGGAACATTGCACTTGACGCGCCTCAAGTTATATACCTAGTGGAAATCGTAGAACCAAATCTGACCGGACAAGCCCGTGACCATCCCTTTTATGGTTTGGCATGTACTTTTTGTTACCTGTTGGTCAATACCGACACGTGTCGAGTTTATTATAACAAGTATCGCTTGAGCGATTGGTAACCTTTAGATGTTTGCTTGCGTGGCAAAATCATGACCCTACGATCGATAAAGTTAACTCTATTTCTTATCGTCCGATTGAGAGGCGGGATCGTGTGCGAACGCATGTAGACTAAAGTTGATTGACCAAATTATACTTTTTTTTTTTTTTTTTTTGTAATAACTAACTAACTATACCAATGATTGCAGCTGTAAATGAATGGGCTACGACAAATATCTCCTTTTTTTTGCATGATTACTTATTGACCCCAATATTACTCGATTTGACAATTCAACCCCCAAAATATTTCGTATAAGGATCCAATGACGGAGTCTAAGACCATACACAGCGGTATACTTTTTACTGAAGATTAAAAAAAACAAAAGTAATCAAATAGTAAGGAGAGAGACAACACCCGGGTGTGAAGTAACAACTTCCTTATCGTCGAGTGTAAGATGATGTGGCGTGATGTGAGTCGCAGAAATCCTCTTTTTCTTCTCCCACATTTTTTTTTCTTCTCTCTCTCCTTTGATTTTCTACACAGACATCTCTACCCCACTATTATTATATTATTAAATTGACTTAAATATATACACTCAAAGATGTTGCACTGCGTATGCTCTAAGGCCCATATACATCTCTTATAATTCACTATCAAGATTGTTCAGTAATTTCACCAACCATACATACATTAATACATAGCTCTAGGAGAATAAAAAAAAATCTAAATTAGGCTTCTTCAATCACACCTTAGCCTCAGGCTCAAGAAGATCTATGCAGACGATTTCTTAGAATTGCCACTCGTAGCCAGTTGCGTCTCAGGCTACAGTTCCATTCAAGCAACAACCAAATGAGACAAAGAGCGATGGTATCACGAAATGTAATGAAAAGACCATTTTGAAAATGTACAGTACTTACTTCTTTCTTCACTGGCTCCTCTTTCTCTGACAAGATTAGCTCAATGTGACATGGGTTTGACATGTAAGCTGCAAAAGAAAAGACATCAGAGCAATGAAAAAACCGTCTTCAGAGTGTAAAATTCATTAAAGAAAGATGCTATCTTCAATAATTTATCCAATGTATATGTTTGGTCTCAAACGTACAGAGATATGCTATATTCCAAACTTATCATATAAAGAAAGACATACGTAACTTTTTATAACGTTGAGAACCCCAAATTTCGTAAACATTTAAGAGAAACGTGTTAGCTAAATCTTTGTAGGAAAAAAAAAAAAAAAAAAAAAAAAATCTTTGTAGGAATACCACTTTTGCCGGAGAGAGAATCGAAGAAAGAGAAAGCAAATACAGGGTTTATGAATATAAATTCCTAGCTTTACAATTCCTGCCAATTAACCCAACAGGCCCATTTGTTTTGTTTAGGCCCATATTAGCCCAGTCCGAAAATACCAGCAATAATTACAAACTCTGTTCTCCTACCAGTTCAAAGCTCTGTTCTCGAACAGTCTTCTTGAGTTAAAAGCTCGCGTGTGGTCCGTATGGATCAGTCGATACTTGGCGAGAAGAAACTCCACGCTGACGATAATTCTAGACAATGTGGATCTGTAAGAGAGAGAGATATCTGTAAGAGAGAGATTTAGGTTACAGAGTTTGTCGGAGTTAAAGCGATGACGTGTAACGCAAGTTCATGTTTCAGTTGTTTCATTGCATTACCTGTACTTAGAAATGTAGAACACGACTTATATGAAACAGAACAGAGATGAAAAATATATACTAGTATATAAATGTAGGGGCATTAACTTCGTCATTATTTATCAGAAATAATAAATATGTGGGGGATACAACATATTAAATATTATATATGTGTGTGTGTATGTGAGGACTGATAATGAGACATAACAACAATCACATTAGCTGTCACTCTTTTCTTTACTTTTTATTGTAATAAGAAATTTTATAAAACAATAATCTGCTTTTATGATTCTTTTATCTTTCTTCTTCTTCCACGAGTTCTGTCCTGAAACAGAAAAATTAATTTATTAAAAACAAAGTATATTTATTTCCCTTTGTTCAGACGTTTCTTTATCCTTCTTCTTCTTCTTCTTGATCGTGTTCAGAAATCAAGTTCATCTCATCATTTCTCTGTTCTCTCTCTCTCTCTCTCTCTCTCTCTCTCTCTCTCTCTCTCTCTTTAAATTTATTTTTAGTTCTTTGATTTTGGAATTTTTTGGTCAGAAAACAAAAAATGATGAAGATGAGAATTGGAACAACCGCGACCACTTCCGGCGGAGGCGGCGGCGGCGACGGTGAATTGGAGCTCCGACCCGGAGGAATGGTTGTACAGAAACGAACGGATGATAGCTCCAACGTGCCACGTGTCATTCGGGTTCGGGTCAAATACGGGTCGGTCAACCACGAGATCAGTATCAACTCTCAATCTACTTTCGGTAAACCCAAAAAACAAAATATAAAAGATTCAGAATTATAAATTATTTTCGTATGCTCTGTTTTTGAATTTGATTGTTGTTGTTGTTTTGAATTGAATAAACAGGGGAATTAAAGAAGATATTGTCTGGTGCGACAGGAGTCCATCATCAAGATATGAAGATTATATATAAAGACAAAGAAAGAGATTCAAAGATGTTTCTTGATCTTTCTGGTGTCAAAGATCGTTCGAAACTGATTCTCAAAGAAGATCCGATTTCTCAGGAGAAACGTCTCCTTGAGTTGAGGAAAATCGCCGTCAAAGAGAAATCCACTAAAGCAATCTCCGATATTAGCTTCCAAGTCGATAAACTCGCCGGACAAGTAACTAAATAAACTAAAATTTTCACAAAAAAAAAAAAAAAAATCCGGCAACACTTTTGTCTCGTAACTTGAAATGATAATTTTGTTTTGTTTTTTTGGATTTTAGTTGTCGGTGTTTGATACAGTGATTGGTAAAGGAGGGAAAGTTGATGAGCAGAATCTGGAGAATTTGATGGAGATGTTGATGAACCAATTGGTGAAGTTCGATGCGATCTCAGTAGATGGAGACTTCCAATTGAAGAAGAAAATGCAGGTACTTGATTTAAGTTTTTAATATTAATGACTCTATTAGTGAATTACTAATCATATTCTTGAGTTAACCTAAACATCTACGGAATGACATAACTCAACTTATATTTATCACACTACACATGCAGAATTAATTGACTGGTAAAAAACTACATGCGAAATCGTGGATCCATTCTATAAGTTACTAAATACCAATCATAACTATTAAGTCTTGTTATTTACGTTTTGAAGTCAATTTGGTAGTTAGAAAAAAAAAATATACTAGAATCTAATAGATTTTCCAATGAATTGATTTAATAATGTTGGAAGGAGGAAAGATTACAGAAGTATGTTGAGGCACTGGACTTGTTGAAGATCAAGAACTCAACGCAACCAAAACCGCAAACACAACCACGATACAAGGAACGAGATTTGCTGACATTTGAGGAGGAATCGTCGGTAAGGAAACCAACGGCGTCCTCCTCATCTAGTCCTCCGGTGATCATAACTACGAGATGGGAAACGTTTGATTCCAATTCTACCTCCGCGGCCATGGCACAAACCGTTAAACCGGGTCATCCAAATATCAACTGGGAATTATTCCATTAAGATACATATACTATACACGATAATATATCAAAATATTTTGTTCGCAGAATATTTCTTGTAATATATATATGTGATTCTTTTTTTGTCCAGTTGTATATGATTTGTGATTTTTTTTTTTTTAATTGTCTTTTAGGTTACATTATCGAATTGATGTCGTGTGTTACATATATCCCCTATAGGAGAGATTCAACGAATAGTGGTGATTGTCATCATCATATATCATTGTAATGGAATCTGAGAATGTTTTGATGTTTTTCACTTGCAAATTCTATATATATATATCGTGTGTGTGTTTTCATGTTTTTTTTTAATGAAAATAGAATAAAACCAAATTTTTTTTTTATATTATATGCATCTTTTTGCAAAAAGCTGAATGTAAAAATTAAAACCTTTGTTTAAAAAACAGAGCCATTAGTGATCTATCTTTTTCTAGTTCCAAACTTATTATTTTTTTATTGATAATTTGGAGAATGGCATAATTAAAAACAATGTGCTAATGAATTGCCACAGTAGTGTAGTAAGTAGTAACTGTGGTGGTTTTGTAACAACGACTGTTCAAATGCGAAAACCATCCATGACAAAACACGAATATATAGAAAGACAAACCATAAACTTCCAAGCAGTCGTTGTAAACATATTCAGGAAAAAGAAAATGGTTCATATTTCTTCAGTTTATATCTGAATGATTTTGCAAACGCTTTGTTTTGGTGACCAAAATTTTTTGTACAAACAGTTCTGAGATACAGACCGACAGGACAAAAAGTCTATTGATAATTCTAAAAAAAAATATGGTAGTACTATGGACCAAAAGAATCGGATTTAGTATTAAAAGTACGTGGATTACAAAAGAGTATGCAAAAAAATGGTGGTACTATGGACCAAAAGAATCGGATTTTAATATGGTATTTGTAAAGCTTTTTTTCTCTAAACTTGATTTTAAAATGGCTAAAAAATAAAACCAAGTTGTCTTGGTCAGTGGTAATTTCCACTTGGAAGAGTTTTGGGCTCGAGTCACCTTCATCATCTAGCCGCGCCATCATGGGATTACAATTACAATCACTCAATCAATGATATATGAACTCTACTAAATTCATAAAATAGCATTCAAATTGAATATGACGACTAAAAACAACATCCAAATTTTAAATATAATCTTAAACCAAAACAACATCCAAAATTTAAATATAATCTTAAACAACAACATACCAAAGTTATCAAATATTGATCATCATATACTTTTTAAAGCGAAACTGGGAGAACTTTTAGAGCATGTCATTATCGAGCAAATAGTTCATGAAGTCTCCATCGTCCCAATCCTATATCAGAAAATATAAACACAAACTAGTAAATTAATTGTTTTGATATAAGAAGATGGACACATGTGACATTTCCTAAACTACAAATATTATAAAAACAACTTTATATGCCTAAAATTCAAATGATAATATGGTATTCAGATAATAAGATTTTTTTTTTCTTTCAAAGTGAAGAGTATATAGAATTAAATAAAATTCGAATAGAAGTATATGCAAAAATTAATATTGAAACATATGGATTTTTAAAAGGTTCAAAGGCATTTTACCTCATAGAATAGTGATGGAAGTTCCGTCAAATCTGCATCACCTTGTTCCTATGCAATCAATGTCCAAATATCAATTATTTTTCATGTCATTATACATGATAGTGATTTAAGGTAAAAAAAAAAAGAAAATTATAGATACCTGGTTTACAGTGTTCATGTCGGGAGTAGGATAATACATTTCCGTATCAGCAGCAATAGCGTTCCATGTTTCTTCAATAGAGTTGTCCATCACCTAAATCATAGATTATGTATGATTAAGAAATTTTCAATCTCTACAGGTATACAATGTATATATGCTACTAAAAGAAAGTAATATAAACATGACTTACGTTATCAAAGCTCATATTAAGAAAATTATCGTTGGACAATTCAAGATTTTCACCACTCACTTGACCTTGATGCTGCTCAAATCATCACATATAAATCACAACATTTAGGTTTATATGTAAAAAAAAATAATAATAAATAAATAAATTAATATCGATTATAATAAACATGACTTACGTTATCAAAGCTCCGATTACTAATTGCATTCCTTTCAAGAAGGTCATCGTTGGACAATTCAAAATTTTCAGCACTCACTTGACCTTGATGCTGCTCAAATCATCACATATAAAGCATAACATTAGGTTCATATATGTAAAAAAGAATAAAGAAGGTTAAGTTAATTAATATCGATTATAAGTTAATCTACCTGATTCTGATCAAACTGGGATTTAACTGTATTGCCAAAAATCTCGTTGATGGCATAATCTTCATCACACAAGATTTTGTCAAAAATCTCGTTGATGGCATGATTTTCATCAAACATGCTTATATTCTCTAGTACAGGAGCCATACCATCCGTTTGCGCATTTAAATTGCTTTGTGACTGATCCTCGTTGGCTAAGTACGGTGAAAATGAAGACGAGAACCTCGAAGTTGAACTTCCATGGTTACTCATGTTGTTGTTATTGAAACTCCAGTTCATGGTACCCAAACTTTCACCAAGGGAGCCATTACCATTACCAACAACTCTTGCTCCACTATGTCCAACCATATCTCCATTTTCATTTGTATTGATCCCAGTGTAATTGCTATTCATATACCCAGTACTAAGATCAAAGTTCATACCTAAAACATCATTTGTTGTACCATATTGTTCAAATAGAGGAACTTGAGATGCTTGAGATGGCCCAAGGATGCTTCTAAGAACCCCACCATCCGTTTGTGCAATTAAATTATTCTGTGACTGATCCTCGTTGTCAAAGAACGATGGCCATGTAGAAGGACACCTCGAATTTGAACTTCCATGGTTAAGCATACTGTTGTCATTGAGATTCCAGTTCATGGCACCCAAATTTTCACCAAGAGAGCCATTACCATTGACACTTGCTCCACCAGGTCCAACCAAATCTCCATATTGATTTGTATTGATCCCAGTGTAATTACCATGCATATAACCAGTACTAAGATCAGAGTTCATACCTAAAACATCATTTGTTGTACCACATTGTCCAAATAGAGGAAGTTGAGATGCTTGAGATGTCTCAAAGATGTTTCTAGGAACGCCACCATCCATTTGTGCAATTAAATTGCTCAGTAACTGATCCTCGTTGTCTAAGAACGATGGCAATGAAGAAGGAAACCTCAAATTTGAATTTCCATGGTTAAGCATATTGCTGTTATTGAGATTCCAGTTCATGGCACCCAAATTTTCACCAAAACATCCATAACCATTACCATTAACTCGTGCTCCACCACGTCCAACCAAACTTCCATTTTCTGGAGTACTTCGCATATGACCAGTGCCTTGATTAGAGTTAATACCCAAAACATCCCTTGGTGTACCATATTGTCCAAGCCTAGGAACTTGAGACACTTGAGATGTTCCAAAACCACTTCTCCTTTCCTCGTTCAAAGGCAACACACCACTCGAAAATCTGAGGCTTCCTCTCATAGGCAACAAGTTGGGTCTTGTTTGGCTCAAATCATAGATGAATTTATGGTGCATGTAGTTGATAGAGTCATTGTTGTTCATCATGAGGCTAGATTGACCAAGACCATGGCTGAGTTGAGAATGAAACAGATTGTCCTGGTTTAGGCTTGTGATGTTGTAAGAGTTTTGTGGGTTGATGTAACGAGATGATGCAAAGTTGGAGTTAATCCCTCCACTTGACATGTCGGCTTCTCTGGCCTTTTCTTGAACTCTTTTCAAGTGTTTTCTGAACTTCTGTGTAATGTTAACAACTCCAACATTAGTCATATCTTTTAAGTTGATGTAAGATATTATATCCAACAATACATTGATTATGTACTTTGAAATATGAGTAAATGGCATATGGTCCTGAATTTAAGCAATGTTTATACCTGTAAATGGCTGGCTATGTGAGTTCTTGTTAGGCCTTCTTCGTTCATGAATTCTAGAATCGTTTTGGGCACAGCCTCTTCAAAATGATATCAAACACGAAGCAAAAGATAGATCATTAAATTGTATATAAATAAGTATGTTCAAATAATATATAAATAGATTATGAAGAGAGTTCGACCGAACGACCTTACACTTCTTATAATATCCTATTGTATTTTATATACTTTTAAATGAATTATAAGATAAGAACCTTAAAACAGCATGTGATGAATAAAATATTTTATTAATAATCTTATCATTCATTGTTTTTCAAATGAATAACCAACAAAAATAATCATGAATTTACTAGTCCAATAATCCGTCAGCCATAACTTACAAAAATGTATATATGAAATATATCGTCATTAGACATTAGTAATATGTTGGTATTATATTTTTGGCTGACTTGTATTAGTAGCTAGCCTTCACATTTTTTATTGATTATTTTATTTGACAAAATTAATAATATTATAAATTGTTTACAAAATTAGGACTGATGTTAGAATTTACTGAGTAGATCATACGTCGGCTCTAATTTACAAAAAAAGCTAAAAAAATATATTAGCTTATCATAATTTGTAAAAAAGTATACAATATTTAAAATTTGAAATAACTCGTAATAAATATAGGTAAAACAATATTTGAAAACTAATATATTTTGGAAATAAGATATTGTTTAAATGAACACGAACAATAAAAGGAATTGACGAAAAAATTTATGACTGAATAATATGTGAGCCTTAACTTTAAAATTAACCAACCAAAGAATCAAATCAATCTTATCTATGAAGTTCAATTCTATTTTACCAGACGCTAAACAATGCAATAACGAAATCATTTAATTTGATTCTTAATATTTAATTAATATTTTTTTAGAATTACTTTGAACCGTTTATAACCTTTATTTTAATAGTGAAAAATTTAATATTAAACGGTCTAAACGATCGTCTAAGTGTTACTGGAGCGCGTAGCACCTATGTGGAGTCTAGGCAAACGTTTAGACCATTTTTTTGAAAACCGGTTAAATTATATAATTAGTATCCCTTATGATTAAATAATTTTAACTAGCATCGATTACACTAATAATGCTAGGTTCTTTATTTGTTGTAGTAGTAAATGAAGAGAACTTTTAATACTTACTACGGAGACCAAGGTGATCAATGGCTTTCAAAAACTTTTGCTGAAGATCTTTTTTCCATTTGAGCTTAGACTTCTGTGGAACCTGTAGCTGAGAATCTCCATCATCTGAATTGCTGATTAAATTTCTCAATGAATTTTGATCCGAACCATCTGTATCGGTTTCTCCTGTATCGGTAATCCAATCATAAAACATATACAGAGTCCAATTGTATAAAGAAAACATAAATTGTGCAAGAAGGAGAAAAATAAGGTTGTTATTTTTTATTTTATTTTTTCAGCAAATAAGGTTGTTATTTATTGGTCACATAATCTTCGTTGTGGATGGATATATATACAAATTACCATTCATTTTATGGCAATGGCTTAGAGCTTTTTTACATACAACGTTGAGGTCACTTTTTTGATATGGGTTTTTGCATGAAACAGAGAGCTCCACTAGACAAGGCCTCCTGCTTGATTCGGTTGTCCAAATCCGTTGATATTCACTGTAATAATCACTTAAAACAGACAAACAAAATCGAAAATTAAAGGAACTATTGTTAGCATCAGTTAAGACTCTTAAAATAACACTGCATTAAGAGATTTTGTTATTTGCTTCCAGTATTAGTTTCTTCTTCGACACTGACCTGAGATTCTTCTTGCTTAAGTATATGAGTTTTTCTACAAAATTTTCTTATCTCACTATGTTTATATATGTGACATTATACTCTAAAGTACGATAACTTAGATGTATATGACATGTATGCTATATTGTTTAATTATTTTAAAACAGAAAATAAAATGAGAATCTTTTTTCCTTTTAGGGTAATACTCGTTTTATATTGAAAACAAAATTTCTCATTTTGTGCTAGGAAAATGTTTCCTAAAATTTAAAAGTACAGCTCATTTTTAACAGACACATGTTAATAAATATTTAAAAAATAATTATAAGCAAAATTGACTTTTTGTTTCACCACTCATTATTTCTCCTTATGCATAATTATATCTTTAATTAAAAATAACAACGACCAATAGTTTATCCTGTTTTCTTTGTCATCGCTCATCGCTTATCCTTTTATGATAGGGATGCATAACTGTTAATTAGTCTTGTAAAGGAAAATTTTGTTTGACAGCATATTATATAAATAATAGCTATTTTAAATAAAAAGAAAAAGGAATAAGTAATTATCATGAATAAGTGAAAAAAGGCACTTACCAATAACTTACAAATTTCTAAATTCTTCATCTTCATCAATTCTCCTTTTTAGTTGAACACCGTTCAAACCAGGCATATGATAATCAGTGATTACAACATACATATTGACATCTAAACATAATTACTGTTGACTATAAGTTTATCACAAATTTCGTAAATTTATAGTTGCTCATATAATAAGTCAGTCACAAATTTTGTAAGTTTGTGGTATTTTCATAAACTATAAGTCTGTCAAAAATTTCGTAAATATGTGATGTTTTCATATAATAAATCTGTCACATATTATAAATATACCGTATTTTATAAATATGTCATAACTATAATAAATAATTAAGTGAAAAACAAAAAAAAATTGCTGGAATAAATCTATCGTAGTATACTAAATCTTCCGCGAAAAATAAATTTGTTACAATTGGACCTCAGATTTTTAAAATTTATCCACAAAAACGTTTGTAGCATTTTTGTAAATAAGTAGATCTTTTTACCACGCTGGAACTAAATAATAATGGCATTTCTGTAATATTATATTCCTAACAAATCACAAAAATGATATTTTAGACATAATAAAAAAATAAAAACTCAAATAACCCTTTTAAAAAATACTTTAGTAATTAAATTCTTTATTTGGGTTATATTAGTTTTTTTTTTTCTAATTATTACCGTTATCAAAACGAAGTGAAGGAAAAAGAAACAGATAAATATAATAAAACATGTTCTTTTTTACATTGAGAAAATTGAAAAAGTTTTTTTAGAGTCAAAGGGCGGGAAAATGAAACTGGTGATCCTAAAGGTCGATTCCTCTCGACGATAAAACTCTCCGGCCGACGAGCCTAGAGAGCAAAAAAAAAAAAGCCAAAAAAAAGAAAAACAGAAAATAGAGAGAGGAAGACCCGAAAAAAGCGAAGAAGATTCACCACAGAAGAACCAAAAAACATTGGCTTCTTCTGCGAAAACACACCTAAAAACAACTTCTGAACACCGGAGAAACTCGCCGGAAAAATTAAGATAAAGAGACTTTTGAATCATTTTCCATCATTTTGATTTCTTGAGATGAACGGTGGTTCTGAAAACGGCGTCGTCACAGACGAAACTCCACCAAAGGTAAGAGAGAGGGATCCCTGCGGCGCGCCAAAGAGAGTGAGCATCGACATAGCCTTTGTACGGAGGGAAATCAAGCATCCGAAGACACATTGTGAGTATGCTCGCGGCGAAGAATGCCCTTAGCTTCCACTTCGATGGATGCGACGTTAAAGCCGCCCATAATCCCCACACCACTAGCTCTACTCCTCCAATCCCGAATATAACTTTCCGGTGAAGCCCTGTAAATTCATAGAGAGAGACTGGCTTATATATGCATTTGATGAAACCCGCATTTCGCTTCATAATCTTAAGTATATTCCAAAAGAACCATACCTTCATCGAGGTTGTAGAAATTGAGGTAGAGAATATGAGTTGCTACAACCGCGAGAATAGGTGCAGTAACCATGACTTTGACAGATTGATCATGAATACTGAAAGACCGGAGTATTGCTAGAATAAGCGAAAATCCGGCTAATATAGTTGCTGAAGAGTAATCTAGCCTCTCCGTCAATTCAACATCTCTGAACAACATAGTTCAAAGCAAAAAAAAGGTATAAGTGAGGATTACTTGACGAATATTGACAATCTTGGTATAGAAATTGGAATGTTACCTGCTATGACAAATACCACTCCAGAAGAGTGAATTCATTACGATGATGGCATAGATATGCAATAATCCGTTGTATTCGTAGTAAGTTTTCCGATTTGACTGGAGAGGCAATTTATAGTAAACGAGGATGAAATATGAGACCCACCCTTGGAATTGCATCGCAAGGTCGAGAGCAGAGAAAGCAACAGAGACAGGTTCCTGAAGATATACATATAGCAGTACTTGAGAAGAACACCAGTGGGAACAATGTTTCTTGAAGCTGAAACTTGTAGAGATATATATACAGAATACTTGCAAAAAGAAGATTACCTGAATTCCATAGACATGTTTGAGTGGCCATTTACCGAAATACTTGGTAGGTCTCTCTCCGTTTCTTCTTCTTTCTTCTTCTCTTGTCATCATGCATTCGTATTGACAATCACTTTGGCAATCCCATTGTTTCCATCTAAGGTAAAGTGGCTCTTGCATGTACCACGGACCGTCAATGGCTTTTCCATCAGCTGAAAATTTACAGTGCTGGAAGCAAGTATCCCCCACACATCCAGTTTTCTGACATTGCTCAACACATGACCTGGAAAACCAATCAGCATATTAACACTGGTTTGTTCTTAAACTGAGCAAAAGCAAGAAGGAAAAGCCAGAAGGAGTAAGTAGAATCAAATTAAGAGCTACTAAACCCGCTGCAAACAGAGTGATCTTAGACAATACCATCCAACTAAAACCATTGCTGACACACCCATAAGAGCTCATTACAACAAAATTCCATCTCTTAGGCATCAACCGGTCTAGCTCAATCATAGTAAGACTGCCTTTGTACCAATTTCTGATCCTTTTTCATTTCTAATTAGGTTCAATACAGATTAAGCTGTTAAGATGGCCTACAAAGCAAACAACAGAGAGACAGAGGAAGGGACAAGCTTCCACTTAACCAAAAAAAAAAAAAAGAAACACCTAACTCGTCAACACCACTTGCAGCACAAGTCCCTTTCTAGCATTTTGCCTTTATAATCTTTCCAACAAAAGCTATGACCCTACAGTTATAATGAAGGGCTTGTGGAAACACACAAAGATCTCATCTCTAACGTGTCCCAACTCTCACCACAAGACTTTGGAAAATTTATTTGGAAAAGTCAACCACTTAGTTGATAGTTCTAACTTCTAAGCTCCTACTTGAGCCCTTCCCCACCACCTCCTAATCACTCCTTCGTTTGTGGCTCTAAATTTCCACCAGACCTGTGAAACTCATCCCTACCATACTTAACAAGAAGAAAATCTAAACTTGTATCCTAAAAGGAACCAAATTTTTGGCAAAACAGAAAAATGATTACAGCTGTAATTAAATTCCAAAGAACCCAGAAATTTAACAACTAAATCGCAGTAGAAACCACTGACAAGTTCTGTAATCAATGAATCTAACGGTCGACTCTGACCGTTAATGAAATCCTAGCCCTGCATTTCTAATTTATAGCTTCGTCCGTAAGCGATGAAATAAAGCTAATTAAGATATAAAGTTTGTATTTTTACTCGTCTAACGATTTTCAGATATGAAAAGAGAGAAGAGTTGTGAATTGAAAAAAATCGATCTAAGAATAGGCAAAAAGAAGAAGACTTTTACTTGTAAAGAGGATCAGAGTCACCCTCACTAGCTTCTAGTGCTGAAACAAGACACGAGACCATAACAATAAGCAGAACCCATCGGAGATTTCGCGCCATCCGATTACCAAAACGAGAAGAAAGAAGAAAGAGAGAGAGCAGAGAAGAGGAAGAAAAAAAACGAAAGGAGAAGCAAAGAGAGAAAGAGAAAGCTTCTTCTTTTCTTTTCTTTATGAAGAGGAGTGAGTTAGTCGGTGGATGATCGGAGAAATTGAAATAGGTTTCGGTGTGGCAGTTTCTTCTTGTCCATCAAATCGCGGAGACAGGTGGATGCATAGAGCGAGAGATAGAGAGAGAGAGAAGAGAGAGATCTCGCTGCGGCAAAAGAGAGAGAGAGAGAAGACCCGTGACCGTGAGGCGTGAAGGAGGAGGAGAAGCGCGTAGCGAAAGAGAGAGAGACGCGTGGAGTAGTGGAAAGCCCCAAATATCACAGACGTCGATTCACCTCGACTTACTTCTTTCGTCACTTGTCTTGTCTTTTTTTTATTTCATCTCCTACTGTAATAAAGACCTTTTCCATTTTTCTTTTTCCAGATATTTTAATCATACGGTCACACCAAAATTTTTATTTTTTATTTTTTTACATATATATTAGAAAAATTTTCAAAATATTTGGAAAAAAAACATCACAACTGAGACCATCTGCAGCGGAGGATCCCCGAGAGTCCCGTCCCATTTAAAAAAAAAAAAAAAATTGAAAAAGGCCCAATATCCCCGGGACGACGCGCGACGTTTCTTCATATGGGAACGTCTTCTTTCGCGTCCTTCACTATTCGCGGGCCCCACTGATACGTGGCGGCCCACGATTGGTTACTTTTGTTTTTTTTTTTTTTTTAAAAAATCAAAATAAAATAAAAATAATAATAAAAAATAAAAAAAATGGGACGGGACTCTCAAACCACCGCTGCCCATGCTCTGATACTTAAATTCACTTTACCAACCAAAACAACAGCTTTAGAAAAAAATAGTTATCTCGTCATTTGTCCAAAAGTTCCTTGAAACCCAAGTTCTATTCATATTGCCATCGAAAGAATCACTAGAGAAGCATATTATTATACAGTTTGTTATTTTTCCTGAATCTTCTAAGACTTACAATTAGTATTTTCAAAACATAGTTTTAGTAACCAAGCTCTACAATCTCCAAAAATTGAAGTCATTTCACTATTGCTCAAGAGTCAAGAGTGTATGCCGCTTGGACACCAACCCAGCCAAATACGACGAACATTAAATGTTATTTACCGTCACACCATCGATCACACTTTCTTTAAAGAGAATTCTTTTCTTCCCATCATTTCTCTCTTTATCCCATATCATATTTATATCGATCATTTTCATCTCCACAGACCACAGTAGATCGATCGCTTTAAACACACTTCAGTTTTTTTTTTCAAAAAGCTTAGGAAATAGTCTGACTTTTTGGTTTAGGATCTAATTAATTAAAAAAATAAATCAACTGATTTTAGTTAGGTGAAAACAAACACTAAATACGTGCGTTGGACGAATACATGACAACACAATGTTTGACAGCCTCACGTTCAAGTCCTGCGCGTGTGAAAGAGAACTGGTCCCCGAATTTTTGGGATGAAATTTCCTCTTTATTAATTGTTTTCCTGTAATTATTAAGATATCGTTAATCTGTCCTAAAAACTACACCAGTCCCCGCCGAAATAAACAATGAATAAAAAGTCAAAACAAATCAGGGGTTTTTAGATTTGAAGTTGCGATCAATCAGATATCTTAAATCTTATCGAGTGATACGACTCACACCAAATCATTATTATCATTGTAATTACTTAACTATCCTAGAACAACTAGAAGAGAAAAAATATTTTCTGAAAGACTGAAACGTAGTAAAAGAAGATCAAACATGATATTATGTTGCACGTGGTAATTAGTGTTGCCAGAGTTTTGTACATTTCTGAGTACGAGGAAGATTTTATTCCATTTTCCCAAACTCGTATCTTTTCTTAACCAATTTACATAACTTCTTTTATTCAACCAATTTATGTTGCATAAAACACGGCAAACAATTTGGAACCTTAATGGAAATTTGGGAAGAAGAAGAAACAAAATACAGTATTGTGATGATGCTTTTCTATAGTATATGAAATAAGCTGAAATTTGGTCATAAGTAATATTAGACGTTAATTGAAAATCTTATTTTTTTTAAACCAAAAATTTAGACTTTCCATATCATTTCTCTTATACACCTACAAAAAAAACTGTTTTAATTTATTTAAGAAAAATAAAAAAATCACATATCATTTTGGAGCATATAAAGTATCTCTAGGTAATCAATCAATTTTCCAACCAAAGTATTATCAATTACAACGTCGGTCAAATAAATCATTAAATATAGTATACTACTGTATTTGGTAATCACATTTCACAAACCAACAAGTGTTAAAGATATGTGTCAATTCGCATTTACTTCTTCAAGCTGTAATTTGTTTTTCCATGTTCAACCCCATTATGGCATTATCTTTTCCTTTTCTTTTACAGGCCACCCATTTTCTTTATTCAAAGCTTCCCACATTCATCTAAATATTTTAAAAACATATACTGTATTAATTAACAATTTTGACTTAAAAACTCAACTATTTGTATGCCTTAATTATCATCAAGATTGATAATCGGAGACTGTAATAACAGCTCCTAGATCGGCGAGACACTCCGCCGGAAGAGAGAGAAACGTGTTCATAAACCAATCGTCGACGGTCTCAACTTTCGCGACGCCGACGAGCCTACACTTTCCTTCTCCGTCCATTCTCTCTCCTCTCCCACTCTTTCCCTCTCCTCTCGATTCCTCCGTCGTCAACACAGTTTTCACCACCAACGCCGGAGCTCTGTATATCCCTCCTCCCGCCGTGAAAAAGAACTTTGCCGTGAAATCCAATTCAACCTTTCAAATTCAATCAAACCCATGTCAAACAAATCGAACAAAAACAGAGGATTTATTGAACAAATTACAATAACACTTAAAAACAGAGTCTTTATGAAAATTTCACCTTCCCGGATTCAGGGTCGATAGTTCCTTGGAAGATCTCCGGTGATATATCGATTTTCAGGAACGGTGGCAATGGCAAGCCGAGAAATTTCGTGGTTTGGCTAGTCAGGGAGGGAATATACAGAGTAGCCACATTGAAACAAACAGACAATTCAGAGTTTGATGCTCTGTTTTCGTCGCTGCCGTCGATCTTTTGAGCTGTTCCGGCGCCGGAGCCTCCTTGAGGAGAGTATTCGAAATCGGGATATCTGGAGATGCCAAGCTTACCTGTTCCAATAGTCTTGAAACTGACACTGTAGAGATTATTGGGAAGCTGTGTTGTGTTGGGTTTTGGGTTTAGGGAGTTTGAAATTAGTTTGATTTGGTTTTGGGATTTGTGGTTAACGTATCTTTGTGGGGATTTGTAGATTGTTGTTAATGGGTTAAATTTTGTTGAAGCCATGTTTCTCACTTTTAACAATTTGTTATGATGTTTTATGTTTGCTTGAATCAATTTGATTGAAGAAAGCATAAATCTTATCGTCACATTTTTTATGTGGCTAGTTTCTGATGTTCATCCATCACCTCGCGATTCACATTTCTAGCAATAACATTGTACAAATTGAGTTATATAAAACAACGGGCTAAAAGAAACAAGTTACAACGGGCTAAAAGAAAATTTGTATACATGGGCTCAATATAGAGAAAATAGATTGTGGGTCTCAGTTTTGGGCTAAATATTTCACATGTTGGTGGGTCGTAGAATTTTGGGTTAGTCAGTCAGTTAGACAAAAGTAATAAAATCATCTTGTAACAAATGGAAAATGGTTGAGCTGTAACTTGTTTGTTGTAAGTTTGTAACGAAAACTAGCTACTATTAGTTGACGGCAAAATAAAAAAAAAAAAAAAAAACTACTACTAGTTGGAAATTAGTTGTATGGATAATTTAGAAAATTCAATTTGGATATGTAATAACAAAGATGAAAATTTAGTATTAGCTGTGAATTATGATTTTAAATTCTTGAATAACTAAATTCCTAAAATACAATTTGCGTTTGCGCCACAAACGCCTTGACACACTAACGGAAGACTTGGCCAAAAGCCCATTTGTTTTGGTCATGCAAAACATGTTTTCAAGTGACTCTCTCCACTACCCAGCATCCACTTAAACTTAAACACCCTGTTATATCTTATATGTTTTTTTTGATATGAAAATATCTTATATGTTTTATAAAAAACACACTAAAATATCATTATCAAATTAACTTAACTATATTAATCAAATTAACCATCCTATAATTATCTTTAGTCTTATCTTAACTTAATAATGGAGTTTTCTATTTGGAACTTGCATAGCCATTTTTACACGAGAGTTGAATATGTGATGGCAACGAAAAGTAGTAAACTGTACATACGTGATACGTGGGCTGAAGCAGATTTGTAGTTTTAACAGGAAATTTTTCCGTATGGCGATGTTAGGTTAGCGTGGAATTTCCAATTTCGTGGTTTTCACTGATTACAGCTTTAAACCCACTTCAATAAAATTTGATTCCTTCTATTTATCATTTATATAATCATCTTACTTAAAACTAATTGACGTACAGCAAATGTAAAAATCTATATATGTTATATATTAATCAAAATTTCTCGGTAGAACATTTTAACACACCCGTTCACGACATTTGAAACATAAAGTTTAAGGGACGGTACATCCACGGGTGATACACAATCAAGACATTAACACCTGATTTTGATCCCATTTGAATAAATATAGGATTTTAATTCAAAATTAGTTGGCAGGTATTATATACTATATAATTAATTTAAAATTTATCAAAACTTTAGTAACCACATCACGACTTTTTCAGCCGTCGAACTTAACCAACTTACCGACTTTCTTGCTAAGCGTAGACGTAGTAGACAACTTACTTGATCGTTGATTGACTTCCGGATGAGGGAAGATTCAAAAACTAGGGTTCAAAGTTTGTTTGAGAGAAGACTAATTTATGATCTGCGATAAAAAAAAAAAAAAAAATTATCATCTACTTTGGTTTCCGACTCACGAAAACGTTCGGGCTTTAGTCTGAACTTTGCAAACAACAAAAAAAAGATATTGACTTGTATGATTGTGTCATTCAAATTTTAAGACTAAAAAACATCAAATTGTATACTAATGAAAGCCAATATGAATTATATAATGGATATGGTTGGAAATTATAAACTTTTCTAAAACTCATAATACAGAACCACAACCATTTTAATTCAATTATTGATACTTTTATACCGTTTCGTGCGCAAATATGTGAATATGAAACACTTAATGGATGCTTATATAATATGAAGTAAGACTTTCGTCCGTTGTGGAAAAATATAAACCTATAGAATTGGGACTGCTTTTGTAGAATGTGGACCGATCTGACTTTGTCAAAACTCATTTTAACCGTTGATCCTCCTTTCGCTTACTCATTTTCCGCACGCCATTAACGATAAAGATTCCCATTATTTCTCATCGTCAATTTCATCTAATCTCAGCCATATACCTTCACTAACACCATATTCTCCAATCCAATTATACATCATTCATCAACACGATGCACTAATCAAGTATCCCATTAAAACGAAAAGTATAAAAGATAAAATTTTAGTATTAGTGATGTGCCTTCACGCCATTTTGGAAGTGTGTAACAGTACTTTAATTTGGGGTTTTATAACAAATGATTAACAGTAAGTATTTTATATGCTAAACTCAAAACTATTATATCCTTAATTCCTTATCACATTCGAAGTTCATATCATTCATCAATTGTTCGTTATTTTTTAAGATTAAAATACATTTTCATCAGTTATTCGGTTAGATGAATCAGATTCACCATCTGTTATGTATATATTTGGCTAGATGTTTATTTTTCACTTTAATTTTGTAAGGCTTTTATAACGTACTTCTTACGTTATTGCTGAAATAGGATCGAGATTAGGAATAAAAGACTTTGCTACGCATTTATCACTATATGGAAATTCAATTAGATGCTATAGGAGAAATATATCTTTCGTCAAACTTATCAAAACGTATTGTAGGTTCCGTGGTTTGATCTCCCGTCTTCAATAATTCATGATAAATTTTTACCAAAAAAAAAATAATTCATGATAAAATTTCAATTTAAATATACAAAACAAAAAATTAGATAGTTGAACAATTTCGATCAATTATATAAATTCATCGACTTGCATCAGATGTTATGATGACTGGTATGGTATTATACATAATAATACACGACAGGACAACCGATACGATGACAATTGGTTCGGATATTTTTATCCAAAATACTGTATATGAATAATAGCAAATCGATCAATAACACGTTGACATGAAAAGACAAAAAATGATAACACTGATGAACCACTTTTTTAATGGAAATTAGTAGTGTTTTGTAATTTGAGAATTTAAAAGTCATACACAATAATGACTATGAGGTTAAATTTGGTGACAAAAAAAGGTAGTTGGAACGTTGGCTTTTGTGGAACTAATAACTTACGTGTCTTTAAATGGCGGCTACTTTGGAAGGCTACGTTTCTTTTAACCCATTCTCCTAATTTGTAATGAACGAAGATTTTTTATTTTTTTTTTCTTTTGTGGAGGCTATTGCTTTATGTTGAATCCTCACTCTGGATGAAAAAGGAGAAAGGAATCCCAACCCCTTTAGACTACGACTCTACCATTCATTAGTTTTACTTGTTATTTTTTTATTTATAGTTTTGTTTTTTAACATTTCTATATACATCTTCTTCCTTCTTTGCTAAACAATTAAGGCGTATATGTAATTGTTGGCAAAAAAGAAAAGAAAATGTACTAAAATTGAAGAATGGAAAATAAAATTACTTATTTGCTATTGCCACTTTCTATTCATATTAAATGGTATTCCCTATTATCGAAATTGTCCATATTTCTATTTTTTATTTTCTTAGATTAACTTTTCTTATTATTTTAGAAAATTGATATTACCCTTCATGTCATAAGCTGTTTAGTATAAGATTGCCACCTATCGCTTTTTAATTAATGAGATACATTTAATATTATACAATGACATATACATTTCTTTTCTTTTTTATTTCATCTAGTGACATATACATTTCTATCCAATATTTTTCACCAAAAGTATGACAAATATATATTCCATACAATATAGAAAGAGATTCATAATAAAAAAATAAAAAACCATAAAAAATTCAAAAAATCAGTGATAAAGGATAATATGACTTGGAGGAATAATAGTTAAAGAAAGTCCTTTAGTGAGTCACAACCGTTGACCTGCACCACAGGCATAAGAGACCAAGTCGCTTTAACCCAACCAACACACCACATAACCCACAAACACACAAAAAAAGGAAACTACCCTCACCTCTCTTACCAATATATAAACCACTCGAGCGCATGTCAAAAAACTTAATTTATATTTCATTCTCAAAAAGAGAGAGACAATTCGAAGAGTTTTTATAAATTATAGGCATGAGAGGTTCAAGAGCAGGTTCTTCAGACATGAGTGCTTGGTGTTCTGCTGTTGTGTTGTTGTCTTTAATTCTGTTGTTATCTGTTCGTGAGAACAACGCTTCTAATTCCATGAGAGGATCTCAATTCTCAGCGAAACCTTGCGAAGAGATTTACGTCGTCGGAGAAGGAGAGACGCTTCACACCATCGGAGATAAATGCGGCGATCCGTTTATCGTGGAGAGAAACCCGCATATCCATGACCCGGATGATGTCTTTCCGGGTCTTATTCTCAAGATCGCACCTTTTTACTTCTCCAGAAAATCATAAGACATATAACAAACAAACAAAAAGCTTTTTTTTTTCTTCTTTTAATTCTTGTTTGAAGCATACTAGTATGTATATATTAAAGGATTCCAATACAGAGATTCTAAAGAAACAGAGCAAAAACAGAGTATACCGTCATTCCATGAGTTGCTTATTCATGTTATTGAAGACTTACATGTTTGTTTAGAAACTTTTAGGTGTACATAGTAATTATTGATAAGTTTCGGGCTATGGATTGAAAATTTAATTTTTAAAAAGTCGCTGATTAATTTTTTTTTTTTAATGCAATAACGAAACGCCAAGTAAGAATAATAATTAAAAAATGTCAACGACTTTGTATTACCGCAGTTTGACTCTCTTTTTTTTTTTTATAAAACCAAATTGTGTGAACTTGAGCTTATTTTATTTCTCGTTGTTATCTCATTTTGTAACCAAGGATAAGGCCCTTTGTATGAATAAAATGGATGGCATTAAAAGAAATGAATTTCATTGACATACGAATTTTTAATGATAATACTCTAGTTGGCCAAGAACAGAGTAATACTTGTCCAAAAAAAAAAAAAAAAAAAACTCTAGTCGCCAAGAACAGAGAGTAGCATACTTCAATTGAACAAGAAGAGTACGACTTTCAATTATTCAAAGTTGTGTTAGCGCTCCATTTATATATCTTTCAAACCCTCATGTTTGTTTTTTATCTTGCCACAACCCCAAAAGTAATCGTAATTAAGCACCAACGTGGAGTTAGGTTTACGAGTTTAATTTCCGTTTAAAAAGATAGTAATTCATTAGAGGCTGTTTCCAACTCGATAGATATATAGATCTAGGTCCAGAACTTTTAGACTATCAAAAAAGTAGTCGTAAGCGACACTCCAACAACTTTGGAGCCATAAACCGTCGTTTCACTTACTTGAGATGTGGATCGAACTTGAACATTTCTTCTAACGGGTTTACGCAGGGTTTCAACATAATCATTCCAGATTTCCGGCTTTGGGTAAGTTGGGATTTGTGGCTCGCACAATGAAAGTCTTAAAACGAAAAACTGTTCACAAATAATTACACTTACCGCGAATAGTGTCAGGCAAATGCATGCCCAATGATTGTCATTGTGTTATTTACTTGATATATCCGTGGTTGATGAGAAACGTATTTATAACTTATAAGTATAGAATTTGACATCTCAACTTAATATGTTCTGAGATTACTTTGAAACTTAATATTATGCTGCTAGGCTGCTTGTAAAAGACTTCTAATCACACGTCTATGTATTATTTTATCTCAACTGCATAGTATTAGTAGTGAGCGTTCCGTCATTCGACGAACTCCGTTATAAAAAATAGAAATATTCTAAATTGTACAAAGTCAAAATTCTCTGAGTAGAGTCGATTTTCCTTTGCATTAAAACAGAATTACCAAAATTATCTCCAAGTCTATATTCTAGACTGTAATTTGTATTTCCTTTTTTTTCGTTTTGCAATAAATACAATTTCCAAAAACTAATAACTACACATCTACACTAATTATGTCGTCATTCCGAAAACCAGAGCTTCTAATTTCAATATAAAATTTCCAAAATAGAAAGTAGAACCAACATTATTACCGTTCATGTCGACATAATTACCCAAACCTATCAAACAAAATTCAATATCTCCAAAAAACTTCTCTGCAAACAGAACTCTTTAATATATAATCGGCGTGAGTTGTTCACTGTTACAAACTCACAAACAAAGCCACACAAAGAAAGAAGAAAAAAACAAACCCTAACTTTCATCAAAAGCCAAACGATGGGTAAATTCCAAAAAACCCTAATCTCTGTTTTCGTTCTCTCCTTGGTTATACTACCTCTTCTAGTATCAGCGGCAGAGGAAGAAAACGAATGTAGCGGGTCAAGTGGTGGCTCTGCTGCCGAGAAAGCATCGGTTCTTAAATACAAGATCATAGCTTTCTTTTCCATCTTATTCGCTGGAGTATTTGGAGTCTGTTTACCTATTTTTGGCCTCAAGTCAGAGAGCAATTTCTTCATGTTCGTCAAGGCATTCGCTGCAGGCGTAATCTTAGCCACCGGTTTTGTCCACATCCTTCCCGATGCTACCGAGAGCCTCACGAGTCCGTGCCTTGGAGAAGAGCCACCGTGGGGGGATTTTCCTATGACGGGACTCGTTGCTATGCTTGCGTCGATCTTGACTATGTTGATTGAGTCCTTTGCTTCAGGGTATTTGAACAGATCTCGGTTGGAGATGGAGAGTAAGACTTTGCCGATGAGTACAGGAGGAGATAACGAGGAACATTCTCATATTGGCTCTGCTCATACTCATGCCTCACAAGGACATTCTCATGGCTCTCTTCTTGTACACGATGATGATCACATTGATCTGAGGAAAAAGATTGTAACTCAGGTACGTTAAAACACCAAAACCCAGTTGCCAAAATCCAATTCTTGAAGAATCTTGATTTTGATGAATTCTTGATCTTTAGAAAAATTCATATTAATCACATGTTCTGTATTTTTCTTATGTAGATATTGGAATTGGGGATTGTGGTTCACTCAGTGATAATAGGAATATCGCTGGGAGTATCTCCAAGTGCAAGCACAATTAAGCCTCTCATAGCCGCAATTACATTCCATCAATTGTTTGAAGGTTTTGGCCTTGGCGGTTGCATCTCTGAGGTAATCTTAAAATCTCCTTTTCTTTCTTTCATATGATTCTATCGACTCAAATATAAACTTTTATTCTTTTGTGTGCAGGCAAAGTTTAAAGTAAAGAAAATCTGGGTTATGTTGTTGTTCTTCGCACTCACGGCACCACTAGGCATCGGAATCGGTATTGGAGTGGCAGAGATTTACAATGAGAATAGCCCAACGGCCCTAAAAGTGTCCGGTTTTCTTAACGCTGCAGCCGCTGGAATCTTAATCTACATGGCGCTTGTTGATTTGGTAGCTCCACTTTTCATGAACCATAAATCTCAGAGTAGTATGAGGATACAAATAGTTTGTAGCGTATCTCTTGTTCTTGGTGCTGGTTTGATGTCTCTTTTAGCTATTTGGGCTTGATTTTTTTTTTTTTTGGGAGATTATTTAGAACAAAGAAATAACACTTTGATTGGATTATAATACAATGATAAAACAGTCAATTTCTTACAAGATGCTGTGACTCTGAGGATTAGAATGTAAATCGAGAACCCTAAGCTAGGATGTCTCATGTCTCATGACATAAAACGCAAGGAAGTAACCAGAAACTACTTGGAGGACAGAGCAAATCAACTCCACAACCTGCAAAACAATGAGTAAAAGTGAAATTTGGCAACAGTTGAGGATTGGATGATTTTGTAATGAGTCAAATGAAATCTTACAACTTTGGCTCTTCATAAAAGCATAAATTAAGAGATCACATTCTTGTCAAACGATCCGTTTCATCTTCTGGATATTCATGGAATAACCCCCTTCAATGAGGATATGCCATTTTATCAGTTTTTATTCCAATCATTCCACTTCCATAATCACCAGTCTACATGTTAATTATCTTGGGACCAAAAAAAAGTCTAGATTCTTTTCTGAAAAAAAATCAATTCTAGCACTCGCCACCTATGAAACCATGAATGAAAAGTAAAATGCTTCATTAGTAGAGACATGCCTTCGAACCTGGGTGAGTAGATATACATCTTTGGATGGCTTCACAATGAAGCAAGATAATGAGAGACATGAGAAGCATCATCATCAAAAGGCAACACTAGAAAAAGGAAAATGGAGATGGATATCCATGGGAATAACCCATCAAAGCATCTCCCCTTTTTCTTCAATTATCACTCAAGTGTCAAAAAGTCACCATTTTTATTAAAACTTATATATACATACTAATCCATGAGTCCATAAGTAACCAACCTACTCTTAAAGAAAAAAAAATACGATGAAGGAGAAGAAGTTACAATAAGCGGAGCAGTAATAGGGCATCTTTCTATTGGCACGCGACTCGTCCATTTGCTTCTTTTGTGTTCTTGGCTGTTGGCTATGTCACATGCCAAAGGAGAGTTGCCCTGTCACTGCTTCCGCTTAAACATAATCTGAAATCATTCCAAACCTCCTTTTTCTACATGTCCAAAGCCGAGATTGATACATGTATTATCAGTAAGTTTTCACTTTCCCCATCTTTGCCTTTGTGCTTTACATTTTCACCTGGAAACAAAACGAAGCTTAAGAGTAGAAAATCTTTTCACGAAAAAGAAAGAAACACACTTTCATTTCTTGTTCTTCCGGTAAATGAACATAATCACAGATATTTCCAGAGCATATATATAAGAGTAGGACTCTCCAGCTACAAAAATCGTGTCTCTCAGCAAATCTAATTTCAATAGCATTTTTTTGTACATTGCATCTTTTGATATCAAACTTTCATTCCCATTTTGCTTTTGATATAAGCAACGATCTAAACCATTATCTTCCGATTTTTTTTTTTTTTTTTAAACAGTTTTTATCACGATTACTTGCAACTATTTTGTTTCTCCAGTGCACCAATTGTTTTCAAATATATGTTCCATAAACCAGAGCTATATCTCTTGAATTATCGTAGATTATATCTAGATTGAAGCGTAAACCAAGACGAATATGCGTTATAAAGACACATCAATAGACTTTATCCAGAAAGGTTACGAGTTATGACAATATTGACGACCATATTCATCGCTAAGATAGTTGAATCGGCTGAACAATTGCAGAAAATTTAAACCGGTGAATCTCACCGATTTGCAGTGATTTCGCTTCGGGAGTCAAGAGTCAAGAGACAAGAGGTTGAGGAAAACGCCGTTAAACGAAAACCTTCGGGTTAAGTTGGAATGTCTTCCTTAAATGACCTTTGGGCCTTGTTCATTATCTTTTATCTAAATAGGCCTCGTGGGCTTTAATGTATAGAGAATATTTTGTACAACATTAATGACTTATTATTCTACCAAAAAAACACATTAATGACTTATTGCTCCAAATGTGTGTACAGTAAGGAACAGTAATCGAACAGTTAAAACGAATCAGTGCAAGACACGTAAGAATGCACTGACATGTATAGTACGATGATGTCGATGCCAAATTCGACAGTGTTTCTATTTTGCGTGCCCCTTTTGATACTGTTTTCTCCTTTCTTTTTCTTAAGATTAAAATAATAAAAAGAGGACAATGTTGTTTTCTTAAATCATAGCCATTTATATAGTGACACGTATCAATCTCCCTACTTCCTATGCTTTTGTTCTGTTAAGTGTTAACCCTCTCTTCATTAGGACACGAATATCAATTTTGTTTTAATATTAAAGAATTGAATTTGATCGATATTATGAAGCAATATAAACTTTTTTTTGACAGAAAAAAATAGTAAATAATATTAAAATAATTAAAATTGTTACAAAATAGTAATAAAAACAGTAAAAAAAAACTAAATGTAACATTTTTCGATGTCGTCTTTGTAATTGGTAATAATTAAAACGGTCCCACTACACAGAATTACTAATCAAAGTTCATATTTCAATATATTATGAGTTTCCGTAAAATATGAATATATATAATTTATCCTTTTTTCGACATATATATTCCCTCTGTTTCAGTTTAAGGGTGTGTTATTGGTTTGTGATTTAAATAGAGTTTTAGTGACTTTAATTGTTGTGTAGAATCTGTTGTTATTCAATCAAAATTTTGTTAAACTCTCTTAAAGTTTGGTGTTATTAGTTTGTGATTTGTAAAAAGTCATTTAAAATCTTAATGAATATTGTGTTATTGGATTAAGAGTTTTATAAAGTCATTAAAAGTTTTGTGTTATTCAACTAAAACAAAACAATCTATGACAATCTATGATTGTTAATGAATTCAATTATTGTGTTATTGGTTTATGATTTTAAACACTTTTCTTTACAAAATAAAGTCATGAAAAGTATGCTGAAATACTGCAGTTGTTTGAAAGACTTTACAAGATTATAGAAAAACTAATCAACAAGACTATAGAAAACTCTCTAACAATTTTTCTAAATCATTTACTTATTCACTTTCTATGATTTTATTAAAGTCATCAAAACTCTATTTAAATCACAAACCAATAACACCCCCTAAGTTATTTTTAGGAGAAATTTTTTGTTTCAAATTAAGTTATTTTTTCAATTTACATTGCAACATTAATTAGATTTAAATTTCTTTTAACCAATGAAATTATACCTGCATTTTTATTATTGGTTGAATTATGATTAGGTAAGTGATAAATGATGTTTTTTAATAGAAAAACTTCAAAATTAATTGATTTCTTAATTAGTGTGTCAAAATCTAAAAACTAACTTAAACTGAAAGAGGAGTATAATTTATCTAGTAAAAGTGAATACCATCCCCGAGATTGCTGATGAGATGAACCGAATTCTCCCAACCTATATGATAAAGATCGAGTGTCCAAACTGATGGAGCGGAATATTCTAGGGATAGAACTAGAGATCCGTTGATTCTGAGAATACCCGGATAACTAGGGTTTGAGAGTCCTCCTCTCAGGGCTTTCGCAAAAGCTCTTGGGTTTGTGAATACTCTTCACAATGGTTTATAAAAACCTCTTTAAATCTTTCGATTAATCAATATCAATAACAACCGAATAATACAAGAGGCCTAATAAGGCTATTTATAATAAAACCTGAAAACCCTAAAACCTAGAATATTCTTGAATAATAATAATTAATTAATTAAAAGATAATGATAATAGATATTTGGAAATATTCCAAATATCACGCTGCATCAGGTCTCGCCGGCCAAGAAAGATTCGTCCTCGAATCTTGTATCTGCGCTGCATCAGGTTCTTTGTTTTGTGTATCAATGGATCACAAGAACAGAGAATTCAAAGACTTCGTTTGAGCAACTAGCTTCTCTTTTATTAATCAAAAACAACCGAATAATACAAGAGGCCTAATAAGGCTATTTATAATAAAACCTGAAAACCCTAAAACCTAGAATATTCTTGAATAATAATAATTAATTAATTAAAAGAGAATGATAATAGATATTTGGAAATATCACGCTGCATCAGGTCTCGCCGGCCAAGAAAGATTCGTCCTCAAATCTTGTATCTGCGCTGCATCAGGTCCCGCCGGCCAAGAAAGATTCGCCCTCGAATCTTCAACAAAGTTTTCAGCATAGGAGATCTTCGAATATTAATCTGCATCTCCATCTTTTGATTTTGCCCGATTTTCGCACGAACCAGATCTGACCTGAAATTTGCACGAACCGGACTTTGCACGAATTTTGCACAGATCGGACCTTCTGCAGAAAACCCTAATTCTGCACGGATACGATTTCGTCCGGAATTTGCACGAAGATTTTCGACAGCATCTTCTGGGAAAACGAAATCAATAACTATGACATCATCTTCATAGATATCATAGATTGGATCACCATAGATCTCTCTGTAGATCTCATGGTTTGCTTCTCCTGTGGAGAACAGACTTTCGCCTGTGATAGGATAGATGTTCCCGGTCAACATGACATCCAGAATCGTTCTTCGATTGAGAAATCAAAGAAACGCGGCTCTGATACCAACTGATGAAGGGGAAGATACGAAAGAGATTAGAGAGATCAATGGATTCTCTAAGAACACGTTCGTAGCTCGGAGTTCTTTGTTTTGTGTATCAATGGATCACAAGAACAGAGAATTCAAAGACTTCGTTTGAGCAAATAGCTTCTCTTTTATTAATCAAAAACAACCGAATAATACAAGAGGCCTAATAAGGCTATTTATAATAAAACCTGAAAACCCTAAAACCTAGAATATTCTTGAATAATAATAATTAATTAATTAAAAGAGAATGATAATAGATATTTGGAAATATCACGCTGCATCAGGTCTCGCCGGCCAAGAAAGATTCGTTCTCGAATCTTGTATCTCCGCTGCATCACAAACACACATAATAGCTGAGTTAGTTATGACTAAAAAACAAAAAAAAAATTCACAGATTCTTTTTGAAGTCTACAAAACTCTCTAATTTTTTTTTTAATTAAGTCCCTAAACTTTTTAAAATTAATCAGTTCTATTTAAGTATATGTCCCACTAACCTCCTTTTTTTTTTTTTTTGGTCACGATGTCCCACTAACCTTATCAGTATTTTTCTGTTCTCTTTAGTAATGAGAACACTTAGAAATTTCAACCCTAAAGAATTAATTTTTTAATATCGCTCACAGTCCCCGACTCTTTCTCTCTCCCGAAATTTTCCTATTTTAGAGGAGACTTTCCGAAATTCGTGTTTCTTTCTTTCCTCGTTAATTTTGCCAAAATCGGGTAAAGAATATGTTTATTTCGTAGACCATAAGGAACGATCTGTATGGATCTTTCCTAATGTTTAATATCTTTTATATTTTATAGTTATATCTCGTACGGCCATTATTATAATGCAACATTTTGAACCTGCCACGATTGAATATTAATGGTCAAATTTCTTTCCAGTAGCTTGAGGGGCCAGGGGGAAATATCTAACAAATACGTTTTTCTCTAAAGAAATGGAAAATACATACTAGACGGTATTAATTTTTTTTTTGGTAAAACGGTATTAAATTTTTCAGTACTAGTATATACATAATCACAATTTTGTTGAAATTTGGTATATAAACAAATAAACACACTTATAGATAGTCTAGATAAGAAAATATTATATATACAATAATATCAAAAGATTACTAGGTATAGCTAGCAACGGTTGTAAATTTTCATACTACGGTTGTAAGGGGAGTTTTGGAAGAGCAGAAGATCATGTTCTTGTTCCAAATGGAAGAAGTTTTGCAAAACATTCCTCACAACTTCAACGGTGAGCCATATCGGTTCTTGTTTGGAGATAGTTATAACAAAAATTAAAATAACAGATTTCTTACTTATATGTACGAACTGAAGAAGCTTTAGTTCTGATTGTCAGTATCGTGTAAAGGTTTTTTTTTTTTTTTTCAATTCTATAATCTCTTTGTAAACATTGAAATTAATGAACAAGTAAAAAGGTGTTAACATTAAATTATTATAGAGTCATATACCGCAAACGTTAACAGTACTGCTCTGCAATGTGCTCAACGTACGGTTACCATTAGAGGCCATTATTTCAACAACTATACAGTATATGAATTATTATAATAAAAGCAGATAAATAAATAAAGCAAGAATTATCCTGTTTCTTTTTTTGGCATCTAATTATCCTAGTAGGTATGTGGCGAGGAGAAGATATGGACACAAATTAGAAATATTCTATACACAATTTTTATTATTATCAAGAACAACAATAAAAATAAGAATGGCATCATATTATTGTGACCCATAACAAAAAGAAAAGAAATAAAACATTGCCCCTTCCTTCCCTCACAGATCATTCTAGGGTTCCTGACCAAAAAAAAAAAACCCAAAATACCTTTTTCTCTTTCCATTTATGTTGAACATCATCTCTTTCTTCTCCTCCTCAAGTAAAAGTCTCTTCTTTGAACCCATCCAAAAATCTTTCATAATGATCTTTTCATGAGAAGTTCTTGATTTAGAATTGATCCCTTTTTTCACTACTAGCTTAATTATCTCTTCTTCAATATCTGTCGATCGACATTTAATCTCTCTTTCCGGTGAGATCTATCTTTATTCTATTACTCTGGTTATGTTAACCGGTCACTGGCTGGTTTTTAAGGTTTCAATCTCTACAGATCTCGTGGCAGCAAAAAAAAAGTCAAAAGAAAGAAAAATGGTGAGAGGAAAGATAGAGATGAAGAAAATAGAAAACGCAACGAGTAGACAAGTGACTTTCTCAAAAAGAAGAAATGGTTTGTTGAAGAAAGCTTATGAGCTTTCAGTACTCTGTGATGCTCAAGTCTCTCTCATCATCTTCTCTCAGAGAGGAAGGCTTTACGAATTCTCTAGCTCTGAGTATGTCTTCTTTAATTTCTTCTTAAATCTTTAATTTAGTTTTCTTTTACTTTTTTCGTACATTTTTTTGGGGTGAATTAGGCTTTTAGGTCATGTGTTTGTGTCTGGCCGGTCTGATTTTTTCTGAATCGTAATTGACTAAAGCAACCTTCTTAGATTTTGGTACTTGAGAGATTCGATCCTTGTCTGAATCCTAAAGATTTCTTTCTTCTCTTCCCCTATTATTATAATTTCAATTGTTTTCTATTTATATAATATATATTCATCTTGTTAGAAATCTAGACAAACTCCATTTTTTTTTTCTGATCTACCTGAACTTTTCATCTAATCTATATAGTGTGTATATATATATTGATGTTTATGTGTGCCTAGGGTTTCCAAACATTTTCTTGAAAGTGTGAACAGAAAACCACATCGGAACTAGCTCTGAATGGGATTTATACTATAATTTAGATGATTACTAGTGTGATCCGTACCAAGTTGCACATATTTTTTACCCAATTAATTTACTTTTTCTTGTCCATAGTTAGGTTGTGTACCATCGTTTTTGGTTTTCGTTATGTCTTTATTTGGGCTCTACTTTCGTAGTCATAGTAATTATGCTTGCTCGTCGTCCTTTGATTCAGGTGTGCAGTGCATACATATTTCCCTGTCTATATGTGTATTATAAATATGTCTGTATAGTTGTGGGTACGTAATACTTAATTCTATCTTTAAGAAGAACTCAATTTATTGACAAAAAAGAAGAAGAAGAAACCAATTTAAGACTAATAAAACGAATCCTCAATTTGATATATATCTCTATACTACTATATATGGTTGATTAGAGTTTTGCAAATGAATCACCAGTCTTTCTTAACAATTAGATTTAGCTAAAATTGTGATTAATCTTAACAATGGTTCTAAATTCAATTATTTGATTTTGGGTAGGTAAATTTTTTTTTTTTTTAAAAAAGGGTTCAGTAAATTTAGACATTACAAAAAAAAAAAGAAGGCATGATGAATTCATAGGGCATGGGTTTAAATAGTTACCTATATATATAGAGAGATATTAACCAACAGCAAAAAGATATTGTAGTACAAATTTGAGAGAGAGAGAGAGAGATACTAATCCAGTTAAATAGAGTTTTCATATCTCGTTCCTAGGAGATGTACATCTTTTTGAAAATTCAGATATAATAGATTTAGATAGATCAGATCAAACAAAGAAATTACCAAGCTATAAGTACATATGCATGCAAGTACATTAGTTCGAATCTCTAATAATTAAGATATGTCTATGTTTGACCAACAGTATGCAGAAGATGATCGAACGTTACCGCAAATACACAAAAGATCATGACGCCAACAAGCACGACTCAGAAAATTACATACAGGTTTAATTTGTTACCAAACTTATTATTTATATTTTCTTGGTGACTTTTACTCCTGCTGTTTTTTTTTTCCTTGGTTAAAAGATCAGACTTAAACTTTATATGATTTGTATTAACTAAAGAAAAAGAAAAACTTTACATGATTTCTATGCTCTTGATTCTTTGACTTTTCATGGACTACAAAACCAAATCTTGAGAGATCAACTCTACATTACAAAAAACTGATGCGAGTTTTAGATATCATCTGGTTAACAAACGATAGGATCGATGGTCACAGAGATTGTTCAACAATTTATATTGGCCACATACATATACAAACATTATATATTGATCTTTTTTACTCCTCTTGCGTCCTATGATTTTATTTTGTCGGCGTAATGTAGCAATTGAAGCAAGAAGCAAGCCACATGATAACAAAGATTGACCTCCTTGAGTTTCACAAGCGGTACCATGTCTTAGCCCTTTTTTTTTTTTTTTTGGTTGCTACCTCAGTTGGGTTAAATTCTCGACGGTTTGCTTTCATTTAACAGTTAATTTTTTGATTAAATAAATCTATAACTATACATTTTAACCAAAAAAAATTATTAATCATAAATGTAAACGTCAAACGTAAACAAAATGAAAGCCTTATCTTTGTTTTGATATTTATTTTTGGACTTACAAAATTAATTATTTTATGAAAATTGGTAAAATGTGTTATATTCAAACTTCTTTTTGATTTTTTGTTCCTATGTAAATGCAAATGCATAAATTGTGTAAAACAATCAAGACCTAACTATAGTCACATCATTAATGCATGTATTTGAAAACAGTTCCATCTTGAACTGTTTCTATTAATTAAAACTCATTAGACTATTGTAATATATATTAATATAGATTTATGGTAGCATGTTTCAAGATTAGTCTAGAATTACTCAAGAGATCTAATTATCTATACTTATTACGCTATATGCAAGATAGAATCCGCGCGGGAAGATGGATTCAAGAGAAATCTAATTTTGTTCTCAAATAATAGAATAATTTTGGACATTTTACAAAAATTAGTCATCATGAACTCCTTTTTGCGTGTGTAGGAAGCTATTGGGACAAGGAATTGCTTCTTGTTCTCTAGAAGAGCTTCAAGAAATCGATGGTCAACTCCAAAAGAGTCTGGGCAAGGTTCGAGCAAGAAAGGTGTATACTTCATCACTATCTTGGTATATATATATGATGGTGATGATATAATGCAAATATAGAATAAATGTTGAGATGAACGATCTCCATCTCAATCATTTAGCTATAGTCCTCATTTAGATTGAACTTGATCCACTGATATTTGCTGCGCGCGATTTGGCGACATTTATCTCAATCGATGTACTGGCATTGATCAAGACATGTATTACTGTTTTTATGATGGAAATGAAAAAAAGTTGGACAAAAATGTTTTGTAGGCTCAATTGTTCAAGGAGCAGGTGGAGAAACTAAAAGCAAAGGTCTGAAACCTTATATTATATTAATGTACAATATTTCATTTTTTCTTTATTAGCTTTGTTTATAAAATAATGGTGAGAGAGTGTCGGTTTTGTCTCAGGGGGAACAATTGTTAGAAGAGAATGTCAAGTTACATCAAAAGGTAGTAATTCATCTCTCTTTCCAATTCACATATTTTAGCGATTCACATATCTCGAAATATGCGGATACTTGTTCAACTGAAATTAGATATGTTATGAATTGCTAATGTGTTTTGAGATGCTGAAAACATTACCCAAATGACCGCATGCCCCAAAGACCTCTAATTATATTTTTCAGATTGACAGTCAAAATCAAGATTTTTTTTATCTTTAGAGTTTATACGGTTTTGTTCGGTAGTATTTGGTTCTAGTTGTATATTATGATGAAATATATTATTATAGTTTTCAGGACTTCAAAGAAAAATTAAGTATAAGTTTGATATTTTCACTTGGTTTTGTTTTACACTTCTTGATCCAAAAAAAGAATGTTTTGTTTTACATTATTTGGAATGTAAAAAAAAAAAAAAAGCAGTACAATCTGACTATCTGAATTCTGAATATAAATGCCTTTCAGCGTTTTTTTTTTCTAAGAAATAAAATTATAAAAGAAGATATTTTGTTGTTGATGAAACTGCCATCTTTGTTATGTACAGAATGTTGTAGATCAATGGAGAGGATCGATTGATCAACCAGCTGAGAAATACAGAGTTATAGATCTGAATTTGGAAGTTGAAACTGATTTATTCATCGGTTTGCCAAATAGACACTGCTAGTGACATTATATTTTCTGTTTATTTATTTATCATGAAATATTCGAAATCCTTCAATAAATTGTGAGGTAATGCTTTGTGATATTATTTCTTGAGTTGCTATAATTGTAGTCCTTATACACAAGTAAAGAGAGTAATACAGATCTATATTCAAAACCTTTCAATTCATTTTGAGGCATATTGATGTTCTTTTTTTGATAAAGAGGTATATTCATGCTGAAAACCAAAAAAAAGAGTGGTATTCATGTTCTTACACTATTCTTCACACTGCATTGGATGCTCATATTCATAATTGGCGTATCCAGTCAGTATCCAAAAACCAAAATTAATATTAGGCCAAAGGTTCTATTTGCAGCATATATACGCCTAACCAAATTTAATTTTTTTATTTCGGAAATTTTTAAAGATGTACTAAATATAATATAAATTTATAACTATAAGACATTGATTTATGTTATATTTTATTTCATATCGGCTATGATTATTCTCATAAATTTACAAAAAAAAAAATTGAATCGAACCAAAATCTAGATAGAAAACACCTCAAATTATAGTAAACTTATTTTTCGAAATACTCTTTTGTTAATTAAAAAAAAAAAAGAAATGCTGAATTAAGGTACCTTTCATTCTTCTCTATACTATTTTATTGCTCATTATCTAAAGCTTTTAGCTTAATCGGTATATTATAATCTCTGCATTCTCTTTTATTTTTTTCTAATGAAATGCTTTTTTTTTATTATTTTTTTTTTGTGTCATTTCAATATTGAGCCTAAGCCACAACAATTCATAAGGAGCTGTTGACCAAGGTCTGGGCTTCAAGTAGCCCAATAATGATCCAAGTGATTAATTAGTATTTCCTAGCCGGATCTGAAAGTCTGGAACACCAACCAACCAACCAACCACCCACCCACCCACCCACTCGTCTTTGTTGCAATGCATCTACTCCTTTGTTTATTATATAATCAGATACACTCATACACATAGGATTATCTTAGTTGTGTTTTTTTTTTTTTTTTTTTTTTTTTTTTTTTTTTTTTTTTTAAAAGGGCTATGTTAATTAGTTAATACAATTATATTAACACTCTAACAGTCTAATGTATTGGAGACACATGCATCAGCTATTCAGCTCACCGTTAGCTGCTTATTCTGCTCTGTTTGAATTTTGAAATTCACTAACTTCGACCGTTGCTTATGTTAGAATATTTTATTAATTAGATACTTATATTTAACTTATCACGGGTAATCAGAGATTTGTCAGGTAGTAGAAACAATCACATTACTCATATCTAATTTTTTTTAACACCATATGTACGTATATATATGTATTTTAATTTAGATTCGTTTGGTTGTGAAATATTAAGCCCTAACATTGTAAAAATTATATTAATTTTCTAATGCTACAGTTTGTAGAAGCTTCTAATGACCGCGTCCGTTTACTTGTGCAATATCATGTCTTCAAATTTTAGTACAATTGTAAATAAGTTTCTACAAAGTGTTAGTTTGTAAACTTGAGTATGTGTGGGTACGTAAATCCTTCTGAAAGTTGGTCATATCAAAATTTTACGGTTAGGAGATCCTAAAACAATGGTTTTGTGTTTTTTAGAGAAGGCTTAGACGTTCATATCAAAATTTGACCACTTGAGTGAGGAAAAAAGTTGGGAAACAAATAAGATTACGAGATTAATTGTTAAATGGGTTATGAAGCGGCCATTTCGGTGAATGAAATGAAAGGAAGTTATTGATGTATTTCAGGAGATAGTGGAATATATATTCCGAGATAAATTGAAAAGTGACTGAATGCTGATGAAAGATAATAAAGGTTCGAATATGAACGAATCTAAGTTCGATGATGCAAGAACAAGAATTCAATTTAGAGCATTCTTATTTTTAATATATCGGTAAATATACTTCCCGTACAAAGATTTGTTAAAATCCTATCAAATCCACTGTTATTGAAAATGTTTTAAGTATTGGGATTTTAATGACTGCAAAGGATTTTAGAAGATTTTAGGGGATTTTCTTAGTTAAAAATACAAAGATCCAAATCTCATGGTTTTAGGTGGGATTTGAGAGGATTTTAATACAAAATCATAACAACTACTTTAAAATCATTCAAAACCATCAAAATCATCTAAAATCTCATTAAAACTCAAATCACTCTAAATGTCGAGTTCAATACACCCCCCTTATTGATTAACAATTATATATCAACTAACTTGTACATCGTAATATATTTCCGGTTGATAAAATTAATTGTGTATTATATATCGAAATATTTAATAAGTACATTCTCGTACGTACATAGGTTAGAGGAGCCATGCATATGGCTGATTCGTTATACTTTTATATAGTCTTTCTAAGACTTTACATAGTATGATTTGGAACTTTACACTTTTTTCTTGATTTTCTGTAAATCTTTTCCGGTTTCTGTTGGATTGTTATAACCCAAATATGTAATAGGCACTTGCAATAATTAATAAGAGAAAAACAAGCAAAATAAAAAAAAAGTGAACTAGAAGCAAAAGTAAAGTATTCTCTTTTCTTAAAAGGGTCGCCGCATTGCATTTTCCTTGTTAATAATAGGAAAAGAAGTAGAAAAATCAAGAGAGAAACGTACAATTTATTGTAATCAGAAAATATTATCAAAAAATTAAATGTAACTATTCAACCCCACATTGTACTATACATACTCTTTTTTTTTTTTTTTGTTAATTGATCAATTGAAATAAATACTTTGCCTTCATTTTAACTCATAACAAAATTACCACTATAAAACTTTCAATTTAAATATATAGATATAAACAAATTTTTTTTGTAGTTTTCATGTAAGTTTCTTTTTATAAGTTGCCACAAAAAAAGTAGGAGAATTTTTTATGAACAATCAATCTCGTTGTAATGTCATCTAGAATATTATCCATAAATGCATTGTATAATTTTTGCAATAGAATTACAATTGCTAGTTTGCTACTAAAGACCATAATTTCAGTTTTAGCAAATTCTATCGTTTTGTTCAAAAAACAAAGAAGCAAATTCTATCGTTGACCATAAATCTTCTTTAGACTGAAGAAAGAATGTCTTTCTCTTCTAGTTACTCGCAAATTATACATGCTCTATTTGTTGTTAAAATTTCATATTATTGAAAGGCTGCACCTTCTAAAGAAGATTGCCTACGTACCCTTTAGAAGGGATCAAGCCTACCATGTAGTTCTTACACTTTTAGTTCTCTCTCTCTAAAACTTTCAAGAGATGCAACACTCTTGCAACTCCTTATATAAGAACAAACCCTAAGCAAACTTCCTTTTTTTCTCTTTAGGAAATTTCCTAATCTCTTATTAGGACAATTTCCTTTTCTCATGTTCATGTCGATCACGTTTTCTTTACTGTGTCGATCGACACACGTTTAGACTGTCGATCGACATCATACTTCTTCAAGCTTACTCCAACATTCTCCCCCTTAAGCTTGAACTCTTCTTTCTTCAAGTCTTGAACACCAATGAGATCTCTCATCTCTTTGAACTTGATTCTCCCAAGTGTGTTATGCACTATCGCTCTCTTCTCATCTTAAGAACACAATTATAAAACACTCACTCTTGCTTTAGAAAACTTACTCAAAAACTAAAGCTCTCACAATCTCTCTTAACCTATGTCACGCCCAACAATGGTTCTCCTGAGATTCTCTTAATCTATGTCATAACTCAACATAGATTCTCCTCTTTTTTTTTTTTTTTTTATTGTGTTCTATGCCTAGCGATGTGCAAACTTCACTTAATCCTAACTTGAATCACTCAAAACTGTTCCATTTCTCGTCTTTACTCCACTTTTGATTTTAAATCCCTAAAATCACCACATGCCCATATTCTTCTATCTCCCATGAGATCTATCATCAATTACAGCAAGCTTCTTATACTCTTCTCCTGATTGCCTCGTAATCCGTTTCCCATTCACCAATACCCAAAAAACGAGACAGCATCACACTTCCTCTTCTTTGTTCATCTTCACTTTAGGAAAAACCAAATAAATCGGATTGGGCCAGATAATGTGACTAAAGCCCATATCTTCACAATCTTCATCTTGGGCTTTTGTCATCTCCACATTTTTTGTTTCTAGGGCCCAGCCCATAAACCTTTCTTCCTCTCTTTCTTCTTCAACGAACAAAACTTAACACGACGATGACAACTCCGGCCACCTCCACGTTCGCCGGACATTTCTCGGGAAACCTCCGCTTCTCTCTTGTGACCAGCGGTTCTCTCAGTCGCACGCGAGTTCGGAGCTTCTCTCACGATACCCAATCTGAAGCTTCTTGATTTCAATTTTAAACCTGAAACTCACGAAACCTCTGTGACGAAACTCGCCGTTTGTCTCTTCCTCCATGGCGAACAACCAGACCCAAAATCTCTTTGATTCTTCTTTGCTAGATGAACATAGAACACAATTTCTACCACAAAATTCGTGCATCTCTGGTGATTCCTCTATCATCCTCAACAGGTAGTTCCACATCTTCCAGTTCTCTTTCAATCAAATCATCTTCATGTCTCTTCTCTACATCACTTAGGCTTGCTCTCATCTTCTTCAGCTTTAGTCTCTTCCACAGGTTTAACTTCTTCTTCCTCCACAGCTATAGCAAGACAACTCGGTCTCTAACTCACCCTTAGCCTGACCAATCAATATCTCAATTAAGACCAAAATCTGATTCTTATTCATTCTCACTGATCATCTTCTTCGACCTTCAGAGATTTCATAGATGACTTGAATTTTGGTTGCAGAGTTGTAATTACTATGGTTCTTCTATTTCATGTTTCCTTCTCAACAAAGAGAACCCCTATCTGAAGACGCATGAATAACTTGCAGTCCAACCGTCAAAATTTTGATCCCACCGTTGAAATTTCAGCCAGTAATATCACGAGACACACCACAAATTTTCTGCTCGATCGGATTACTTTTGAATCTCCAAACGTTGCTTTGAAAAACCATCACAAAACTGATTTGGATCTCTGCAAATTTACTATTCTCTGTTTCCATCTCTGCCTCTACCGTTTCTTTACTCTCTCTCAACGATTTGATCTCTGCTTCTAAGTTTATGATCTTCTCCTCTGATTCCTCAATCTTATCTCTCAGTTCTTGGCTTTCTCCACGTTCAATCTTCTCCACCTTTCAAACGTTTTGTTAGACCCAAATGTCTTTTGATCTCATCCTTAGTCATTGAACCTGATTCGCTAGGAGACTTCCATGTGATGCAGAGAGGATCCTCTTCACCTTTCTTCTCCAGAACAATCTTCTCCTTCTTAACCCCATCAATCAATTCTTCACTCATTTTCTTATCATCGTTTTCTCTAATTCAACAACATTTCCTTAAGAGCCACCCTGTTTCGCTTCTCCTCATCAAATCCCTTCTTAGCATTGTCTCTCTCAACCTCAACCAGCGCCAGAGCCTCCTTAAGCTGGCTAACCTCGCAGGTAAACTTCTCACTAGTCTTAGTTTGACCATTACAATCCTTTCGCAGTTGCGCTGCAACATTCTTTTGCTCATCTGCCACTTTACTCAGCTCAACAAACTCAGCCTCATGATTAACAACACGCTCCGCAAGCTCATTCTTCTCCCGCAACAACTGGTCCACCACTTTCTCCTTATCAGAGAACTGCACTAGAGCCATCTCCATCTGCTTCTTAATCGAACTGTTCTCCACCAATAAACCCTCAAGCTCAGATTCCTTAACAGACTTCTCTTTCACCAATCCATCAATTTCAACACACATTTCCTTAACTCTACTCTCAACAAAACTCATAAACAAATCCATTTCAATCTTCAACATAAAATTCTCATCGCTCGAACCACCCAACTCATCTCTCAACCGAGTCTTCTCAATCCCGGAACGAGTCAACTCAGTCTCCAACGCATCACGACACAGTTTTCTTCAGCAATTACTTGGACAGGAAGAAACGAGCATAAAATCGATTTCCAGAGAAAGCTTATTCATGATGTAATTCCCTCCAGATCGAGAGATATTTAGCCACGTAAAACTCCAACTCGAAACTGTTGATTTTTTTCTTTCTTATTTGCGTTATCTTCTTCGTTGCTTCTGTTTGTTGAGCCCCAAAGCAAAACTTCTTCATCTCCACTTATCCTTCCTGTTATGAAGCATATCTCTATCTCTCGATGCTTCACTATTGCGGTGGTGATGATTCCTTCTTCTCCGCAACGTCTTGGTCTCCATCTCTGTTTCCTTATTCTTCCTGTTCCTTTTACTTCCTCTTTCATGCTCTATTTATGTCTCTTGCCACTTAATTCTGGTTGCTTCCTCCTTCCCTAGACCAGGCTTGTTTATCACTCTCACCAGACTCTTGCTTCTTCCTTTTCCTCTTTGCATCTTTCCCGTCATTGTTGTTTTCTTCAGCCTCTGAAGCGACAGTATGTTTCTTCTCCTTCTTCTTCTTCTTTTCCTTTACTGTGTCTTTCATAGAGTCAGATTCCTCGTTACTTTCTTTAACCTCAGAATCCACACTTTCTTTCTTCTTCTTGTTCTTCCTCTTCATCTCCTTGTCTGTGTTTTCTTGAGCTCCCAAATCACAATCATCCCGCTTTCTCTTTCCCTTTTTCTTATTAGCATCATCAGTTTCCACGATTGGATTCTCACAAACTTTGGAACTTTCACCGTTTCCCATTACATTATCATCAACTTCAGAATCAATCCTTTGCTCCTTTAATTTATTCTTCTTAACTACAACGTCCTCACCCAATTTCTCGTCTCAGCATCTATGAATCACAATTGAAGTTCAACTCTTATGTTTTGTTTTTCTTCTCTTCGAGTCAAAGCAACAAAAACTTGGAGAAGAAGACTCGACTCTCTTTTGGACCAAGATGCTCTAACCAAACCTAACTCAAAAGAATTTCTTCTCTTCATCAACGCTTCCTCGACACGAATTTGATCACCAGCTACCGACTCCTCTAAATCCTTGCAATTTGCTGCTGTTTCTTTATCACTAACCTTGGGCTCTCAAATTCATCAAATCGAAGAACCTGAGATAGTCACTGAAACATGAATGCCTGAAGCTTGCCGACACATTCCCAGTATTATCTTCTTAAACGATCATGAACACCTTTCTTCTTTCTCATCTAGCTACACATCCAGGATCAAACCAAAACAAAACAGATCTCTATCAAGAACCGCTCTGATACCATGTTAAAATTTCATATTATTGAAAGGCTGCACCTTCTAAAGAAGATTGCCTACGTACCCTTTAGAAGGGATCAAGCCTACCACGTAGTTCTTACACTTTTAGTTCTCTCTCTCTAAAACTCTCAAGAGATGCAACACTCTTGCAACTCCTTATATAAGAACAAACCCTAAGCAAACTTCCTTTTTTTCTCTTTAGGAAATTTCCTAATCTCTTATTAGGACAATTTCCTTTTCTCATGTTCATGTCGATCACGTTTTCTTTACTGTGTCGATCGACACACGTTTAGACTGTCGATCGACATCATACTTCTTCAAGCTTACTTTTAATTTAACTTTATCCATGGAATACCGTACGCTGAAAGAGTACTCTCGGACACTTCAAACTTACATAATACATTTTAGAAAATATGCTAAACATAAGAATAATCCTAAGATAGACTGTTTTTTTTTTTTGGTAGGATCCTAATTAAGATAGACTGTTTCATCATGTTATATAATATATCTATAATATTTTCACAGATTTACCAAAATTTAATTAATCCCCACAAATTGGGGAATAAATTAATAGTTGCAAGAAAATATGTAAAGAGATTAACTATTTTATGTGAACAACAATTAATAGATTTTGGTCAACCCCATCATATCTTGATTTCATATAACGGTTAGGAAAGGAATATCACATTATTAACAATCCTCACCCATGTGACTACGCTCTTATCTTATAGTTTTTGCTGCTTATTTTTTGAATTTCCCGCTCAACACTTTAGCTGGACAATGGACACCTAAGCTATGACAAATGTAATATGCTTTTTTTTTTTTTTTTCCTTTTTCCTCAATAGATATGGAACCTCAAATTCCAGAGTATTATAATTTGCTGAGTAATCCTTCTTGTTCTTGTTTATTGTAAATAGTAATTTTGTAATTGAAAATAGTCATATTTATCTGTTATAAATTGCAAATCGTGTTTAAAAGATATTCAGATCTTCGTTAAAATTTCAAACGATAAAAATGTTTTTTCTTAAATTATTTCCTTAGTTATAGGTAATTAGATTTTCGTCGCTGAAATTTATGTATAGTATGGGTATGTAACTGTCATATGAATAATGAATTCCACAATGATTAAGTTTGTATGTCCAATGAAAGTAGATTTATAGTCTCGGCCACCGTAACTAACACACACTGAAACAATTTTACAAAGGTTTTCGATGACACACGGGTATATATATACACTTTTTTTGTCCTGCGAAATTATGATATATCATATATGCATTACTGCTAAATTGCATGGGTGGTGTCTACATTACGACAGATGTAGCTTTAATCTTCACGTAAATGTCTCGGGTCCATGCAAAATCTATCTTTCGTATTGTCTTTTTACTACTTTACAAGGTTCTCTTCTCCTTTTTACTTTTCTCTGTTTTTTCCTTTTTGGTCTTAAAATATATATATTTTATATGTAAAAGAAATATTCTTCTCTTACACTCCTTTACTATAATTATTTCGGACAATCGTCAGAATTATTTTAGCTCTCTGAGATGCACAAACTCTCATGTCATGATAATAAGAACAAAGATACATAAGATTCCTCTCGAAATTTACGTACGTTTTTTGTACCCATCGTCAACGTCATAATCGTCAAAGGCTTTGAAAATTTGTTGCTTCATGGCTGTATGTTAATTTTTTTTTATATATATAATCTTCATATATACTTTTTTTTTGTATTGTACCCATAGTTTCGATACGCTTGAGGTCGGGAAAAAGAATGACATAGTCCATAAATCAACAAACAATCAAACATACAGTACATGAATACAGTATATATGATAGGAAAACTATTCATATCTAGCACTTAATATATAGGTCTTCATTTGTCACATACTCACATTAAAATGTAATAAATCAATCGATCCAAGAGTACCATTAGGCTTATCTCTATTTTAGCATTTTATCAAGATGGTTCAATAAATAGTGTCATGTATTCAATTATTAAAAAATCGATCGAGCATAATTTTGTCACATCACCATAACTATAATGTCATATTTCTTTTGGAGTGAATAACTCTTTCTGCAAAAAGTGTTATATGTGTCACATCGTCAGAGAGCTTGAAACCTTTAACTGTTGTTTGCCAAATTAAGTGGGACTAATAGGCTAGATTCCAAGTCGGTAATCTGAATAATTTATGTTATGTTTGACTGTTTCATTTATATCTTTTATAAAATTAAAGTGAGAAGATCTTTGGTTTCAATAGATTTTGATTTTTTTTTTTTTTTGATGATGATGATGATGATAAAACATTAGAAATTTTTTTTTTCCGTTTTTAGGACATTACAAATAATGAAAAATCTTGTACAACGTAAGAGTCTAATTACATCCAATACATAAAACACATGAGACCACAACATTCATCACACTCTTGATAAACACTTTTACGTATATAAGTATATATAGGATTGCCACGAACGACTATATATACCACAATTACCATACCAATTTTTTTTGATAAATTTGCATTCACAAAATAAAGTATATTTTCTGGTAATAATCAAACCGTGGTCTCTAAACACTAAATAATTCTTAAGATATAATTCAAATTCATATAAAATTGTAAACAAAAGGTTCAAAGTTTCAAATAAGACTTTTTTTTTTTGGTAGAAAGTTTCAAATAAGACTTATACTAAAGGCTAATTAATCTTGGCAAAAACAAAATTCAAACAAACAAAAAATTTTGGGCCCAAATATATTTTCTTGTCATAAGAGCCTAAATATAGTATAAGCTTCTCTAGTTTGTGTGTATATTATTCAAAGCTATACGACTATATCCGAATTTAGCTACGATATTATTTCAAATATTTCCGATAGACCCCATAATTCATCTTGACTGTGATTCAATGTCATCAAGTGCGTGAATATAAAATTTTATTGACATATCTCTACTTTCTACTTTTTGTTTCAAAAACCCTCAAAATAGCCAACAACATAAAATCAAAATATTCAAAAAGGTCATGAATACTATTCTTTAGTCTACCTAGCATATGCAAAACCCATGGGATGTTGGAATACACAGGGGACAAAAACATCTGAAATTGACAGATCTATCTATCTAACAAAAGCTCCATACGGTCCACACTCTACAATTTTTAAAAAAAACTTTATTTTATATTTATAACGGCTACAAAACATTTGAAAACTAATATAAATAATTATAATTAAGAAAAAGATCTATACAAAGAAGAACCAGTAAATGTCCGCCATGTGGAATACTTTTATCCACGTGGAAGTCTCAGTCTCCTTTCGCAAAACAAAGAGGACGAGTCGTGGTGGGACCCATCATTCGAAGAGTATCTCGTCACGTGAACACCCCACGTGCCACTGACATCATCGTTACGCTTAAGCGGCGCCGTTTTGATCCACGTGGCATAATAATCCGTCGTCGTTTCAGTCACGAGTGATTCAAAGATTCCTCTCTCGATCTCCGTGACGATTCCTTCGCCGTCCTCTTCAAACGCCGATTCAATCTCCGGGAAGTCTCCGGCGACGAGAGCATCAATATCTTCGAGAACTAAACACTCGGCTAACGGAAACCGCTCGATTCTCCGAGATAACTCGTCGATCAGCTCCGATCCCTTTAGATTCCTCTGAGATTGAATCGAATAACGACAAACCCAAGGTTTCAAATTGATGTGTGGCTTTAAGATATCGGCGAGGATCTCATCTACTAAGTGGAAGAGTAGCTTTCTATTGCATCGAAGAGCTAGATTTTCCGGTGAATTTCTAGGTCTGGTCGAAGTAACAGCGAAGTGTTCGAGAAAGTAGAAGATTGATGGATCGAGTGGGTGTGAAGGAGAGAACCATTTAGCGTATGAGATTGGTGTGTCTCTGTCGATTCCTGTTCTTCTTAGGGTTCTTGTAATGTACTCTAACTCGCCGCCGGCGATTGGTGCAATGTGGGGTTGTGATTGGCTCGGAAAACTAGGAAACTCTGGTGATGCTCTGTTTCTCGGTGATTGTGTTTCTCTGAGCTTTAAGTTTGACTGCAAAAATCAAAAACATTAATTAAACGTTAAATATCCAAAATTAGATATTAAGGTATTGAATTGGAAAGAGAGTACGTGTCGTATACCGATTTGTGAAGAGGTGATGAATCTTTCTTCTTGATGGTGGGAACACTAGTGAAGTTGATGAGATGATTAATGGATAAAGGAGTTTTCTTGCAGGAAGACTTGTCTCCTTGAATAAGAAGAAGACCGTTGTTGCTGTTATTACTTGTTGCTGCTGCTCGAACAAACGGCTCTTCTTGCATCGTCTGTGGCGGCTTCACTAGTCTCGACTTGAAATTCTCCGGTTTCTTGCATTTCTTTGTAGACTTCCTCTGTTTGTCTTTGACTTCTTGTCCTTGGTCTCCTTGTGGCTCTTCTTGCACTGTTGGTAACCTGGTCTTGTCTTGAACCTTCACTGTTGTTGTCTCCGGAATCTTGGAAGCAACATTATTTGTCTGAAGTGAGGTTGGTTTGGTTTTGGGGATTTCCATTAATCCCAATCTCGGGGATGATGAATCGTGAGTGATGATTGTGATCTTAGAAGCTTTCTTGGGCTCATGAATCTCTCTTGATTCTTTGTTGGTAATATCAGTTCCCATTCTTCTTCGTCGGCTAACGTTATCCTTCAACTGCATCACTATCTGTCTAGCATACTCTCGTGGACTACGATTCTCTTTATCTTCATGTATTTTCATCTCTTTGACCCTCGTGAACTTGACATTGTTAATACCAGCTTCTCTTTGAGACACCACGGTATTGTTGTCTCTAAGATGAAGTGAAGAACGTTGGTGTTCGTAACAGTTGACGTCGACGGATCTTCTTCCGAGTGAAATCCTCGGTGTCTCTGGAAGAGACCGTGTTCCTCCATCGACAGAGTTTCTTTGGAGAGAGTAATGTCTGTGTTTGTTGCTGTGAGAAGATCTCGTTGGTGTCTTGAGATCGATTAATGTAGAAGAAGATGAAGAAGATGGAGTAGGAGATGATCTGTAATTGTCAGGAACAAGATCAAGACCCATGAGTCTAGCAACCAACGTTGGTGTCTTTACGCTCGGAGAATAAGATTCAGTGGCTGTAACAGACGATGATGATGATCTTGCTTGTGGTTTGGTCTTGATTTTAATACCCATCTGGAAAAATTATGATTAGGGTCATGAGTATTAGAAAAAAGAAAGATGTAACTTTTGAGGAACCCAAGAAGATAAAAAACAGAGTGGATATTTTAAACTTTTATAACTCACAGATATATTTAGATTTCCATCTTTTCTAGTTGGTGAAAATGGAGCCTCCTCCTCCGTCTCCTCCGTTGATTCCAAGCTGTTTCTCGGCGCATCTACGCCTGAATTTGAGATTTTTTACAAAAAGAGTCAAATACGGCAATGTAAAGATTGAAAAGGTTAAAAAAAGATGGTACCTTTGGGAAGATGAAGATGGTGGTGGTTAATGGGAAACTGTAAATGTTGAAAATCGAAAATGTTAAAGACAGCACTCATGCATCCCGCCGCCGTTGTAGTATTTCCGGCGAGTGACGGTGGCGGCGGCGTCGGAGTCGGTTTGATGTCTTCTTTCTTTGACTTGCTTGAGGATTTCTTCTTCCCTCCACCGCCTCCGCCGAGCCAGGACCAGTCTCTTCCCATTTGTTTTTGTCTGGTTTTTAAGGATGAGAGAGCTCTGTTGTTGTATGTGTTGTTGAATTGGTTTAGTGACTTGAGAAGGAAGAAGGAGAATATGAAGAGGGGAAATGATTTTATATAATAAGATTAAAAATAAAATATTGTATAGCTGAGAGAAAGTGGATCCATGAATCCGTAATTCCGTATATATAAATACATATTTTTCATAGGTTTTTCTTTTCGTCAACTATTTTTTCATAGGCTTTTAATTTGGAGAAGTTTGTCAAATGTAAAATCAATTAATATTTTGAAAATAGAAAGATGAAGAAATGGTTTTTTATAATTAGAATAAGAATAATATTTTTAGGTTAGAAAAGGTAAGTAGGGCCTGATCGTTTTGGCTTCTTTCAAATACGTAATGCTTAGTACTTTTTCCAATAGACAAAACTCGTTACCATGACGAGTAAACAGTTTAAACATCTCGAACACACAGAACTCGCTACCATAAATTTATATAATGCACGAACACGACGATAAACACTTTGAACCGCATAATACTGAAATTTTCAAAAGGCCTGTTCGTTTTGATTTTGACAAATGACAATGACAAAGTTATGTTTGTATTATCACCAATGTGGTTCATAAATATTTGACGACAGAGTTTAGCCATTACCAATTTTAAATGTGGAGATTTTCGATTCTGTATCACCATTCTTTGACAGACTGATGATTAGTTCACACAACTTTAAAACATTAGTTTTCTAACGTTTTAGACTTATGATCATTAATCGTTAAACTTCTGTTGATAAAAAGCTAAAAACAAAACAAATAGTAATAGAATTTATCGTTCGTTGTTACTCATGTTAGTCTATCGCTAAAAACGAAAATGACTATAATCTACAACGACTTGCATATTTCGGAGTTTAAATCCATATTTTGTGATGCTGCAAAAATAAAAAAAAAGACCTATTTTCTAATGTAACTTTTTGACAATTATTTTCAAAATATAGTCAAGTGATTAAGATTTAAGACCCACAATGGTAACAATAGATCATGGAGGATATTAAAAAAATAAAAAATTTTCGTACAAATTTTTTAAAACAATATATATGCTTAGTTACAAACTATGTCAGACTCGCAGCTACAACACTGTTTATAAAAGAATCCACGACACTAGTTATTTAAAATATTATTCAAAAGCTCAAACTACAATAAGATTCGTACACAAACTCCATGGCGGTGTTACCAAACAACGAGGGGATCTTCAATCGTGACCCTTATGTTTCAAACCATGACGTCTTCCTCCTTTCAAATTTTATCCTTAGATTGGGTTTGACTTGCGTTCTCGTAATTTAATATCTAATGACCATTAAACAAGTACAGTATGATCCTATCTATCAATAAATGTGATGTGAAAATCACCACTTAGATAGTGTACTATATATTTACATAGTAATGATTAATGAGTAGTAATAAATTGTAGATGGGATCATGGGGATCACATCACATTGATCCAAACGACCGTTGTTTGGTTCTATCCAATATTCATATACGGATACATGTAGTTATTATTCCTTAGATTATATGTATAAACAGTAAAAGAATTTCAGCTAGTAGTGAAAGTAAAATTTAAATAACCCATATATAGCGCACATGTAATAAAAATGATACGATTGTGTACAATGTAAGTTCATAAATGAAGAGAAGACTGGACTCGATAATGTCAAAAAAAAAAAAAAAAAAAAAAAGATTGGACCATGACATGGTAGTATTATTTAAGTGAATGTAGCCAATACAAATCACATGGAAATTTGTAGGTCTGGTCATAGTACGATCCAAATTAAAGCTGTCCTTATAATTAAACAAAACTAAAAACAAAGAACAGAGAAAAGGACTGATTTTTCAAAGATTTGGCTTAAAACAAACAAAACAAAAAAAGTGAGAATGATATAAATTGCCTCTCCAGTCTCATACTAATTAAGAAAGATCTCAGTTTACATTTCTGGATTTTTCTTCTATAAACATCAATGCAACCTCCTGCAATATTGCTATCACCTCTAAAGGGACCACAACTTCTAATATATATATGGACCATTTTAGATATGTTTCTGTCAAGATTCCAAGTGGTAATTACAATTCAAATCACATCATTTATTGGTTATTTACTTATCTTATAATTCCAACATATGAATGGATTATTATAGTACTATTTACTTAAAAACTTTTTCGGTATCCTCAATCTTATCTTAATCCTAGAGTTAAATTTGTTAAGACGTATAGACGATTATATTTATTTAAAGTCACTACTCTCAGTTTACATAGTTAATTACTAGAATACATGAACATGGTAAATTTGTTAACATGTCTAGAAGAGGCGGCAATCGTTCGGTAATTAGTAGTTTACTGGTCATCGTTATATTAGGCGAAATCATATATGAGTTTTGTTGAACGGTATTCTTAATTTATCGGTGTAAAATGTAAGAGTATCTACACAAAATGACTATACTGTAGCAAATAATTAAGTAAATGACCACGGGTGAATAGTACCTTGTCGGAAGCACCTGCGAATTTACTCACTCGTCCTTCTCCAAATACCCAACAAGATCTCGACAATATGTGTTCAAGTACAATAGTAAATTTCTATCTCTCTCTTCTTTCCCTCTCTCTCTCCTCTCAATCTCCGTCGTCGGAGTCGGAAACGTCGGAATGGCCATCGCTCAAACCATCCTCTCTCTCTCTCTCTTTTCTCTCTCTCTCTCTCTCTCTCTCTCTCTCTCTCTCTCTTCTGGTGGTGGGCTTGTTGTTGGCGAGGAAGAGGATGAAATTGATTTTGCTACGATTTGTTTTGCTCGATTTCAATTCTTCTAACACTGATTCTAAGGTTGATGGATTCGCGTCAACCTTCTTCAATGGCATCTTCTTCTTCTTCAAACTCTAACGATGATTCTGATTTAGTGATTTTAGTATTTTCTTTTCTTTACTTTTTTTATTGGTCTGCTTGAATTAAATTAAGGCCCAACCATTGATTTTATTACATGTTTTTTTCTTTTACAACATGTTATTTTTTTAATAAATGTACCGTTAAATCCTATGTTTGGGTTGTCAATGGTAGAATTAGATTATACTAATTGGGGGTAGGGTTTAGTGAATACAAATGAAAAGTACTGTTAAATCTTTGATTCGTTAGTTACTTAAGTTCTCGGCCTCAAGAACCAATAATTTTGTTTTAAGATTACAAATTAAATCCAAAGGACAATAATAGGACCCTAATTATCCCTAATTAACTTATAAACATTGGGTTGCATGTTTTATTATGTTCCATAAAACATTCTCTACTCGTGAAAATTATAACACAAAAATTACATGCTTATTCACGCATAACAGTATGTCGGAACCCAAATTTTCTGCACATGTGTTTTTTAACTATTACAATGCCGACGTAGTCAATACCAGTTCAATGAATCTAAAATAACGTATAGCATGCTTTATTTGTTTATCACACTCCAACGTCACCACCTACTGCTTTTGCGCTTCATGGACGAGGGTACTGATGTCTTTTCCTTACAAGACAGAAGGCTATTTTACAAAATTTTCTGCACCATGGCTATTTCCTTAATATTAGTGTCAGATTTAGTCATTTTCCTAAATGACCCAAAATGTAAATGGTTAATAGTTATCACGCATGTGTCTAAACCAGTTTAGATTTTGATTATAAAAACTTTGGTTTTGAAAACATGCAATGATTGTTTGTGATACCGTATTTACAATTAAATGAGTGAATCGAAACTTTTGTAAGGCCATAATAATTTGATAGTTTACTTGATTGATTCGAAATTCCAATGTCATAGCGGAAAGAAAAGTTAGTAGAATTTTTTATCAAAAGAAAAGTTAGTAGAATTAATGTTGTTGTATCATTTCTTCCGTATGGCAGAGTGGCAACATTGATGTGCTAAATTAACCAGCGGCTACTATAAGGAGTAGGTCCATATTCTAATAATGAAATATAACTCTTGCAAATTAAATAAATTTCATGTAAATGTCCCCTGTGAGTCAATGACTGAACTATTGTGCCCACAAGTTGTTTCCTCCAAATCAGTACCGAAATTTAATTTCAAGACTTGGTTAGAACGTCATAGGTTCAATTCAAAAAGTTTTAACAATCTATTGAGGGTATTGCGAAATTTAATTTGAGTTATAGCTCAACAAAAAACAAATCTAAGTTATATTAGAGTTATCTAAAAAATTCTGACAAAATTTTGTTACGTTTTCAAATCCTTTTGCGATTCAACATCGTTACGTCCTAAAGTTTGTTTTCGTATTGTTAAGATATGTTTAGGTTGTAATAATACATTAACGTTTTTTTTAATTGTTTTTAGATGCAATTGTTATGGGTTGGATCGTTGGAAGTTTTTAAGAAATAAAAATCAAGTTTCTTCCACATTACTGAGTCAGTACCGAAAATTGCAAAAATGTAATTACCGAAATCAAATTTTTTTGTTCCCCGGCCGAAACGGTAACTAATAAGAGATGCAAAGTACTCAAATAATGTTGGCCCGGCTGCTCCAGAAAATTAATTACAACGTCGGTTTTATTGGACCCAAATTTTTAGTAGGCCCATTCGCTAAAATAAAGCCCAAATCCATGGCCTATAATGCATGTGAGCATGTCCAAACCGGTGTGGGAAAGCTTTCACTGTAACATAAACATCCATGTAATCAACATGGTTTTTTTTTTTTTTTTTTTTTTTTTTTTTTTTTTCCCACCAAATGGTTTTTTTTTTTTTTTGGCAAAGATATTTTTGGGCAAAGATATTAGATTATATATATATATATATATATTGTATATATCTATATATAAAACTACAATTATATAAGAATGTAGTCTAAATCTCGTAAAAAAATATGCATTGGTTAATTAATTTTTCAGGTAAACAACTTCCCTTTTTACTAGGAAACAAATGAACGAATAGTAGAAAAAATACTAAAAATATTATTCACATTTTGTTTTGATTGACCAGGCAAAATTATTTTTAAGAGATGAAATAATACTGTTAAACTTTTTTGATAGTGGATTCTAGATTTAGATTCTCACCAAAACTTTTTGAAGTCGAAAAATATGGAAAAACTCATAATATCGCTTGTATTCGATCTTGTTTGTTTTTGTCTAAATAATTTTCTGAATAGTTTTTTTTTTTTTGGTTGCAATATTTAGTGAATGATTGAGTGCAAATATGAGGTACTCTGATTCGAAATCTTAACAATAAGATAGAAATTATAATTTAGCATTAGAAAGTGGAATATAGCATCAACAATCAAACAAAGTGGACACTTGCTTTTGAAGTGGAAAGCGTGCTACTTTGAACTGGATTGAACGGAAACAAATGCAATTCGAAACCCAAACTGAAATATTTAAATAAACACGATTTTAGATTTTCACTTTTTGGCTTAATAGTTAATACTCAGAATTCTAACTTCTTGATGACATAAAAAAAAAAGTTACACAAACAGAAATCCGTAAAAATGGTAAAGGAAAAAAAAATGTTTCATTTTATTCTTCTAGTTACTAAACCATTTGCATTCAAACAGAAATCTATAGCATACCACGAAACCAAACTCTTTTAAATTGTGGTAGTCGATCCCAAACATATATTCTAAGGAACTCGTCAATGATCTTTAGTGAGAAGGCGTTCATTAGGTTATATATGTTTTTATTGCTTAATATAATCTACTTCTTCAGTTGTTTTTTATCTATTAACGTTAAATAAATAAAAACTCCAAGTTCCTAACCTCACTCTCCATCCCCACTCCTATAAATGTCTCCTCAGGTTAATAAGACGACTCAAGAGTCAAGAGAAAGACTTCAATTTGCAAAAGAAATTACAAAAAAAATTTCAATTTCCACCATAATATAAATAAACCGCAATATGAAATCCATTACGGATCTTCCTCAAATAGTCTTCGATGCAAAAGTCATAAATCAGCAACCAAACAACATACCGATAGAATTCATATGGCCCGACAAAGAGAAACCCTCCACCGGCGTCAAAGACCTCCAAGTTCCTATCATCGACATCTCCGGTTTCCTCTCCGGCCAAGACAACCACGTCTCGGCGTTGCAAGCTTCTAGGCTCGTGTCCGAAGCTGCGAAGATCCACGGGTTCTTCACCGTCACAAACCATGGGGTCCACGAGGAAATCTTGGCACGTGCCTACAAGTGTATGGACACGTTTTTCAACTTCCCGGCTTCCGACAAACAGAAGGTAAAGATAGAGTGGGGTGAGACCTCCGGTTACGCCAATAGTTTTGTCGGGAGATTCTATTCGGAGCTTCCTTGGAAGGAAACGTTGTCGTTTAGGTTCTCTGCTGAGGAGAAGCTCAAGAACGGCACCGAAACCATTAAAGATTACATCTCTAAGACAATGGGAGACGGAAACGACAAGTTTGGGTAATATTCCCTTCCTGGCTTCCTTTCATAACAATAATAGTCGTATCATTATATTCTAACTTAATTTTCACAAAAAATATATATGATTTTGTATTTGTAATATAGATTTTAAACAATTCTCCACTTTTAATTATCACTATTACCTTATATAGCTTATAGATTACAAATATAATTTATATATATTTTCCCATGCAGAACGGTATTTCAAGAATACGCAGAGGCGATGAACACTCTCTCGTTAAAGATCATGGAGTTTCTCGGAATAAGTCTTGGGATTGACAGACGCTATCTTAGAGAGTTTTACGAAGATAACGATTCCATACTTAGGTTAAATTACTATCCGCCATGCAAGCAGCCAAATCTTACATTAGGGACAGGGCCTCACAACGATCCGACATCACTAACCATACTTGATCAGGACCAAGTCGGTGGTCTTCAGGTTTTCGTGGAAAATCAATGGAGATCCATTGCTCCAAAGCCTCGATCATTCGTTGTCAACATCGGCGATACCCTCATGGTAAATTAACTTTTAATTTTTTTTTTTTACTTAACGGAATATATAAATAAAATAAAAAAATTTGCTAAGATAAATTTTGAATATGCAACCAAGAATGTAACTTGATATATTTTTATACACTGTGTAATCTTGTTTTATAAAAATATGTAGTGTGTATATATTAAAGCGTTTGACTTTTTGAAAGTTATTTTGTTAAAGATATTTTTGGAAGTTTCTATTGAATATATAGATTCATATCTGGACAATATTCATAAAGATGAGAATGGTTATATGTACGATGCGATTGAAGACAAAAATAAACCATAGCTAGTATTTGAGATGTGAGTCGCTATAGATCGACTGGTGGGAAATATATGCACTATTTCGAGATAGGAGACTCATATTACTCCGGTTAAGTATTTGAAATATTTGTAAACGTTGGCCTATTGACCCATTATACCTAGGTTCGACACTTATATTTCGCTCAATGATATATACAAAATATTATATAGAAGGCGTATCGACGATATTGGGTAGAAACTCATCGAGTTATTATACAGATAAGATTTTTTTTCCGTGAGGCACACGCCGCACACCATACTAGAAACTTTGTTTGTTTTTAATTTGAAGTTTGTTTATATGTAGGCGTTGACGAATGGAATATACAAAAGTTGTTTGCACCGAGCGGTGGTGAACAGCGAAAGGGAAAGGAAGTCGATAGCATTTTTCTTATGTCCACAAATGGACAAAGTGGTGAAGCCACCAAAGGAGCTACTACAAGTGTCCGGTCAAAGATTGTACCCTAACTTTACATGGTCCATGTTTCTTGAGTTCACGCAGAAGCAGTACAGATCCGACAATAACACTCTTCAAGAGTTCTCAGACTGGCTTAGGAGCAAAGAATTTGTCGTCAACAAACTTTTCGAACAAGGTTAGAAGAGAAAACGAGAGAGAATAGAAAAACAAAGGGGTTTGATTTTTAATGAACAGAGTTTACATAAACAAAAAATGTTTGCTTTCTCGCTCACATATAATGAGAAAACGGCGACAACGATTTAAATAAGGACAAATTTTAGGACAAATTAACGAGCATATAAGTATAATATCCAAGTAGACAAAAAAAAAAAAAGAACTATAATATCCAAACAACATTTTTAATGAGTTTTCTTAATTATAAAATTTGTGCCCGGACGTCGACGCATCTAACGGATCCGAAAGATTAAGTATCACAACTTGACATTAACCCCATTAGTACATTATCATTCCATGATTCCCATAAGAACAAAATTTAAACTCCAAATCATGAATTTCATCATAAACAATTAATTCTTTAAAATAGATAATATATATTAATTCATGTAATACATAACTTTGAACTTTCTATATTTGAGTTTATGTGGTCATTCTCCTAATTATAAATGGTTTCATTTTCACTCATTCAAATTAAATCCCTTAAACAAAATGCTCACCAAAGTTTCAAATTCGAACATCATATTGGAGAGTAGAGTTCCACAGAAGTCGCTATTCTGATATATAAAACCATAGATATTATTAGGAGGTTGTCTTATCGTCTTTGAAGATAAGATTCTGAAAGTTGGTTGGCAATAATTGGGAGATATTGTTACAGCAATAAAAGACATGTCTAAGACCGAGACAAGAGAGCCAGAGACCCAGAGAGCTGAGAAACAATCTTACACATATATGTTGCATATACCCACGGCAAGAAGGCTGTACTGCCCTATATATGAGTTAAAATAGCCCCGACCATTTATGTTAATGTTCCTTCCATGTCATCAAATTATATATTTAAGGATTTTTCACACAAATCAACATATTTTAAAATATCAAATCTATCATCCTTTTAGCAATTGGTTATATCAATTTATATAAAATTTACTTCTTATTGATTAATTTAATATGTATGAGTAAAATAAAAAAATAAACATTAATTTTGCATAGTAATCTTTTATAAAATATTTGTTTTATAATTTGATAAGTTAATCCGCGCATACTACACATTTCTAATGCATTTTTTTTCTAAACTCGACGATCGATCTTAATGTGTATATGACCGAGTGTTTGTATGAAAGGGTAAAGACAAGAGAATACAGTATAATGACTCAACATGAACAGTATTTACTCAAGCTCGAGAGTCGACACATTTACTTCTTTTTGTTTGTTTCCTCCAGTTGTGAATTGGGATGATAAAAGTAATACAAATCTTCCGTAACTCGCATATGTACTTAGAGTAAATAATCATTTTTTCCGATCCGAATAAATTATTAGAAAAAGCTTCCGAACTTCTTATTTATCCAAAAAAATAATATCGTTCATGCCTAAATTCTCATCACCACAATATCTTTGATACTTTCCGTTCCTTTTCCACTGATAGATGCAGTTTTAACAAACAAAAAGAAGTAAATACAATTTAACATAAAAGCAAAATAATCTAATACATAAAGAGATCGATTTTGCGTTTTTTCTTGTCTCTTTCGAGAATGGGGATGTGCCAAGTAACAAGACAATGTGTTTTTGTTGTCTTCTTAATTACGTGTGTTTCCATCTAGCTAGAATAATGAAAGAACAGTTTCATGAATAAAGTATTAAGATCAAATTAACCTCCAAAAAGTATTGAGATAAAACAATTATATGTCAAACTCTTTTAGTAAAACGTGGTTATAAATATAAACTTTCTACAACTCACACATGCATCATACCAAATTAATCATAAAAAAATGTAAATGATAACGCAATAACTACACGTGCACTGATTTAAAAAAGAGAGAGATTATAAACTCTTATCAAAGAAATAGATTAACGATAGAGAATATTTGTAGTAAACTTCCTTTGCAATTTATCGAATATATTTGATACAACCAACAAATGGAAAAGTATTTAAACAAGTAATTAACCAAAAGTCTATATGTGGATCATACCATATGATTATCCAACTTTCACTTAAACTAAGGGTGAATCTTTTTATCAGCCTATGATATGGTGGATGGGTCAAGCACTGTGATAGTGAGAGCAAGCAACGCATGATCGACTGGTCCATGCGACTTCCTTATTTGGACTCTTTCATAATATATATTGTTTGTTTTCTCGCAATCTTATCAATGTAATTTTTTTGGTAGTATTTTTTTTGTTTGTTGATGGTATATTGTTCCCAATGAAGAAAACAGAGAGTAGGGCAAACACTGAAATAGGAGTATATGTAAAATGGTGTCTTATAGTGTGTAGTATACTAGTATGTTTAGAAGAGAGAATAAGAAGACAAAAGAGATGCATGTGACGCGGGCCTCTCTTTAGTAAGAGAAAGCTCAATGATTGGCCTGTGCTTGTGGCGGGGGATTACTTTGACCAGATTTTACCTCCACGTGCTACTTTTTGTTTTTTTGTTTTCTTTATCTCCTTGAATTAAAAGTCCATTGTTTTCTCTCTTTGTCTTTCAATTTATATGCAATCAGACAAAGCTAAACGTTTAAATGAGTTGGCCGACCAAACAAAACGTTTATATGGGTTGGTCCGTAATTTTACATAAAAGTACTTCTTTTTTGGTGATAATGTAACAACCAAATAAAAAGGGTACATGGTAGTTTTTTTTTTTTTTTTTTTTTTTTTTTTTTTTTTTTTAGGGTACATGGTAGTTGATTTCGTTTCATGTCTCGAAGACTTTAAAATTTCGATGTGGTGATTAATATCAAAAACTAAACCAGTTATTTGTTCCCATTTCCTATGTCGTATTAACTGAAAATATGTTATAATTTTTGCTTATGTCTCGAAATCAGAATAGATTTAATAGTAGTTTTAAGCTTGGTCTCGGTCCGGCGTCGAGGACAAAATTCTGGAGAAATTTATATGTTTAAAAGAAGTTATTGAACAAGTATCAAAGAAAGTCAGTTTAATGGGTTTTCTGATAGCAGTTGTCATAATATTCGAATGTTACATAGCAGCGTTAGGATAATATTTTATGGGCCTTAGATATTGGGCTATCTATATAATCTTAAAAGTTTTGTAAGCTCATGGGCCTAATAACATTTACTATTTTGAGAAATCGTCTGGAATCCCCCCAATCTCGAACCCAAATCTCGAATCCCCCCTACTAATCTCATATCCCGAGACAAAGTCTGATAAGGACCTTTTGCTCAAAACGAAATCTGAAACCTCCCCCAGTAATATTGAATTTCGTTTTGATTTAAATTTAAATCCAAAAACAATACAATTACCCTGTTATCCTTCATAATTTTAGTTTATTACACAGAAAACCTGGGTTATAACCACCCACCCATTTCGATTTCGGATCTCAGTCGGATTCTCTATTTTTTTAAAAAGAAAAATCAAAACCGTTTTTATTTTCTTAAAAACAAAATCGAAACCACATTTGTTCTCCCATTTTTTTCAAAGGCAAAATCGAAACCGCTCTTATTCTCTCCCGATTTGCAGTGAAACTGGGAGAACTAGGGTTACAAGATGGTGCAAACAAGAAGGGGTTTGATGAGGGATAAGATTGGCGAAGTTGGAGAACGATCAAGGGCTTCTAATCCGGCGGAGGAGCATTCGAAACCGGCGGATGAGGCTTCGATTGCGGCGGATGAGACTTCTATTGCGGCGGGTGTGGCTTCGAATTCGGCGGGTGTGGCTTCAATTTGTGGCGATGAAGAGTATAATAGGTTGCAAGGAGGAACTAGGGTTCCGGAGGAAGCAGAAGAGAGAGAGATGGTTCCAGAAGCAACAGAAGAAGAGAAAGAGGAAGAGAAAGATATGGTTCCGGAACCAAGAGAAGAAGAGAAAGAGGAAGAGAAAGAGGGTGAGGCTTCGATTCCGGCGGTGGAGAAGGTTATCGAAGATAGAGTGGAGGGTGAGGCTGCGATTGCGGCGGTACTAGATTCACTTCGCGACCAAGAGGACCTAAGAGAGTCGCCGGAGCAAGTTGCTTCTCTCGGAGAAGGAGGAAAAGAGGCGGAGACAGTTAGGGTTGCGGCGGAAGGAAATTCTGAGGAAGAATCGGTGGATAAATCCGTATCTCTGAATTCAAAGAATACAGAAGACGAAGATGGAGGAGATGGATCGGGATCCAAATCTGTGGAATCAAGTAACAGAGAAGACGAAGAAGGAGAAAAATTGGATCCAGAAGAAAGTGTGGAAGAAGAAGAAGAACAAAGAGAACAAGAAGAAGAAGAAGAACAAAGAGAAGAAGAAGAAGATGAGAGCGAGGACAGAGAGCAGCAAGTCCCAAATGTAAGCACTTACTTTGAACTCTTGCTTTGGCGGGTATAATTGAATTATAAATTTGGTAGAAGTCGGAAGAAGTGTAAAGCTGGTAAAACCTAAGACAACTAGAATGTGTGAAAAACTGGTAAAACTGGGTAAAACTTGGTAGAATTTGAGATATCTTTGATGAAAATGGCTTATTGTTGCAGGATCCGGATGAGGAACTGGCGGCTATGGGACCTTTAGGAATGTACTTCCCTCCAAGCGAGTACCAAAAGAAAATCAAGATATCGACAAGGTGTCGTATCTATGAAACTGTGAATTACCTAAAGGAGGGCTTGGAGCACCAGCTGACTAAGAGGGAGTTGGATTGGTTTGAGAAGCATCCACAGTTCAAGCACATATTCCACATGAAAAGGGATCAAACTCACAAGGTTATGGCAATGTGGATGCTTCTTCTTCGAACGGCACGTATAGATAAAAAGAAAGAAGTATGGTTCGTGGTAAATGGTGTACCAATCCGCTACAGTCTAAGGGAGCATGCTTTGATTTCGGGGTTAGATTGTCGGTTGTATCCTCTGAATTATAATGATGCGGGGTCAGATAAGTTTAAGAAAAAATATTTTAAAGGGAAGAAAAAGATTACGATTGAAGACGTGAGGAAACAGCTGGATATAATGGTACCAGATAGAACTGATGACAGGTTGAGGATGGCGGTGCTTTACTTTTTATGCACCGTCATGGTAGGGCAAACCAAAAACTCTGGTAAACATGCTTCAGGAGTGGACAAATTTTGTCTGAAAGCGGTGGATGATCTGAACTTTTGTAGGAACTTTCCTTGGGGGAGATACTCATTTGAGTATATGTTAAGATCGGTGTCGCATACAATGAGCCATTTTGGAGGGGTCGTGCAGGGAAAGAACCATCCGGTTCCAGGTTTTTGTATTCCTCTGGAGGTAAATGATTTCAAAAATTAAGGTCTTTTGTTATTGCAAATACAATTTATAGGTGATCTAACTTTGTTATTTGTTATGATAGTTATTACCATTTGAGGCAATTCCACAATTGGGGAACGAGTTCTTAGAAGCAACTTCTGATGCGGATGAAAACTGTCCTAGGATGTGCAGAAGACAGTTCAAGCAAATCAGTATGACAGGATGGCCTCTGGAGAAAATATATGCAGCACTTGGTACAACTACGGTCAGTTATCCTTCAGTTATACGAATGTCAGTTATATGAGTTATATTTTGGTAAATTTGGTAAATTATGTATTTTAATGAGTCTGTTTATTTCATTGTTTAAACAGGAGATTACTAGTCTCATTACACGTTTGATCGGAGAAAGATCTCTTCTCCAAGGACTCATGGAGGAAGGCGATGAAGATGATATCTATGATTCAGTTGTTAATAGTTGGATGAGACGTCTTTGTAGAGGATTGCCTGTATATTTTGAAGAATTGTACGAGCAAGATGTGGCTTCCCGGGCAGAGCAACACCATGAGAATGTTGAGGTAGATGATGAACAACCGAGAGTAGACACAATTGAATTGGTTGATCTTATGAAGGACTTGAAGGAAGATTTCCAAAAACAGATGGAGAACATGAAAGAGGAAATGCAAACACAAATGGATACCATGAAAGAGGAGATGCAATCACAGGTGGATGTCTTGCAAACACAGGTGGATATCTTGCAAATACAGTTGGATAACCAAAAAGATCCTTCAAAGGTAATAGTTTGCGATATGAAGAGATGTTGAAATATTAGTGAATTTTTTTTAAAAAAAATTTCGCATCCTGGCAGGCTACAGCGAGTACTTCTAAGGCGGCAGGTGGTGGAAGCAAGAAGAAGAAGAGGAAGAGGGAGAGGGAGAGGAAGAGGGATGGAAAGGATGGAAGTACTAAGAAGAGTCGTCAGTCTTAGTAGAAATGAAGACTGAATTTATGTTTAAGTTACCTTTATTGTTTCCTTATGCTTTTGAATTAGGAGTATCTCCAAAACAGAATAGGAAAGTACTTGTCTTTTGGTATTTTGAGAAGTTATTTTAATCAGTAAAACTTAGTAATTCTGGGTAAAACTGAGACAACTATGTAAACTAGGTAAAACTGATAATACTATGTAAACTAGGTAAAACTGATAAAACTATGTAAACTTGGTAAAACGGAGAAAACTGTGTAAACTTGGTAAAACTGATAATACTATGTAAACTAGGTAAAACTGATAAAACTGTGTAAACTTGGTAAAACTGATAATACTATGTAAACTAGGTAAAACTGATAAAACTATGTAAACTTGGTAAAACTGATAATACTATGTAAACTAAGTAAAACTGATAATACTATGTAAACTAGGTAAAACTGAGAAAACTATGTAAACTTGGTAAAAAAAAACTAGTAGATTAAAGTAGTAGATTTAAAGGTCTAACAACAATTCCGAGTCTTAAGGAACTAAACAACAGAGGTAGTCACACAAAAGAAACAAGAAGGATTAGTCTTCATACATTACAGAAATATAAATCAATCAAAGCAACATTGTTCCAAAATCCGGATACGACTGTCAAATTCATCCAAATACCCATTCAGTTTGGCAATCTCTTCATCCTTCTCTTTATCCTTCTCTTGTATCTGCTTCACTTCATCCTTCAGTTTGACAATCTCTTTATCCTTCTCCTGGATCTGTTCTTTCATTTGAGAGATTTTGCAATCATGTGAAGCGAAGTCCCTCATTCGCTCACTATGCTTATCCACAGTTTTTCTTAAACTCCGAGTCTCTTCTTCAATTGCATGTACCCAGTATTTGCGCCTGTGTAACCCATCGTTCTACACAACAAACTGATAATTAGGATCTAGCCCAATTCTCATAAATCTAAAAACCCTAATTCGATATGGGTTTCACCTCAAATTCCATTTGACTAAGAATGAAATTACCTCATAATTAACGCAAGTCAAGTATCTCTTTTTTTCAGTTTCGGTGTCAGATATCTCCTCCACGATCCGTTCACCACACGGACATTGCAGAGGCACTCCCCAGTCACCGTCGGCTACGGCCTGTCGCCAGTTGTCAAGCTTCTTCAACCTCGCCATGTCGACGTAGTACGGGTCACAGCATGAATCGGTGGAATCATCGGAGGATGACATTGTTGCGAAATTAGAGAACTCGATGACAGAGAGAGGTCGAGAGGAGAGAATAGGAGAGAGAGGCTGATAAACGAAAATGAATGGAGGAGAGAAGGATAAGATAAGATTGTATTTAAAAATTATAAATTTTTAAAATTTAAAATTTAAAATTTTAAAGGAATGGGCGGAAACTCGTGTAGCACGTGTGCGCCGTTTTCTCTCATAAAATCAGACACGTGCTCAACGTGTGCGCCGTCTTTTTGGCTACAGTTATACCCAGTAATTTCGTATTACCGAAATTGTTCATAGTTGTACATTTGAGGTTTTCCTGTATTTCCAGTTATACACAAACTTAAAAAAATAATTCTTAGTTATACAGTTTAGTAAAGTATATTAACATGTATTTTGCAGCTTTCTATGCAGTCAAATGTTCAAAACACACAGATCCTTACTTTTGTCATCATACCTTGGAGAATATTCACAAAGTTACATACAAAGTATAGGCAAACTATGAAGTATCATATATTTTATCAATACAATTTAAAATTTCTAATTACTAATTTCTTATTATCAATTTAAAGTGTAGTCTTACTAATTATTCGTATTATCAATGTGAATTAATATCAATGGTAGTTAGTAATTATTCGTATTATTCGTATTAAAATACTATTAATAAGATCATACAGTTTAATGATAGTTACACTAGTAATACGATATTACAGTTTTTTGATAGTTACACTAGTAATACAAAAACTGAAATAGAGTTGCCACAACAGAAGGGAAAAACCAGTTTCCAAAAAAAATAAAAAACCTAATTTCACAAAGTTTAACATAGGAATACAACATCAAAGGTGTGATAATACAAATCAAACATTAGAAGGCTCTCCAAATAATATCCATTGAAGTCGTTGTCGCTTCCGCCTTTTATTTTGCGTTCTTGGACGCTTACCCTTTTCTCCTGCTGATGGAAACCTTGTAACTCTTCTTCTTCCTTTCTTCTTTTTCGGATCTGGAGGTATGATTTGCTTGCTCTTAATGTCTTCTGGAACATCCCAGTGATCCTTATGAGGAACTAGATATATTGTCCTGTAATACGCCTTTGTCCACGTTTCGGTCCAATAATATCGTGAACACAACTGATGCAACTCGAATCTATCATCATGCAGATGGAATTGAATGTAAGCAGCTAGTCCGTGTAAACAAGGATACTTTTCAATATCAAACACCCTGCAACTGCAACTTCTCTTGCGCAACTTCACCAAAAAATGTATTCCATCACTATCTATGACATTGTACTCAAGGTCGAGGGTGTTTAGCGCCGTAACATTCAATTTCTCAGCAACACCCCATTTATCGTGGCACCAGTTCTCAACAAGAGGCACCATTTTATTATGTATCGATCCAGCAGCTGCTTCTTGCCGACGCTCATTAAACCAAGCAGCCAATTTTTTAATGACCGCATCAAGCAAGGGTATCAATGAGTAATTCATTTCCTCCTTAAAAACTCTGTTCAAAGATTCCACACAGTTGCTTGTGTCTAAGTTGTATCTTTCTCCCGGAAAGCAATACCTTGCCCATTTTTCTTTCGGACATGTGCGTTTAACATACTCGGCCACGGATGGATATCTAATCTCAAAAATCTCATAATCTGCTTTGAAATCAACCTCTGTGTAATGCTTACTGCATTGTATGAATCTGAAAGCAACTACGTCTCTATTCACGTTAGAAGCATGACCTTTCACATTTTGAGACAAATGCCAAACACAATACCCATGATGAGCCCGAGGATACACCATACCTACTGCTTTGATGATACTTTGATTCCTGTCAGTCATAAATACTATTGCAGAAGAGTCTCTAACAACGGTTTTCAACATCTCAAGAAACCAAATCCAGCTTGCATCGTTCTCACCATCAAGAACACCAAAAGCTATGGGATAAATGTGACGATTAGGATCTTGAACTGATGCAAAAACAAGCACACCACCATATCCATTCTTTATAAAAGTTGCATCCATGATTATCACTTTCCTCATTTCTTGAAACCCTTCTACACTAGCTCCCAAAGCTATGAATAGGTACTTGAATTTTTCATTCTCATCCAATTTCACACGTGTTACCGTACCAAGATTCACCTTCTCTAGCATGTGCAAATAGCAATATAACATCTTGTAGCTATCTACAGGGTTACCACGCAAATTCTCAACAGCTTTATATTTTCCTCTCAAAGCTGTGGAGTATGATACACTGACACCTAGTTTTGTCTTAACAAGATCTATGATTACTTTATGACAAGGAGTTTCCATTTGTCCTGGAAATAATTCTTGCAACAGACCTGCAACTAACTCTGGTGTGCCGTGCCTTCTTATATTGCTGTCGCTTGTACTCTGACTAGCCCGAGAGCAAGTGTGCATTTTGTTGTACCTTTTAATCGCGAAAATCTCTGTCTTTGCAACCCTTGAACCTCGTATACGCCATTTACAGCCTGCTTTAGTACATGTTAGCACTACACGTCCCGGATCAGACTTCTTATGAACAAAACCAAAACTGTTAACAAAAGCACCTTTACCCACCACGTCTACCAATTTCTTCTTATTTGGAAATTCTTGAAGTAGACTTAAACCCAAACCGTCTTCCCATGGATCTTTAGCCTGAACAGGTTGTACTATAGGTGGAGGCTCAACATATTCATCACCCATATCTGATCTATCCATACCTTCATCACTTGCTACAATTCCAACCTCTTTAGTAGCTTCATCCCTTGATACAATTCCACCCTCTTTAGATTTCTCATTCTCATCACCATCATCCTCCTCTATCCACTCTATTAGTTCTTTTTGTTGTTCTTTTCCTACATATAGAGTAATGGCATTTGGTCCGACTTCCCCGCTTGACTTGTCATAGTTCTTACCAAAGGAACTCTTTACCGCTTTTGAGTGTTGTTCGGGCAGTCCAGAATTAGTTATCACCTCCACAAATAAAATGCAGCTACGGTTCTGGTGATCAATGGAAGTAAGAAAAACATACAACTCCTCATCATCTTTAATAATCGATATATCCTCACATCCAACCACCAGTGGATTGTAAGTTAATTGCAATTTCACCTTATTTTCATCTAACACAAGCTTCTTGTATATCCTTTCTTCTACCATGGCTAAAGTTATCTCTTCTGTTGATTTCTTCATCACCATACTATACATACAACCTTCACATTTAAAATGTATGCTCACATTCTTCGTCATCCTAGTAGCCTGCCAAAACAATACAAAAAACTATTTCAGTGTTTCTAGTTGTACTACTTTTACTGCCGTAATCAGTTATACAAGTTCGACCTATTTATCTCTCATATCGCAATACCACAAATTTGCTTGTCTCGGGTTCTACTCTTCAATTCACTACGATTCCACCACTGCAATCGATTTATTATCACTTTTAAGTCCTATTTCACCCACAAACCTTGCTTAAACACCCAATGTATATTCCAAATGACCAAATCGAATAGGAATTGAATAGTAGACCGAGAAACATGGATTTAAAGTTGAAAGAAGCTCACCCAAGCTGAAGAAACGGCGGCGCGAGTCACAGAACAACAATGCAGAGCTCGCCAGCACGCCGGAGATCAAGAAATCGAGCTCGACGGCGGAAGCGAGATTCAATTTCTTCTTTTTCTTTTTTTTGTTTTTTTCTTCGTAATTCCTTTTTTTTTAAAAAATTTTAACAGATTTTAGAGAAAATTCGATGAGGGTAGAATGGTCTCTTCACTTGGAGCACAATTCAAAAGTGGCATTGAGATTAAGAGAGGGCAAACTTGATTGGGGTTTGAGCAAAAGGTCCGTTTGAGACTTTGTCTCCTCATATCCCCCTTTCGTAATGAAAGAACGAAACTACCCTTCTAACAATTTTTAAATGAAAAGTGAAAGTACAACTACCTACCAGTTGTACCACAACTACCCAGTACAACTAGTACCACTACCCACCAGTTGTACCCTGTTATTCCCAGTTGTACTCCGCCTAGTGGATTCGAACCCTGGACGCACGCGCATGTCTGTCGCGCTCGCAACACACGCGCAACCACTGAGCCACTGCGTTTTTCGTTGAACACTTACTGTTTTAATTATATTTAACCCTTATCACCGTTCATTAAGGGTAATTTCGTCTTTTTGACATAGGGGGGTTTTCAGATTTTGGATTAAGAGAAAGGGGATATGAGATCTTGTCCCTACTATTTTACTTTATAGAATTTTTTGAAAAAAACAAATTGAAAAAAAGAAGCAACGTTTACAGAGCAGTAAGGGAAATGAAATTGCCGATGGAAACAAACAGAGTTTTACGCTTTGAAGGATATCCGATCTCAGCACCGTGAATATCGCCGTCGGTATAATGCTCCACCACTTCCACTCCCTTCTTCTTCATCAGCTTCGCCACATCTCTCTGCCGATCTATCATCGGATCACTCTCTCCTCCAATCACCATCACTTTCCATTTCAACCGTCCGATTTTCTCTAAATTCTCCGATCCATCTCCCACCGTCGGATTACAATACTCGTGATCTCGGTCAACGCCGACGGGAAGACATAGATCCCAGAATACGTCGGTGACTATCGGAGGACAAATCTGATCGTTCACAAGTCTAATCTCGGATCCACATCGCGCTTCGCCGCCGAAGAATGGATGGTGTAGAATCAATCCACGGATCTGTAACGGACTCAGATCAGAGACGGAATCGACGGATCTTAGCCCGACGTTGTAAGCCAAGTTCCCGCCGGCGCTAGTTCCCATGAGGAACACATTTGAGAGATCGGCGTGAGATTTGATCCACTCATCGTCGGAGTTTTTAATCCACTCCAGCGCCTCGGTCCCGTCGTCGTACGCCGCCGGTAATCTGTGCTCTGGAGCTAATCGGTAAGAAGTAGATACGACGATCGCGTTGAGATCACGAGCCATCTCGGAGCAGAAATCATGGAAGAGTTGACAATCGACGCTGCAGAGGATGAAACCTCCGCCGTGGTAATACACGATGAGAGGGAGTTTCTGAGACGAAACGCCGTCGTTTACGGCGGAGTAGGGAAGGTATAGACGGAGCCACGTTGACTTTGACTGGTTAACGGGAAGATCTTTAGAAACGACGGTGTTTTGTGGGGAAGGATCAGGTGTGGCTGCGACGCATGGGAAGATGGTGAGGTCGCGAGTGATTGAGCCATCTGGATTCTTGACGATGTTAAGATAAGCGTAAGGATCAGAGATTGGAGTTGGATCGGACATTTTTTTGCTGTGTGGTCTTTTTGGATTATAATGTGTATTATGTAACTGGAATATGCTAGTCTTTATATAATACTAGTCTACTAGATCGTGTAAAGAATTGTTTTAAAAATTAATATTGGCAGATTCACGCAAATTCTCTCATTATTTTAATGAAAATATTTACATTCAATGATCACCAAAAACAAAACAAAAAAAATGGAAAGAATTCTATTTATGTAGTCATAACTAAGGCAAATGTCAAAATATTACTAAGTTTTATTTTACGTTACTTTTAGCTGGTATGAATGAATGATACATCGATTACCAAATCAAAAGTGTTTATTTTGTGATTAATGCAGCGTAAGTGGGTAGAGATAAGATTAACCACACAAGATAATGAAAATGACAGTACAAGTGGAGAAAACGTAATGCCCTTCTTTATTTTATCTTTTTATATGCATTGAACGAGAGACTCTTCTTGGTTCACTAGTCGCTAACACTTCTTTTTAACAAATCAATATAAGTTGCTGTTGGGAAAAGCCAAAAGTGATTTGAAGTTTGACAATCTCATACTCTTGAGTAGATTTAACCATTTTATACCCCATTGTTAGTAGATTAATACCAATTTCAAGAGAATGTTATTAAGCCGTTTAAGTTTAACATAAACGATTTGATGCGGACATCCAAACCACACAATACCGGGATAATGGAACAATCAAACCAGCAGCTGAACCAAAGCTCATTCAAACCGGATGCACAAGCCTAATTAGACCCGACAAGTACATATGCTCATTGTTTGAAGCATATCAGTTCAACCATGGAGATTCAAGGCATGAAACCACTTGGAGATTGTTCACAGCTCAGCCACAAAACACCAAGAAGAAGAATCATCCCAAAAGCTATTACCATGAAGAAGTTATGGGAGTTACAAGTCAGCAATTCTCCGATGCATCCGATAAAGACCTACGATCACATAATGAATCATTCCGGCCAGACCAGGAGGAAAAAGGCAACAAGTCCAATTGTTCTAGAACCCCAACTAATCACAAGCATGCGGCGAAGTGGAATCAGCCAATTATCAGCTCACATGAAGGAGATATTGTTTTTCTAAAACAAAGGATCCTCCACTTGCCTTATTTGGAAGCTCATGGATTCAGCTGTCTACAAACGAGACTTTGGAGACCAGGAGATACATCTAACCATTTAGGAGACACATATAACCATCCAGAAGATTCATCAATCATCTTACAATGCACCACACCACACTTGATCAGGCGGATCACGTCCAAACGCCACTTACCTTATTTGGACCCGAGAGACATCAATGCACAATGGAGCTTTCCCAAATCACTTTTGCGTCTTCTCCAACTTGGTTCAGTGAACCTAGACGTCCCAAGGAGCCACCTATACACGCCCAAGCTGTCTAGGCTGAAGACCAACGGCTATTTCCATGTTTTGACCGATTCCACACTTAAGCCTCTAACGGCTAGTTTCTTCAATGTCGCCCATTTGTTTCTTTATTTAGTTGTTATGAACGTTGTACTCAGCTCTATATAAGCTGAACTCTCATTCTATTGTAAATCACCCTTGAATTTTCGAAGTTATAAAGTTTGTTCTTTTTCTCACAAAGTTTGAGTCTTTGTGTTGTTCTCTTTTCATTAGAGTTTAAGTGAGTGATTCACTTCTATTCTCTTGAAGCCACGGATCTGTTTGTTTGTGTGATTCAAACAACCTTATTCGTTCACCGATTGAGCGAGTCAATCACCCCGTTATCCATCACGTCCCCTTGAATCGATCCCACACGAGAGAAGCGATCGCCATCGTGTTAGATCTCCACCTTCATTATTCCACCTTCCGCGTCGTAAGCTTGGAATCTCGTGATCATCAAGTGATCTAAAGTTGGAGTGATTCCAATCTTGCATCATCTGGTATCAGAGCTTCAAAAGCTCCTATCCCCCAAGGTTGTATCTCTTCAAACTTTATCTTTTTCGATTTTTTAGTTTTTGTTGTTTAATTTTTATAAAATCTAGAAAACCAACAAAAAAGTTTTTGTTTCTTGCTTGTTCTTATTATTTTTCTTCAGTTTCATAATCTTAATAAAATAAAAAAATAAAAAAAGTCTTCTTGGTCAACTTGAGTTTTTGTTTCAGGAAGTGCATCAGAAAGTGCTTCAGCGATTTGTTTTCTTGTTTAATTCGATTTTATTTTATTTTTTTTAAATCAAAAAAAAAAATTGCTTTAGTATTTGTTACAGCATTTGTTTTTGCTTCAATTGATTTTTGTTATTTGCTTCCGCACCCATAAATTCTAAAACCAAAATAAGAATTTTAATTGCTTTAGTTGGTTATTTGTTTCAGTATTTTTGCTTGAATTCGTTTTTAAAAAAAAAAAAAAAAAAAATCGTTTTTTTTTATTTATTAGATAATTTTGAGTTTGTTTTGATTAAAAGTTAAAAAAAAAAAGTTAAAAAAAAAAGAAAATTTTATTTGCTTCAGTTTGATATTTATTTCGAATTTTCATAAAAGAAAACCCATAACAATAATTTTTTTCGTGATTTATTTTAATTATTTGTGAATTTTTGAATTTAATTTGGATAAATTCATTAAAAAAAAAAAAGTTTTGTTTCTTTATTTTCAATTCATCAGTTTCGAAATTTAATTAAAAAAAAAAAAAAAAAAGATTTCCATAATTTTCGTTTCTTTTTATTTCCTTAATTGTTGATTACGTTTTGATACGCTACTTTTCTCTGTCTTTTGCGAGATTATTCCCCCAAGGCAAACAGAGGAAACGCCATGGGAGCTTATTCTGAAGATGAAGAAGGCTTAAACACATCCAGCCCCTATGAATCCGAGTGTGAAGAACCAAGCCCGAGTTGGTTCAATGAGGAGGCTGACTATGAAGCACCACCGTGGCCTGGAGATGAGTACTCAAACCCTAAATTCGAAGCAGACCATTACCAAGGTGACTACGAATATGACTCATGGGGAGCAGAAACTGAATCTAATATCAGTTTAAGAGAAGAGGATGAACGTGTAGATGAGTCATGGAATGAGGAGACTAGTCACACAACTAGCTTTGATGGAGATTCTGAAACTGAAGGTGATTATAGAGAATGGGATAATCATGGCAACGTTTCATGGAGTGGAGAAACTGATTATGAAATCGGTTATGAAGATGAGCATTGGCGTGAGGAACAGCCATCAGAATCACCATATCAACTCTCAAAGCATTCTCATCCCATAGTTAAATCCAACAAAACGGGATACACAACAGCGATGTGGGAAATGATTTCGAGTCTAAAGGCTGAAATGGAGACGGTAAACAAAAATCTCACACGCTTGGAGGAATCAAGGGAGAAACACCTCCACAACAATAGTTCCAGGAAAAAGGTGGCGGCCATATTCAAAAGAGAAGAAGAATCTCACCTTGTAGCAGCAACCATGAGGAGAACACCACGTAAAACTGAAGTGTGGGAAGAACAAGGGTATGAGTTCTATGGACCAGAAGATGCCAAGGTCTATTTCAAGTGGCAAGAGATGATGGAGGAAAAGTTTGATCGATCGTACTACACGGAGCAAAGAAAGTTCAGCACCGCGATTCAATATCTCAAAGGTGAAGCAAGTCGTTGGTGGGATTATGTCAACAAGATGCGGAGAACTTACAAGCAAACACCCATTACTTCGTGGGCTGAGTTGAAGTTACATATGAGGCGGAGATTTGCGCCAGAGTATTGTCACAAACTGGCTCAGGAACCCTATCAACAAAGCCCCAGAGAAACACACCACTATATCCCACAAGATTGCAAACGCAAGGAGCAAACCACAAAATCAAGAGGAGAAGTATCCCTGAAGTTAAAGAACGTGGAGAGAGAACCTAGACAGAGAAGTGTAGCCCCCAAAGTGGACGAAGAGCAGACACCAGCCGCAGCACAAACGCCTACACTAAACTCCACACCATTACGTAACCTGCAACGTACACAAGTGAAAGGTAAGTCCTCTAACCTTTTAAATCCAATGGACACAATTTGTTATAGGTGTCAAAACAGAGGACATCGTGCTAAGGAATGCCCAACTAGACAAGTAGTAAACTCTACACATCTAGGATCAAAATCTGAAAGTAATCAAAAGGTTAAACTAGATTCTTTTGCATCAAATTCTAGTTTGATACACTTGTCTTTGCCAAAAGGATTTGATACAGGTTTAACACCTAAAGAGGAGCACACAACCAGAGGTAACAAGCCACACGTGAGCATTATTACCCATGATCAAAAGCATGATCATAATGACGTGGTGATTAAGACCACAAAACCAGATCAAAGCAAGGTAAGTGATCACATGGAGCATTATGATTTTCAACCTCCAAATTCTGTGATAATGCACTTGCCTCTTGCCCAAAGTGTTAAAGCAGATCTACGTTCAATGAAAGAGCCTATACTTAAAGGAGAACTAGCTCACGCCACTCAACATCAACAACAATCCAACGAGGAACAAGAAATTGTTTCATTGCATATGGTTGAGAAGGTACAAACTGAAACGTCTCAAACTATTTTGAATGATCCAAAAACTATGATAATACACTTGTCTTGTCCAAAAGATGTTGCAGAAGGTACAGGTTCAATGGGGAAGTGCAAAAATCAAGGAGTGTTACAAACACAACGAGAGATTGTTTCAGCCCCTACATGTGAAACGGCCCAATCTGATTTATTTCAATCATTTTATAGTGGTTATATGACTGTCTTAACACACTTGTTTAGTGCCAATAGCGTTGAGAAAGTTTCAGGTACTAAGGAGATAAGCATGGAACAAGAAGACACTTCATCAAAGGAGAAAATGTTCTCAGACCAGAATCATAACTACCACGTTTTTGAACAATTTCAGCTCATAACATCAAGAAAGGAGGCTGGACACGTCACATACACCCTACAGATCAAAGAAGAGCCACCAGATTCACCCCAACAAACCCATATCCAAGGAGAACCTCATGGAGAAGTAAAGAGTGAATTAGGAGAGTTCATCAAGGGGACTATAGTTCTGTTCAAGAATCAAGAAAATGGCCTCAAGTGTCCCATTGTGATCAAGGAGAAACCGCCAGACTCCACCAAACATTCTCCAACAATTCACAACCCAGGTAACTATCTAAACTCTCAAAATCGAATGAAAGCTAACTTGCTTTCTCTTGGTGCAGATTATATAGTTTCGAGGTCGAAACTTTTTCAAGAGAGAGGGTATGATGCGGACATCCAAACCACACAATACCGGGATAATGGAACAATCAAACTAGCAGCTGAACCAAAGCTCATTCAAACCGGATGCACAAGCCTAATTAGACCCGACAAGGACATATGCTCATTGTTTGAAGCATATCAGTTCAACCATGGAGATTCAAGGCATGAAACCACTTGGAGATTGTTCACAGCTCAGCCACAAAACACCAAGAAGAAGAATCATCCCAAAAGCTATTACCATGAAGAAGTTATGGGAGTTACAAGTCAGCAATTCTCCGATGCATCCGATAAAGACCTACGATCACATAATGAATCATTCCGGCCAGACCAGGAGGAAAAAGGCAACAAGTCCAATTGTTCTAGAACCCCAACTAATCACAAGCATGCGGCGAAGTGGAATCAGCCAATTATCAGCTCACATGAAGGAGATATTGTTTTTCTAAAACAAAGGATCCTCCACTTGCCTTATTTGGAAGCTCATGGATTCAGCTGTCTACAAACGAGACTTTGGAGACCAGGAGATACATCTAACCATTTAGGAGACACATATAACCATCCAGAAGATTCATCAATCATCTTACAATGCACCACACCACACTTGATCAGGCGGATCACGTCCAAACGCCACTTACCTTATTTGGACCCGAGAGACATCAATGCACAATGGAGCTTTCCCAAATCACTTTTGCGTCTTCTCCAACTTGGTTCAGTGAACCTAGACGTCCCAAGGAGCCACCTATACACGCCCAAGCTGTCTAGGCTGAAGACCAACGGCTATTTCCATGTTTTGACCGATTCCACACTTAAGCCTCTAACGGCTAGTTTCTTCAATGTCGCCCATTTGTTTCTTTATTTAGTTGTTATGAACGTTGTACTCAGCTCTATATAAGCTGAACTCTCATTCTATTGTAAATCACCCTTGAATTTTCGAAGTTATAAAGTTTGTTCTTTTTCTCACAAAGTTTGAGTCTTTGTGTTGTTCTCTTTTCATTAGAGTTTAAGTGAGTGATTCACTTCTATTCTCTTGAAGCCACGGATCTGTTTGTTTGTGTGATTCAAACAACCTTATTCGTTCACCGATTGAGCGAGTCAATCACCCCGTTATCCATCACGTCCCTTGAATCGATCCCACACGAGAGAAGCGATCGCCATCGTGTTAGATCTCCACCTTCATTATTCCACCTTCCGCGTCGTAAGCTTGGAATCTCGTGATCATCAAGTGATCTAAAGTTGGAGTGATTCCAATCTTGCATCATCTGGTATCAGAGCTTCAAAAGCTCATATCCCCCAAGGTTGTATCTCTTCAACCTTTATCTTTTTCGATTTTTTAGTTTTTGTTGTTTAATTTTTATAAAATCTAGAAAACCAACAAAAAAAGTTTTTGTTTCTTGCTTGTTCTTATTATTTTTCTTCAGTTTCATAATCTTAATAAAATAAAAAAATAAAAAAAAGTCTTCTTGGTCAACTTGAGTTTTTGTTTCAGGAAGTGCATCAGAAAGTGCTTCAGCGATTTGTTTTCTTGTTTAATTCGATTTTATTTTATTTTTTTTAAATCAAAAAAAAAAATTGCTTTAGTATTTGTTACAGCATTTGTTTTTGCTTCAATTGATTTTTGTTATTTGCTTCCGCACCCATAAATTCTAAAACAAAAATAAGAATTTTAATTGCTTTAGTTGGTTATTTGTTTCAGTATTTTGCTTGAATTCGTTTTTTTAAAAAAAAAAAAAAAAAAAATCGTTTTTTTTTATTTATTAGATAATTTTGAGTTTGTTTTGATTAAAAGTTAAAAAAAAAAAGTTAAAAAAAAAAAAGAAAATTTTATTTGCTTCAGTTTGATATTTATTTCGAATTTTCATAAAAGAAAACCATAACAATAATTTTTTTCGTGATTTATTTTAATTATTTGTGAATTTTTGAATTTAATTTGGATAAAGTCATTAAAAAAAAAAAAGTTTTGTTTCTTTATTTTCAATTCATCAGTTTTCGAAATTTAATTAAAAAAAAAAAAAAAAAAAGATTTCCATAATTTTCGTTTCTTTTTATTTCCTTAATTGTTGATTACGTTTTGATACGCTACTTTTCTCTTTGTCTTTGCGAGATTATTCCCCAAGGCAAACAGAGGAAACGCCATGGGAGCTTATTCTGAAGATGAAGAAGGCTTAAACACATCCAGCCCCTATGAATCCGAGTGTGAAGAACCAAGCCCGAGTTGGTTCAATGAGGAGGCTGACTATGAAGCACCACCGTGGCCTGGAGATGAGTACTCAAACCCTAAATTCGAAGCAGACCATTACCAAGGTGACTACGAATATGACTCATGGGGAGCAGAAACTGAATCTAATATCAGTTTAAGAGAAGAGGATGAACGTGTAGATGAGTCATGGAATGAGGAGACTAGTCACACAACTAGCTTTGATGGAGATTCTGAAACTGAAGGTGATTATAGAGAATGGGATAATCATGGCAACGTTTCATGGAGTGGAGAACTGATTATGAAATCGGTTATGAAGATGAGCATTGGCGTGAGGAACAGCCATCAGAATCACCATATCAACTCTCAAAGCATTCTCATCCCATAGTTAAATCCAACAAAACGGGATACACAACAGCGATGTGGGAAATGATTTCGAGTCTAAGGCTGAAATGGAGACGGTAAACAAAAATCTCACACGCTTGGAGGAATCAGGAGAAACACCTCCACAACAATAGTTCCAGGAAAAAGGTGGCGGCCATATTCAAAAGAGAAGAAGAATCTCACCTTGTAGCAGCAACCATGAGGAGAACACCACGTAAAACTGAAGTGTGGGAAGAACAAGGGTATGAGTTCTATGGACCAGAAGATGCCAAGGTCTATTTCAAGTGGCAAGAGATGATGGAGGAAAAGTTTGATCGATCGTACTACACGGAGCAAAGAAAGTTCAGCACCGCGATTCAATATCTCAAGGTGAAGCAAGTCGTTGTGGGATTATGTCAACAAGATGCGGAGAACTTACAAGCAAACACCCATTACTTCGTGGGCTGAGTTGAAGTTACATATGAGGCGGAGATTGCGCCAGAGTATTGTCACAAACTGGCTCAGGAACCCTATCAACAAGCCCCAGAGAAACACACCACTATATCCCACAAGATTGCAAACGCAAGGAGCAAACCACAAAATCAAGAGGAGAAGTATCCCTGAAGTTAAAGAACGTGGAGAGAGAACCTAGACAGAGAAGTGTAGCCCCCAAAGTGGACGAAGAGCAGACACCAGCCGCAGCACAAACGCCTACACTAAACTCCACACCATTACGTAACCTGCAACGTACACAAGTGAAAGGTAAGTCCTCTAACCTTTTAAATCCAATGGACACAATTTGTTATAGGTGTCAAAACAGAGGACATCGTGCTAAGGAATGCCCAACTAGACAAGTAGTAAACTCTACACATCTAGGATCAAAATCTGAAAGTAATCAAAAGGTTAAACTAGATTCTTTTGCATCAAATTCTAGTTTGATACACTTGTCTTTGCCAAAAGGATTTGATACAGGTTTAACACCTAAAGAGCACACAACCAGAGGTAACAAGCCACACGTGAGCATTATTACCCATGATCAAAAGCATGATCATAATGACGTGGTGATTAAGACCACAAAACCAGATCAAAGCAAGGTAAGTGATCACATGGAGCATTATGATTTTCAACCTCCAAATTCTGTGATAATGCACTTGCCTCTTGCCCAAAGTGTTAAAGCAGATCTACGTTCAATGAAAGAGCCTATACTTAAAGGAGAACTAGCTCACGCCACTCAACATCAACAACAATCCAACGAGGAACAAGAAATTGTTTCATTGCATATGGTTGAGAAGGTACAAACTGAAACGTCTCAAACTATTTTGAATGATCCAAAAACTATGATAACACTTGTCTTGTCCAAAAGATGTTGCAGAAGGTACAGGTTCAATGGGGAAGTGCAAAAATCAAGGAGTGTTACAAACACAACGAGAGATTGTTTCAGCCCCTACATGTGAAACGGCCCAATCTGATTTATTTCAATCATTTTATAGTGGTTATATGACTGTCTTAACACACTTGTTTAGTGCCAATAGCGTTGAGAAAGTTTCAGGTACTAAGGAGATAAGCATGGAACAAGAAGACACTTCATCAAAGGAGAAAATGTTCTCAGACCAGAATCATAACTACCACGTTTTGAACAATTTCAGCTCATAACATCAAGAAAGGAGGCTGGACACGTCACATACACCCTACAGATCAAAGAAGAGCCACCAGATTCACCCCAACAAACCCATATCCAAGGAGAACCTCATGGAGAAGTAAAGAGTGAATTAGGAGAGTTCATCAAGGGGACTATAGTTCTGTTCAAAT